>WNYA01000213.1:0-223883 GCA_019512145.1 Engystomops pustulosus | reverse complement strand
GCTTCACTACGTGAAACATTTGGCGCTGATGCACCAGCTCTGGCCCTGCCTCTCCGTCTGGCCCCACCACTGCCTCTTCCAACCTGTTCTGGTATAGGACTCGCCTCCGTCTCAGAAGCACTGTGTTCACCCGGCCTATCAACCCAGCTTGGGTCTGTCACCTCATCATCCTCCGATCCCTCAGTCTGCTCCCCCCTCGGACTTCCTGCCCTGACAACAACTTCACCACTGTCTGACAACCGTGTCTCCTCATCGTCCGACACCTCTTTACACACTTCTTCCACTACGTCAATAATGTCATCATCACCCACAGACTGCGACTGGTGGAAAACCTGGGCATCGGAAAATTGCTCAGCAGCAACCGGACAAGTGGTTTGTGACTGTGGGAAGGGTCCAGAAGACAGTTCTTCAGAGTATGCCGGTTCAAATGCCAAATTTTGCTGGGAGGGGGCAGACTGGGGGGAAGGAGGCTGAGGTGGAGGAGCTGGAGGATTGCTGATTTCGGTGACATCTGTGGACTGCGTGGAAGACTGACTGGTGGACAAATGGCTAGAAGCATTGTCCGCAATCCACGACATCACCTCTTCACACTGTTCTGGCCTCAACAGTGCTCTACCATGAGTCCCAGTAACTTGAGACATGATGAACCTAGGGAGTGTAGCTCTGCGGCGTTCCCCTGCTCCCTCATCAGCAGGTGGTGTCTCACCATGCCCACAGCCTCTGACCCCTGCAGTAGTTGGACGCCCAAGTCCACGCCCTTGTCCTCTACCCCTAGCCCTCGGGTTAAACATTTTCCAAATTAAAGTGTAAACTTTAATTTTTTTTTTTTTTGTGTTTATTTATTTATTTATTTATTTTTTTTTTAACAAAACGATGCTATCCTATTGCTATGGCTAGTTTCTAACCTACACTGACAGCACACAACTGGATTTTGTGCTGTGCCTGATGACTTTGAGCTATAAAATGAAATAAAGGTAAAAAAAAAAATAAATCAGCAGACTCTGCCTAATTCTAATCAAACCCCTAATAAATTGTCCCACTTCGGTGTTTGAGGTGGATATGCGTGTCACTAAGAGCTAAACACAAAGCAAATTCACAGCAAATTCCTCACAATATGGTACTAGCTGCACTACTAATGCCAGCAAGCCCAGCCACAAGCAAACAAAAAAAGGAAAATATAACGCTATTGTAGGCCTAAGTAAGCCGTTGGGGTTCTCCTATGGCTATTTTGTAGCCTACACTGAAAGCACACTGCTTTGCAAGATGAGTTTGAGCTATAAAATGAAATAAAGGTAAAAAAATAAATAAATCAGCAGACTCTGCCTAATTCTAATCAAACCCCTAATAAATTGTCCCACTTTGGTGTTTGAGGTGGATATGTGTGTCACTAAGAGCTAAACACAACGGTAGCAAGTCCCCCTGCAAATTCCTCACAATATGGTACTAGCTGCACTACTAGTGCCAGCAAGCCCAGCCACAAGCAAATAAAAAAAAAAAAAGTATAACGTTATTGTAGCCCTAAGAAGGGCTGTTGGGTTCTTGTAGAATCACTCCTGCCTAACACTATTCTAATAGAACACCCTAACGCTTTCCCTGACCAGCAGCAGCTCTCTCCCTAGCGGCATCCAGACACAGAATGATCCGAGCAGCGCGGGCAGGGGCTAGTCTATTCCAGGGTCACCTAATCTGGCCAGCCAACCACTGCTATCGACGTGTAAGGGTACCACGTCATGCTGGGTGGAGTGCAGAGTCTCCTGGCTTGTGATTGGCTCTGTCTCTGGCCGCCAAAAAGCAAAACGGCGGGAGATGCCATTTTCTCGAGCGGGCGAAGTATTCGTCCGAGCAACGAGCAGTTTCGAGTACTCTAATGCTCGAACGAGCATCAAGCTCGGACGAGTATGTTCGCTCATCTCTAGTGTTAACCCCTTAAGGACGCAGGGTATTTTCGCTCATTTCTCGCTTTCCATCTTCAAAAATCCATAACTTTTTCATTTTTCAGTGCACAGAGCTGTGTGAGGGCTTATTTTGTGCGTAACAAAATTTACTTTCCCGTGATGTTATTTATTATTCCCTGCCATGTAGTGGGAAGCTGGAAACATTTTTAAAAAATGCATGGGCTCAGTTTTTACGACTTTCACACTTCGCCCCCAAAATAACACCTCTACTTTATTCTTTGGTTAGGTACGTGGTGATACCAAATTTATACAGGATTTATTGCGTTTGATACATTTTCAAAAATTAAACGAATGTGTACAAAACAGAAAAATTGTTTTTTGCCATCTTCTGACGCTAATAACTTTTTCACACTTTGGTATACGGAGCTGTATTAGGTGTCATTTTCGGAAGAAGCTGAGAACGGCGAAACCCAGGGTCGGGCGAGCGAGTGGAGCTGGCGTCCTGTATTGTGTACTGTTTTATGCGCATTTTAAACATATTCTTGTGAGTATAACTTTTAAGAATAAAATCCAAGGTTTTAAGAACGTACTATGCGATTTGGTGCCTACTTTCTCTTTTAGTTTTAGGGTACATTAACCCTAGATGGTCAGATTGTTCCTACCATGTACTGCAATATTTCTGTATTGCAATATATGGCATTTTTGCACGATTCATTACAATGAGCCACTGGGGAGCGACGATCGCTTGTAACATGGCAACCGACCTCGGGTGTTAGCAGTGGGTCTTTGCTGCGATAATCAGCAAAGCCCATCTCTGTATGAAGAGGGCTCAGCCCGTGAGCCCTCTTCATACACCCTTTATAGCTCTGTGGCGAATATATCCACCACGGAGCGTGAATGGGTTAAATCCACATATACTGCCATACTGTAGTATTGCAGTGTATTGTAGGATCAATCAGACACCCCAGGGGAGTGAAAAATAGTTAAAAAAATGTTATTCAAAAAGCAACTAAAAATTAAAATCATAAATCCTGTAGAACTGATATAAAAAAAATTATTAAAATAATTAGTGCTCAGCCCTAATAATAATCTAGTTTTACTTACAAATAGCCCCAGCAGTGCCCCCTCCCCCACATAAACTTAAAGTCTTACAGAGAAAGATAACCTCTGCTGCCCGATTGTTTATGTTATTAGATAAATTACCCTGCTGCATTTTAAAGCTGCTGTCACCTCTGGCCTCCTCCATGCTATTAATTTCCATGGGGTCAAAGATTCTGCCATTCAGCCTGCAGCCAGGCCCGGGTAACGGAGCGCAGCGCGCAGTAAGTGCCCACACTCCTCCACGCTACACAGGTCGTGCAATGACGTCGATAACTCGACCTGTGTAGCTCATATACGTCCTCCCCTGCTAGGAGGGAGCGATGCTCTGCAGTCAGAGTACAGCCACTCACAGTTGACTGTTCAAAGACTGGAGCCGGTATCCACAGGTGCGGGCCGGTGGCATGTCACTGAACTGTTTCGCACATGAGTGGGAGCGATGCCCAGCTGTCACTCATGTCTCACTCACAGCTTAGCTGACAGGAAGCATCGGCGCCAGTGTGTAGTGCCGATGCAAATAAAACTGCGGGACCCGATACTTAATGTCTGCGCTGGCAGACATAGTCAGCTGGTGGGGGCCCTGACTACAACAGATTTAACATCCAGCATCAGACACTTATATGTATCTTGTGCAGAATAACACTATCTAGTCTAACTCCCTCCCTGTCTTACCTCCGGACACTTTTCATAAATCTTCCACTTTGTGTTTATATTTTTGTAGACATGAATAAAATCCCAGATCAATGGATTCCATTCAGAAAATTAAAAAGCATTCATATATTTTGGACACAAGACTTTATAAACGGAATCTTCTTTGATACTATGAAATATTCTTAAATAGGACAAAATATATACAGTGGCTTGATATTCCAGTGCACTGTGTTATACAATGCTGCGTTACATAAAAGACAAAATACTACAGATCAAAGTATTCAAAGCAGTGTAGCATTGTGAAATGAATGAAAAGCACTGCAGTTTGTAAAGAGAAAAGAGCTATGCATGCTGTTTTTCAGAAAAAAGCTCACATGCCTTTTGTTAAGCAGTTGCAGCCCCAGCTCTAAATGATGTATATAAATAGGAGTAGATACATAGATACAGATCATACATAGATCATTGAACGACAGCCACAATGGGAAAGGTACAGTAAATATTTTACATGGAAATATTTTGTGGAATGAAATAAGACTGACTTACTTGCTAATGTTTTTATTAGTAGACTAAATACTATCAATTCAAAAAGATTTTTTAAAGTTTTATGTTTTAAGCATCTTACTTTGCACATCTAAGACATATTGCCCATGAGTGAGTGTGATTTGATTTACTCTCATCACATTCGCATCATAAGTGTTTGTGCCAGACATTCAGGCAAGCTTATGATGCCAGTGATAGCATTGACTTAGTGATGATAATTTAGTTGTTAATAGCTTTTATTGATTAACTAAAATTTAAAGCTCAACTGTGAAGTTAGACAAAATTTAGCAAATCTGGATTTTGATAACAATTCCAGAGATACCTGTATCATACTGTTGGCTTCTTCCTAGTCTGAGCTATATCTGGTATATTTAGCATTAGAATCACATTCAGCTATGCATTATGTGGGTGGGCACTTCTGGGTTGTGACACCAGCTCAGGGCAATGAAGCCAAAGCTGGACAGCATGTTTGTAATTTGGCCAATCAAATGCTCACATGCTTGTGACATCACTGAAGGTCCTTTGCATCACACTAAGTACTTTCAAATGATGCAGGACAGCTTGTTTGTAATTGGCCAACCTGAAGCATGCTTGTGACATCACTATAGTTACTACAACCCCTCTCAACAAGCCTCCTGTTGTTTCTAGCTGTGCTAAAAGTTGTCCCATAGAAACCAGAAAGCATGGCAAATGGAGATTAGCCTAATGGGCAAGGTAAAACCTCTGCTAGCTGCTAAACACCTGAGATAGCTAATTATAGAAAATTAGAGAACTGATTACTTTTGATTAGTACAGAGTTAGGCAAAAGTTTTCATACTTTACAGTTGTACTTAAAGCTTTGAAAACTTTTTAGGTCTCTAAGATCTAAGTGGTCTCAAAAGTTACAATTGTCGTTGTCTTTCTATTTTACCGGTATACAATACAAAGAATAAGTTTCCTTCCTTATAATGCAGGCAGCCTGAAATACAAAATACACACTTTAGCATTTTGTATTACGGTGCATAAATAGAAAATAACATAGATAACATACCCTAACTTTAGTACTGAAGGTTCAAAATATTTTATAGATCATCTTCTATGAAGACAAGAATTTCCAAGGTCGCTCCTTTGAGTGCAACTCTGACAACACGGATCTTCACTCCCATTTTAGCCGATGCAACTCTATCAAAGTAGAAAATGGAAACTGGATGCTGTATGAACGTGCCAACAATCAAGGGCACCAGTACTTCTTAAAAAGGGGAGAATATCCTGACTTCCAGCATTGGATGGGATTCAATGACTCCATCAGCTCTTGTCGTATTATTCCACAGGTAAGAAATCAGCTACACAAGCATACCCATGGTTTACACATAAAGCAAAATACTATTTTATTGCCATTTGTATTCTATATTTAGAATGTGTTTTATTACTTTATTGATCCATTTTTCCCATTTGAATCCTTAACATTGGACTAGACAAATTCAAACTACTACTAACATGTTACCAAATCTAACAATGTTTAAATAGTCCAGCTTTAAACATTCTATATTCAGGCATTGGCATAACCTTTGGTGCAATTTAAATAACTCCCCAAGTCAAATGAAGTTCCACTTATTTCAGTTAAACCACCTTGCTCGTCTAATGCAAATACAGTAGTAAAAGTGTCTAAAGACTGCCATGTGCCCTTGACAAAAACTTTAGAGATTGTTTAGCCCAAAGTATTTTTTTTTCAGAAAGTGACAAAGATATCCCACTAATATTTATCTTCATAATCTGGGCAGGATTCTTGATCTTGATAACTTTGAAAGTAGAAAAAATATGTAAAGATATTTTTGAATTTTTTTCAGCATCGTGGGAATTTCCGTATTAGAATATATGAAAGAGAAGACTTTAGGGGCCACACTGTAGAATTTACTGAAGACTGCCCACAGGTTTTTGAAGAATTTAACTACCATGACATTCACTCCTGCAATGTTCTTGAAGGACACTGGATCTTCTATGAAATGCCTAATTATAGAGGACGTCAGTATTATCTGAGACCAGGGGAGTATAGGAGATATTCTGATTGGGGAGCTATGAACTCCAGAGTTGGCTCCTTCAGAAGAGTCCAGGATCTGCATTAATGAAATAGAAACTTGCAGTTAATAAAATGCCTCCAAACTAATGCTGTCCTATTTTTCTATGATTTTAATTCTTTATGTTGTCTGTTGATAATGTCATAAAATATATCTATCTATCTATATATTTAAAATATGACATTACAGAGCAAAAACATGGTCAGATGAAGTAAGAGGAATATGAGCCTTGTTTGCAAGAACTTACAATCTATGCGGCAGAAAAATAAACAATACTGCATGAGCCAGTTACCAGCTGCACAGAATCCATGGTGCATTAGACTCAGATTTACAAATGGTTAGCCCTTACAGGACTCAGAAACACAAAAACGAAAAAGGGCAGTTTATTATTCCCCTCATTCCAAAAGCAATAACTTTTTCACACCTATGTAAAGTGTCATTTTCTGCGGTATTTGCTGGTGTATTCATTTATATAAATTTGGGACCTATATGATTGTTTTTTATTCAAATATACACTCACCGGCCACTTTATTAGGTACACCTGTCCAACTGCTCCCAAATTGAAGTGGTCCACAAATATTGAGGGTCAAAGCATACCTATGTCGCCTAGATCAGGCGATCAAGGTATCAATGTAGGGGTGTACCCCATGGGGGTCAAGTGACACCTTTAGTGTGTCGCACTTCCACATAATGGGGACGACCCACCTCTAGTGGACTATAGGGATGTCCTAGTGACGTGTATGCCTCGGATCGAACGGATACTGTGACGCTTTATAAGTAAATTATAGATACAACAAAACGTAAAATTGGGCAGTGACAGCCGCTGTTTCCAGACCTCATGGTCCATACAGAAAAAACATCAAAGAAAGCAACAACATATATACAAAAAATATAAGCGGGGGAATACACACAAAAAAGATGATTTCGGCATTCTTCTTAATCTGTGCGTGCAGTGCGGTTAGAGTGACAATGAGTGATCTGAAAAAAAGAAAAAAATAATTAATATCGTGGTATCCGAAGAACACCAAAACCTAACGGGGAGTAGATGGCAGGTAAGTTAAGGGACATGATGGGCAAGCAGGTGTTTAGAAGATTCCACTGGTCTTGAAATCAACATTCAAGCCGTTTGGTTTTAATGTATTCATGTATGAATCCACTCCAGTTCTCTTCTTTTCAGAAGTTTAGTTCTGTCACCCCCTCGTCTGAGGGGTGGAATCCTGTCAATTAATCTAAACCTGAGTTGGCCTTCCCTATGTTGGCACTCTTTAAAGTGTTTGGGGACCGGGAGATCCTTTCTGACAATCCTGATCGTATATCTGTGCTGGCTCATACGGATCTTAAAATCTAGTGTGGTTTAGATAGATAGATAGATAGATAAAGATAGATGGCTTGATAAAGGTGGTTCACACTGAAACTGTTTCAATGAACTTAACCTCTTTGGAATTTTTGAAAGTTTGGAGTGCTTCCTACATTTTTGCTATCTATATAGATAGATAAATAGATAGAATATACACTCACCGGCCACTTTATTAGGTACACCTGTCCAAATGCTCGTTAACACTTAATTTCTAATCAGCCAATCACATGGCGTGCATTTAGGCATGTAGACATGGTCAAGACAATCTCTTGCAGTGCAAACCGAGCATCAGTATGGGGAAGAAAGGTGATTTGAGTGCCTTTGAATGTGGCATGGTTGTTAGTGCCAGAATCGCTGGTCTGAGTATTTCAGAAACTGCTGATCTACTGGAATTTTCACACACAACCATCTCTAGGGTTTACAGAGAATGGTCCGAAAAAGAAAAACATCCAGTGAGCGGCAGTTCTGTGGGCGGAAATGCCTTGTTGATGCCAGAGGTCAGAGGAGAATGGGCAGACTGGTTCGAGCTGATAGAAAGGCAACAATCACAGTGACTCAATCGCCACCCGTACAACCAAGGTAGGCCAGACGAGCATCTCTGCACTTGCAACGCCACAGCCTACCTGAGTATTGTTGCTGACCATGTCCATCCCTTTATGACCACAATGTACCCAACATCTGATGGCTACTTTCAGCAGGATAATGCGCCATGTCATAAAGCTGGAATCATCTCAGACTGGTTTCTTGAACATGACAATGAGTTCACTGTACTCAAATGGCCTCCACAATCACCAGATCTCAATCTAATAGAGCATCTTTGGGATGTGGTGGAACGGGAGATGCGCATCATGGATGTGCAGCCGACAAATCTGCGGCAACTGTGTGATGCCCTAGGTGTTTGGCCAAGCTTCCCTGTGCAGAGCCTTGGTCCCCTTGAAAAATGCTCGAGTCTCCCATTGACTTCAATGGGGTTCGTTATTCGAGACGAGCACTCGAGCATCGGGAAAAGTTCGTCTCGAATAACGAGTACCCGAGCATTTTAGTGTTCGCTCATCTCTAATCTTAACGCTAAATAATTAAAAAATTGTAAAATTTAAAAATGTAAATAATTTACACAGTGATTTTGTGATATAATAAGAGACAGACACTGACCATGGTCACCCAAACCAGCGCCTGTGGTCAACCATTGACTAATCTACCGATAATAGATGCTTGAGGGAGGCTGTATATAGTAATAGGGGGGCTGTATATAGTTATAGGAGTGCTGTATATCATTATAGGGAGGCTGTATATAGTTATATGAGTGCTGTATATCATTATACGGAGGCTGTATATAGTTATCATAGTGGGTCTCGAATAACGAGTACCCGAGCATTTTAGTGCTCGCTCATCTCTAGTGCCAAACTATTCTACCACTACATACCCTTGCTGCCAGTCAATTTTATAGTACTATGCTCTCTGCATATAAATTGATAGCATTGTGATATTTTCATTTATAAACTTATATCTCTATTAAGCTTACAATTTGTATGTACCCCTAATCCCCCCTACTTCTATACTTATACTCCTATGTATACTTATTTCCCCTCCTATACATTACTAATGTATTGTCCCTATCCTACCACCATATGCTCTCCTATTTATTGTCCATTATTTTATAATATATGGATTCTTTTATCTATTAATGAACTTAAGAATTTTAGTTTAATTTTTGATCCATATTATACCTTAATATACAGTATGTATATACATCACTTTTTGTTTCTTACATATGTATACTGTAACACATTTTTATTATATGTATGTTGATTTTATTACATTGTGTACACCATGTTTCCTACACTTTTTACATATGACTATTACTTGATCATACAGGAGCTGATGTCCTCCCTCGAAACGCATCTTCCTCATATTTATAAATAAATTATTCTGTCTATGTGGAAATGGCGCCTCGGAGTCAGAGCCACTAATGCAACAAGGCTGTCCATAGTAAATGCCTGTAAGATCCTGTTACATACAGGACCTTACAGGCAGTGTGTCAGCCTATGCATCAGCATAAGCTTACAGTTCTAATACCCTGCAATATATCAGTATTGCAGGGTATTATAATGAACCAGCAATCAAATATTTGCTTGGTCATGTCCCATAGTGGAACAGGTAAAAAAGTTAAATAAAATAAACCAAAAATAATAAACAAATAAATTAATCAAAACGCCCCCAAAGCCGCGTTACACATTACACTTACAAATACAATGAAAAAGTGAAAATCACCATACAAACCCCATATATGTATTAGTGCTATGTCCGTAATGACCCATAGAAATAAAACAAAATCATTATTATACCCTCACAATGATCGCCAAAAAAAGAAATTATGATTTTTACCTATATTGTCCCACATAAAATGCAATAAAAAGGGATCATAACACTGTATCGATACAAAAATGGTACTTTTTTTAAAGTACAACTTGTCCTGGAAAACAGCTCTTATAGACCAAAAATGAAAAGAGTTATGCCACTTGGAAAATGGTGAGGCAAAATTATAAATTTTTTCCCATACAGATTTTATTGTACAAAATTAGTAAAACATAAGGAAGAATATTAAAAATTTGGTAATGCGGTAATTGTAATGACCCGTTGAATAAATGTAACATTTTTTCTACAACCCACCACAGAAAAAGTTAACCAATTTTCAGCCATAGGGCATAGGCACCCCAAAATAGTACCACTAAAAAATCCATCTCTTCTCACAAATAATAAGCCCTCGCATGGCAACATTAACAGTAAACCAAATATAGCTAAAAAAAAAAATGCTCCATGAACCACTTAATTCTGTCGCTAATGCAGGGCCCACCTTGCCCACTGTGCGTCGCTCTGTACTTGGGAGAATTTGCACTCTCTAGCCTGCCACTGCTGCCGCTGCCTCTGCATGCCGTCCCCTATAGTGTCAGGGTCAATTATTGCATGTTTTAGAAACTATCTAGCCTCATTCGGTCACTCTGTCATGGCCATGCTGTTGCCCATAATTTTGGCATAATGGTGCGATTAAGCAGCCTCAGAGGCATCCATGCATGCTGCCCCTGCTGTTTCCTGTCCATTTCCGTGGTGTTTCCATCCTTTTCTGAGGTTTCCAGATGTTTGGCCAAGCTTCCCTGTGCAGAGCCTTGGTCCCCTTGAGCATCGGGAAAAGTTTGTCTCGGATAACGAGCAGACGAACATTTTAATGCTTGCTATGATGACAGCTGTTGCTTTCTTTAGTGTGCCGACAGAGAAGGAGGTGAGAGCTTGGTGGTGGAAGAAGCAAGGGCGATGATTAGGTCAGTGATACTTTGGACTAAGAGGTTATGGCCAAGAAGCCACAGGCATCTGGCAGAGCAAGTGAAAAGAAGCCAAGGCACAGCAGTCAGCCCAAAGCTATGTTGTCAACATCTACTACCCGCACCTAGGGACCCGTAAAACAAAGGCCATCCCACAGGGTGTCTGCCATTTTTTCTCACAGAATTCAGAAGACAGAACATGTGTCATTTACAGGCTGTGCTATCACTATATAAAGCATAACCAAAGCCTAAGCAATCTGAGCACCTAATGTATGATCAGGCACCTGGTAAACATGATCTGCTGTGGCTCAAAAAGGGACAACAAAAAATCCTGGAAACATATAAGACTCTCCCTGCTGCTTTAGTTGGCCTAGCCTGTTGCACTCCCCCCTAGCCACAAGGTCACATGTCTCTCTGCTAAGGGAGAATGTGAGGCCATCACCACCACCACCAGCAGTACCATCATCACCAAGCCTATCCACACCATCTGTCCTGCTCTCTATCCCCCAAATCATGGAGAGAAAGTAAAAGTTTAGGCTAGTGGAGATGGACAGCTTTAAAGATCTGTCCCACAGTATAAAGTTCTCAGCTGCCACTCCCTTTACAGGCAGTCTCCACCCTGCACTAACCAGTTGTGTACTAGCTTAAATGTGCACTGCTATTAGTCCTGAGGGGCACCTGACAACTGACAAATGGACTAGTAAGAAGGGGCAGGTACATTACATCTCCTTAACTTCCAAATGGGTTAATGTAATGGTGGCTGATCCTAAAGCAAGAGGCCCCCCCGACTCAAATTCTACCACCACACAGGAGTGCTGGACATCACTTCTTGCCTCCAGTTGCCTCCTACTCTGCTTACTTCTCTCCTACTTGCTCATCCAGTCAGCATAGCACCTGCAGCACCACTTTTAGCAAAGCTATTGTGAATAGGAGCCAGCTTTATTGCAAGGGCTGGTAGCTGGGATCCAGAATGAGACAGATGAGAGATTGCTGACGTTTAACCTCAAGCACAGGAAGGGTGTGTATGATAATGGCTAGAACCGTGTTGCAGCTTTGGGCTGAGCCAAGTAGATACATGTTCCATGTACTGCACATGTGCTCAACTTGGTGGTGCAAAGGTTTTTGGCCAACTTTACAGACTTGCTGGAGCTGCTGCTCCCAGGTAAGTAATGAATATCACTTCATAAAAAATGATTGGGCCTCCATAAGGGACATTTGTTCAGTGCTGCACTGCTTCCAACATGCCACCAATATGGTCAGCGCTAATGACGCCATCAACAGCTCTACCATCCCTGTCTTTGGCCTGTTAGATAAAGCTCTTCAGGAGCTGATGGAGGATGTAATGGTGGCAGGCAAGGAAGAAGGGGAGGAAAAGGTGCCAGGCTAAGTACTAATATAGTTAACTCTAAACCAAGTTTGCATTATCTACAGTAGACAGGACTCTCGAAACAGAAAATATTTATTTCAGAAGAAGGTCTCTTGTAGAACGCAATATAGTATCGACTTTTTATAGACAACAGATGTGATCAGGAAGTACTTAACAATTCTAAAATAAGATGCCACTTTAAATGAGATATTGCAACACGAAGTTATATTTTAATTAGAACTACAACAACAGGAAATATCATCTCTCTCAACATTATAACTTAGACGCAGCTGCATACAACGTGTTTAACCTACTAAGATAGTGTGTGCTGCGAGGCAATAGTTGCCCACTGTGTAAGTTCAAACAAAAAAACCCCACTTTTTTTGAAGTTATGTCATACACAAGACATATAAAATACAAAAATATAATTGCAAGAAAATCTAATGTATCTATACAAGTTTTGACTTCATACTTCGCATTTTCTGTGTAATCCATTTTGACTCCCCCTTTTCTTCCACTCCACCAAATGTTGAATATTATGTATATGATTAGAGATGGGCAAATTTTCAAAAATTCGATTCACCGAATTTTCCAACAAAATTAGTTTCGACCCGAATCTAATCATGGCGTATCACATTAAAAAACAGGCATTTCCTGGCTGCAGAGAGCCTGTAGGGTTAAGGCTCCTTCCACACTTGCGTTTTTCATGTGCGAGTTCTGCGCATGCTTTTGACGCGCAGAACTTGCATTGCACTCTGTCCCATTGTTTCCATTGGGCTTGTCCTTATTTGCGTTTTTTTTCATGCTCTACTTTTTCACACGCGTTTTTCAAGTCTATGGGGACGCATCAAAAATGCATTGCACTCGTGAGCATTGCAAGTGCAGTGCAAGTGCAATGTGTTTTAAATGGATGGGTTGCAAGGTGATGTTAAAAAAAGTCACGAAGGAAAGTAGTGTGCATGTGTAGGCCTGGTACATTTCTCAGTAGTAGTGTGCTGCTTTGTGTCTACTTAGCAAGATGCCCAGAACCCTTGATGTGGAGAAACTTTTCTCGTTGGTTCAGGACCGTCCTACATTGTGGGATAATCGGAGGAATGATTACCATGATCGTTTCAAGAAGGAGACGATATGGCTGGAGATCAGCAAGGAGCTCTTGGGCCAAAAGTGGTCTAAAATGTCCCCAGATGAGCGCGAGCTTGCATGTAAGTTTTATCATACTTTTTTGTTCTTTCAAATGTTCTATTTCAAAGTGTGTATTTTAACAGTGTGTTACTATTTTGAGATAATGACTTTGCCTCTGTTTTTACTAGGTAAGTATGTGCAGCAGAGGTGGCGGAGCTGCCACGACCAATTTAAGAAAATATGCGTGCCCAAGAAGGCCACAGTGGCTCATCACGCTCCCAAAAGCATCCCTATTGCTATCGTGAGCAGATGCGTTTTTTAACCGACATTTTTTCCATGGGCCCGTAAGTTAGCCTTTTTTTCATTTTTAAGGGGATCTTGTCTGTCTATACATGTGCCTTATAATAGTTTTTGCAGTATATATAGTTGTGAGCAATTGCACATGTATGTTTTTTCTATGTAGGACACCAAACATTTGTGCAAACACAGCATAATTTATTGTTTTGTGTGCATGTATTTTAGTTTTGAAAGCGTCTAGTATATCTTCGGTTTTTTTCATTGGTTTTGTTTTAGTTATTTTTCATCATGTCAAAAATCATACTTTTAAATTTGCTTAATCCAAAAATTAGGACAGAAGACAATTTAGACACGGAGTCAGAGGATGCAAGCATTCCCCCTCTGTTGCGCCGACATCTGATTTGGCGAGTGTGGAGAGGGAACCTGCTGCTGAGGACGGCACTGCAGGCCCATCGTCGGCAGGATCCGAACCCCTGCAGGTGGATGAACCAGGGGAAGGACGAAGTGCATCTCCTGTCCCCTGAGGACTTTGTTCAAGAAGGGCTGTCCCTGGCGAGTGGTGGATGAGACAGTATTATATTATTTGGGCCGCAGGACACAGGACGACACAATTGTGACCTACCTGCGCAGTCTTGCGGACCACATGCGCCGGGTGCCGCAAGAACACCTCCTCCGGTGTCAGGGGGCATTTTCAATTGTTTTTGATGCCTGCTGTCCCCCAACAATCCCACTCCAGTATTTAAGGCCCTGGAGCAGGGGTGATTGTATGGACATATTGCCCCCAGCCTCTGCCACCACCACCACCACCACCACCTCAGGCCCACCAGAGTTTTTATTCAGGCACATACCCTGGCCAAGATTTCAGCCATTCCCACAGCTAAATTTATTTTGGTTCTGGTGCTCCTATGCACCAACCACAACAGCACTATGCTAGTGCCAGCCACATTTATCATGCATCCCCCACCTTCCCCAGCAACACGTTTTCCAGCGCCAAGAGCTGAGAGGCCAGATTTACCCTCACAACACTTTCTTAATTTGTAATTTGTAGAATATTTGTATGTTTTGGGTTTTCAGGCAATTCTGCCATTTTTTCTTGGGCTCATTATATTTTGGCCAAAAGTGGGCCTTTTTTTTTTGCAAAGAATTTGATTAAAAATCGTTTGTATACAGTATTTAGGTCTTCAGCATTTATTTCATAAATAGAGAAATACATAGATTTGGGTAGTGCCTTGATATATGAAAATATTTTTCAGATATATACGTAGTATAAACAAAAAGTAAAATCAAACAAATGGAATCCATATTACAGATACATATTCTTACACATCCAAATCACCCCCAGTAGACATAAAATAATCAGCAAAATGATTTTGAATACGCATTCCAGCTAAAGTAGGTCTTGCATGATTAGTGGGTTCAGTAGTAACAACATCTGCAGATATTTTCTGGCTGTGGGTTCTCTGGCTGGTCATACATATGACCATAATTATGTAAAATTACACATGCTTTGATGACACAAATGACATTTTGGTGAGAAAGCTGCATCGATGATTGAAAAACCCTCCATCTGCTAGCCAAGATACCAAATGCGCACTCCACAAAATGACGAGCCCGCCCATCCGAACATTAAAATTTCTGTGTCTAAAATCCAACCCACGGCGTGGGAAAGTGCGCATAACATGATATGAGAGTGCAAATCCCTCATCTGCCACTATAACAAATGGTGAAGAGGGGCCTGAACAACTGGCCAAAACACGGGTTTCAGGAATGTCAAGCTGACGGTCTGATAAACACTTTGCCATTCGAGAAGCACGGAATATACCAGCATCAGCAGCAGAACCATGGGCCCCAATATCTATAATTATAAAACAGTAGTTACTGTCAGCTAGTGCCAACAAAACCACTGAGAAATACCGTTTATAATTAAAATATCTGGAACCAGAGTTTGGTGGCTTCTGTACACGTATATGTTTGCCATCCAAGGCGCCAATACAATTTGGAAAATTAGCATTTTCCTGAAAGCCATTAGCAATATCCAGCCATTGCTGAGCATTTGGCGGAGGCATCATGGTGCGTCTCAAATGGGACCAAATAACAACACATGTGTGAATCACAATGCTTGCAATGGTCGAGGTCCCCATCAGGAAAGTAAAATGGAGGGATGAAAACGAATTTCCAGTAGCAAGAAAACTAAAAGAAAAAGAATAAAAAGTTAATAAACATTTTAAACAAACAAATAACAAAATATATATATAAAACATACCGGAGGGTAACCAGAAGACGCTCCTCCACAGAAATACATTTCCGCAGTCTAGTATGCTGGAATGTGAGTGCAGGACGAAGCTCCACCACCAATTGATCAAACAAGGTGATGGATAAGTGAAAAAAGCGAATAAACTTGTCTGGGTCTTTGCGGAGGTCAAAAAAAAAATTATGAAAGACACTTTTGCTGAATTGCTGAGATACAATTGGATGAACCCATCGCCTACGCTTACGCCGGGGGTAGGGGGGTGGGCAACGCCATAGATCACTTCGCTCACCATATTTCTGGGATATATACCAAACAACAACAACATCCTCCGAAGTATCAGAATCAGACATGGTTCAACAAACACATGCAACAAGCAAAAACACAGAGGCCAAGTCAAGCAATAGAGACCACGTGCAATCATGTGACTCTAAAAAAAAATTCCCTTTTTATGTGGAATTCTGGGACATCTGGGTACCAAATTAAGAATCATGTGATCTAAAAACACAAAAAAAGCAAAAACTGCAAACAACACGCACGTGAAAAACGCAAAAACGCTAATGACTCCAATGAAAAAGGAACAAAAAAGCAGCCAAAAACGTCAGTTTCTATGCATTGCACCCTGACGTGATCTGCAATGCAAGTATGGAAGGGGCCTTAATGTTGTGCCATGCTCAAATATGCATAGGGAGTGTTGTTTGGTCTTCAAACAATGCTCTGTTTTAGTATGACATGCACATGACAGCCGTCGGTCTTCAATTCCATGGGCACTTATAGGGGCCAACTTGACCAAATAAGTGAAGTGGGAATGCACCCTGACAAGGTAATGTCTATGCCAGCTCAAAAGGACTGAGCTGAGGGCTAAGATCCCACTATAACATCAAAGAGTACACTCTTTTTACACTGACATCAGATGATTCCATAGATTACGACAGAACCTGTTCTGTTAAACACGGATAAATGTAGATGAAACATCCCCCACCGGGGCCTAGCCTTTTCTCGGGGCTTGGAGTCAGCCGGGGCCCGCAGTACCTGAGTGGCTGGCGGTTGCGGCCTAGGCACGCTAGTGTCACGGTGCTTGGTATGGGGAACCGGAGGGCTGTCCTACAGCCTGGCAGGTCTCCAGCAGGGTGGTGTTGGCAAGAAATGATGAGGGAGAGGCTGCTACAGCGGATCTCCCGGGGGCAACCCTTTGGTGTCTAGAGTATAAGTCTCTGTGTAGTGGACAGGGTGCCTGTGATGATGGCAGCCGTAGTAGCAGGGACCAGACGGAGGCAGACGTTGAACAAAAACAACAGTTCTTTATTGGAACCGACAGGAACTGCAGCAACGTGCCTTAAAAAAATGGTGGAGTGCTGAGATGCAGTTGGAGGGAGCCACAGGATGTAGAGCGCCAGCCTGGATGCAGAGGGCAGGCTGGGAGGTAGCTGTGTCCTGGAAGGATGCTTCAGCTTGTCCTGGGTTGCTTCAGGTATCACCCTTAAATGTAGGATGCTTAATTTTCTATGGTGAAGGCATATAAATAAAATATAACTTTTATTAATATTATATTAAAAGAGAATAAAATATGTACTATCAACCACCAATTTGATCTCACTGATCACTGGTGTCAGTGTTGTAAGTATAGGGTACAAGGGACCACAGAGATAAACACAATATAGGAATAATCACAACATATGGTGACTCTGCTATCTAAACCAGTGCATATTAAAAAAGGCATAGATCTCACCCATCTTGTCGTACAGTGGGGGAGGTACGGGTGATCCGTGACGGGCACTTCTAGGTCAGGATGAAGATGATTGCATGCCCCTATTGTGCCCTATATCAAGATCTCCCTTTAGTCCCAATGTGCTCCCGCCAACAAGGACGGTCCAAGCTTTCCTGTAGGTTTGAATGTAGCCCTATTTTGCCCTATACATACAATGTTCGGTCTGAACATTGTATGTATAGGGCAAAATAGGGCTACATTCAAACCTACAGGGAAAGCTTGGGACCGTCTGTTAGGCGGGCGCAACCTTGGGACTAAAGGGAGATTTAAAGTATAGGCACAATAGGGGCAGTGCAATCATCTTCATCCTGACCTAGAAGTGCCCGTCACGGATCACCCGTACCTCCCCCACTGTGACGACAAGATGGGTGAGATCTATGCCTTTTTTAATATGCACTGGTTTAGATAGCAGAGTCACCATATGTTGTGATTATTCCTATATTGTGTGTTTATCTCTGTAGGTCCCTTGTACCCTATACTTACAACACTGACACACAGTGATCAGTGAGATCAAATTGGTGGTTGATAAGTACATATTTTATTCTCTTTTAATATAATATTAATAAAAGTTATATTTTATTTATATGCCTTCACCATAGAAAATTAAGTGTAAATAATGTGGCAGGTGAACCTAGTAGTCGGGCGATAAAGGCCTGTGGCAGTTCAAGCAACAAAGACTGCTATATATGAGTTTGTTTAAATGTAGGATGATACCCTTTTCCTCACTATACTAGCTATTAGTTCCACTCTTCAGGCAGGGGCTAGGCTCTTCCTGCTCTGGTCTGGTCTGGTATGCTAGCTGTACAGAGTCTGTACTGGAGTAACTCCAGTCTGCTTCTGCAGACTCCTGGTTCTGACTGCTCTCTAGAAGTGTCCTCTAGAAGTGTTTTCTAGAACATTCCTGGCCAGGGGTTTTGTTACTCCCCACTGGTCAGGTGGTGGCTACTCCTCCAATTACATCTCAGCTCACAGAAACAGTGTGTAACACATGTGATTGGCTGACACATCTTACATCACACAAAACACTTAACTCCTGCCTTACCAGGCAGGATCTACCACTGCAATGTTCCATTGTGTCCTATAAGGACTATGTAGTGTGATGTAGTGACATGCTGTGGGGCTGACTAGACCCTACACAGGCTGCAAGCTACATGGTGGGACGTATTCGCAACCACTCCTCTGCCTTGCATCGGCGAGGGTGTTGCATAGAAACCCCCCAAAAGCGGGGAGAGGGTATTGACAGTAATTTTGCATTGACGTCACTGATCATTTTGCCCTTCTTTTCATCTGTCAGTGTCCACTTTCAATCAATCAGTAATCCATCAGTATTTCAAAAGCCAAAAACAAACAGGAGTTGATCCAAATCAGAGATAACCAGTAAATGGGATATTTGCGTGTCCTCTGTGTTCTGTATCTACTCTCCAAACATAGTTGCAACGTCACAGAGTGGTGGTGGGTGAAAACAGCATTATGGAAATCACAGGGTGTTCCAGGGAGACAGCGGTCAGTTGGCAGCAGCATGAGTAGGGTGCAGAGGGGCCCAATGACAAATTATGGAGGTGGCAGCAACATCGTAGCCACACAGTGGCAGAATAACAGAGTGAGGAAGTGGCAGCAGCTGCATCAAGAGGTCAAAGAGTGGCAAATTCTGGTGATGGCAGCAACATGGTAGGCCACAGTGTGGCACAATGACAGAGTGTGGAGGTGACAGCGGCAGCATGAGGTCAGAGAGTGGCACAATGACAATATCTGGTGGTGGCAGCAACTTGGTAGGCCACAGTGTGGCATAATGAAAGAGTATAGAGGTGGTGGCAGCTGCAGGAGGTCAGAGAATGGCACAATAACAAATTCTGGAGCTGGCAGCAACATGGTAGGCCACAAAGTGGCACAATGACAAAGTGTGGAGGTAGCAGCACCAGCATGAGGCCAGAGAGTGGCACAATTACAAATTCTAGTGGTGACAGCAACATGGTAGTCTGGAGGTGCTGGCAGCAGCAGCAGAAGGTCAGAAAGTGTCACAATCACAGAGTGTGGAGGTGGGTGACAATTCCAGTCCCTGGTAAAGATGGTGGGAGGCAGATAGAGCAACTTGCAGCAGATGTGTGGCATCAGGCGGGTGGCAGCTTCAGAATAGTGGCTGAGGCAGGTAGTTAGAATCCAGACTCATATCTCAACGTTTGGGGGAGGCATCATGGCTGATCTGATGTGATACATAAGGCATCGGTGTGTTGAAATCCTGGCCGATCCATGCCTGATTGATCTTGACAAAAGTAAGTCCCTCCACATTACGGGTGGACAAGCAAGTTATCAACACCCGCTCTGATGCCACACTACTGGCCAGACAGGACAGCTTCTGTACTGAAGGTTGCGGCCACTCATCGGCAGCTGGAAAAATGGCACCCATTTTGGACTGGTAGTGAGGGTTCAAGAGGGTGGAGAGACAAAAGCCATCCCTCTGCCGGATGTTGATTATACAGCAGTCACTCATTAGGCAAAGCAGCATTTATTGATATCTACTTTAGCAACAAATACGATTTGAAATTTGGGGGGATACAGAACCCCAAAAACTGATATCCTGGACTTTGATCAAAAATCACTCCATCAACTATGTGGATTTGACATGGATTTCTTGATATCAACTTTACCAACAAAAAAAAAATTTGAGCCAAAAGACATCCCTCTGCCGAATGTTGATTATTCAGCTGTCACTCGTTAGGCAAAGCAGCATTTACTGATATCTACTTTAGCAACAAATAAGAATTGAAATTTGGGGAATACAAATCCCCAAAACAGACGCCCTGGACTTTGAGCAAAAATCACTCCATCAGCTCCTGAGTACAAGCAGCTAGACGCTAGATACAGCACATGCAGTGGGAAATGACCGGATTGCAAATGTCCGTCTGTTTTTATAGGGCTGTGACATCACATAACCTGCCGGTCACTAATTGGCTTACATGTCTGCACATGTGATTGAGGGTGTTCCTTTCTTCTTCCCAGAGTTCTCTGCCCCATGTAACACGTTGTGCTCGCGGCCATTTTGTAAATAAAGGAGGAAAAAAAATGTTCCCACAAATCACCGTAAACTTCGGTTTTATGCAGAACTGAAGTTTTCCTGAAATTCTAAATGAATTCCACTTCATTAGAACTGATTCGCCCATATCTATATATGATATATTCATTCACTTAAAGTTCACATAGTTTTTAGTGCTATAGCAACTAATTACCCACCGATAAAATGTCTGTGAGCATTGTGGCCCTCTTACATAGACATGTATCAACATACCACTGACAGGTGTCTATTAAGTTGTACCCTTTATAAGCATTACTTTCAATTAACGATGTAGTGATTACGTCATGTAGTGATTACATGATGACAAACATACGCAATATACACAATTTATTTATGCCCTATCAATATAGCTTCCTTAAATACATCTTTTTTCTTATTCTTAATTCACAAATATATATATATATATATATATATATATTATATGGGCGAATCGATTCTAACAAATTGGAATTCGGTTAGAATTTCAGGAAAAATTTGTTTAGTCACGAAGCCGAAGTTTACGGTGATTTGTGGGAACAAAGTTTTTTCCCCCTCCTTTATTACCAAAATGTATAACATGTTACATGGGGCAGATAACTCTGGGAAGGAGAAAGGAACACCCTCAATCACATGTGCAGACCTGTAAGCCTATCAGCGACCGGAAGGCTTATGTGATAGTCACACAGACTATAAAAAGAGGCAGCCATTTTCAAATCTCACCACACACTGCATGTGCTGCCTGTAGCGTCCAGCTGCTTCTACTGTACTGTGCTATAGTGGTTTTTGCTCCAAGGGTGTCCATGTTGGGGGTTTTGTATACCCCAAATAGCAGTTTTTTGTTTCTGAAGTGAAGAGGACAAAATCTGTGTGAAATCCACAAACTTTCTGTAGTTATTTCTGCTTCAATCCCTGAGTGTCAGTTCTTGTGCTTCTGTATACCACAAATAGCAGTTCTTTTTTGTTTCTGAAGTGAAGAAAAAGAAATCAGTGTAAAATCCACATACTTTCTGTAGTGATTTCTACTTTAATCCCAGGATGTACGTTTTGGGGGATCTGTATACTCCAAATAGCAGTTCTTTTTTGTTTCTGAAGTGAAGAGGAAG
Organism: Engystomops pustulosus; assembly: GCA_019512145.1. Classification (NCBI taxonomy): domain Eukaryota; kingdom Metazoa; phylum Chordata; class Amphibia; order Anura; family Leptodactylidae; genus Engystomops; species Engystomops pustulosus. Next base: position 202,018 of record WNYA01000213.1, on the reverse strand, counting down.
AAATCAGTGTAAAATCCACATACTTTCTGTAGAGCTTTCCGCTCCAATCCCAGGGTGTCAATTCTTGTACTTCTAGTAGAAAATGATGAAACAGTTCTTGTGCTTCTGTATACCCCAAATAGAAGTTCTTTTTCATTTCTGAAGTGAAGAGGAAAAAATCAGTGTACAATCCACATACTTTCTGTAGTGATTTCTGCTCCAATGCCAGGGTGTCCGTTTTAGAGGATCTGTTTACCGCAAATAACCTTTTTTTTCTGAAGTGAAGAGGAAGACATCAGTGTAAAATCTAAATAAAGTAGATCAGTGTCAAATCAACATAGTTGATTAACCAATATGTCATACAGAGAGGTGGCAGCTGGAGCAAGCACCTGGCACAGCACAATAAGGGGACGTTGCGGCAGAGGTGGCTCTGTGAGGCCAGAACTGCCGTTGTCATCCAGCGCAGTGGATGACTGTTGATTGGTTGACTAAGTCATATACTTCCTTCCAGATGACATCTGCCAACCACAGCCAAGAGTCTGTGGGTTCGTCAGATACAACCCTTAGTTGGCATGGCTCAGGAGCAGGTCAGTGGCGCTCACCTGTCCTCAATCAGCCTCTGTCCTGTTCATTTCCCTCAGCCAGAGATCTACTAGGTGGTCTGGACTCAGCGCCACTATATACCGAGGATGAATTCTTTGAGGACAGTCAACAGCTGCTTGGAAGTGTAGAGGTGGGGCAGACATCCACTGCTTTGTCAAGTAGGTGGGAAAGTAGAGATGTGAAGAGTGGCATGGGAAGTTATGTGCATACAGAGACCGTTGAGGAGGATAGCAGTGACAGGGAAACACAAATCGATGATGATGTAGCCGATCACACTTGGGAGCCGGGTGGAGCAAGGGATTCATCATCATCATCACCAGGAGAAGAGGGTGTCAGCTTGCACCTCAGGCAGCAAAGCAAGCAGCAAGCTGCTACTGTGGCCGTGAGGCAGCAAGGTGGCAACAGTGTGAGGACAGCCGCGGGGTACAAACCCAGCATTGGGGGTCCAAGTAAGCAGTGGTAGAGGGGCTCAGAGAGGCAGCAGCGTTAGTAGTCACTCAGCACAGAGTGTTGGCAATAAAATCATCACCTCGGCGGTGTGGCAGTTTTTTGTTAAGACACCAGAGGATCCAAGCACGTCTATATGTAGAATCTTGGCAGGCAGAAAGTGAAGTGTGGTCAGGGAGCTAACGTTGGCACCACAGCCCTGCGTCACCATCGAATGGCCTAAGAGAAACGTGGAACAGATGTGGTAGTCCATCCTGCCGCCACAGCAACACCTAGTGGCACACATGCCGTTTCAGCCAGTCAAGGCTCCAGAAACCCCTGCCGAAGGGAGCTGTTTGTCTTTGACATCATCTACCTGTCCAGGTGCTCTTAGCTACGCATGGCACCAGCAGTCATTAAAAGAGGCGATTACAAAGAGACAACTGTATGCGTCCAGCCATCCTAAGGTGCAGAAGCTGACCGGCTCTTGTCCAGGTTGTTGGTACTGCAGTCCCGCCCTCATGGCCACATGAGTCCGGTGGGGGCTTAACTGGAGGAGGAGGAGGACATTGGAGCACAAGCAGAGTTTGGTGAAATCAGTGGTTTTTCCACTCTGGTGACCGGAGAGGAGGAGCATGAACATCCGGAGGAGGTAGAAAATGAGGCAGATGACGCAGTAGCACCGTGGCAGTATACAGTGGAGAAGGAGGTCGGGAGTCCCTCAGAGTCACTTGCGCAGATGGCCCTCAGTATACTTGATTCAGTGCCCTCAACATAAGTCCAGGGTCAGAACTAATAAAACTGACTTACCTCTTCCAGACTACTTTGTAAAAGCAGGTCACTGCATTTCCCAACTTCGTTTTAGAATTATTGATGGCATACAGAGACATAGAAGGGGTGGCGATAGAGAGAAAGCATTGAAAAAGTTGGAACTCAAATGGATCTATGAACTCGATACCTTAGAACCGAAGGGACTCAATAGGGACTTCAGTATGGCAGGTGTCATCTAGGCTGATAGCATTATGTCTCTGCCAGCTTAAGTATTTGTCATTGTGCCACACTCCGACCTCCTGCTGTTGCCGCAAGCTGCACACTCTATCATTGTAACCACCTCCACTCTGTCATTGTGCCACTCTGTGGCTTCCCATGTTGCTGCCAGCTCCAGAATTTGTGCCACTCTCTGACCTCATGGTGCTGCTGGTGCCACCTTTGCAGTTCTTTTTTTGGCACAGACATGATATTTTCAGGACAACTGTAATGTGTTATGCATGTAATGTCTCTAATCTTCAAATTTAAATTGAAAATTTCAACTTCAAATTCATCATTGCGCCACAGTGTGGCCTCCCCTCTTTTGGTCTCTGTGGGCTCCTGATGCTGCTGCAACCACCTCCACACTATTATTGTGCCACTCTGTGGCTTTCCATGTTGCTGCCACCTGTGGGCTCCTGCTACTGCTTCTGCTGAAGATACCTCCACACTCTATCGTCGTGCCACTCTGTGGCCTCCTGCTGCTGCCGCTGCCACCTTCACGCTCTGTCATTGTGCCACTCTGTGGCCTACCATGTTGCCACCACCTTCATAATTTGTCTTTGTGCCACTCTGTGGCCTACTCTTGTTGCTGCCAACTGACCGCTGCCCCCCTGGAACACCATGTGATTTCCATAATGCTGTTTTCACCCTCCATCGCTCTATGATGTTGCCACTTGTTTGATTTTTCCCTTTATTTCATCTGTTAGAAGGAATGAAGAGCCTCAGGATTGATAGCCAAAAGCAGGAGTGGATACAGAACACAGAGGACATGCAAGTATCCCTTTTACTAATCATCTCAGTTTTGGATCCACTCCTGTTTGTTTTTGGCATTAGCAATAATGATGATGGATTATTGACCGATTGAAAAAGGACACTGACGGATGAAATGATGGGCAAAATGAACAGTGATGTCAATGCAAAATGACTGCTGACACCCTCTGCACTCTTTTGTGGGGTTTCTACATGTATCCGCGTTTAACAGAACAGGTTCTTTCATAGTCTATGGAATCATCTGATGTCAGTGTAAAAAGAGTGCACTCTTTGATGTTATAGTGGGATCTTGACTCCCAGCTCAGTTCTTTCGAGCTGGCATAGACATTACCTTGTCAGGCTGCATTCCCACTTCACTTATTTGGTCAAGTTGGCCCCTGTAAGTGCCCATGGAATTGAAGAGTGAAGCTATTTTAAGAGCGGCAGATGTCATGTGCGTGTCATACTAAAACACAGCATTGTTTGAAGATCAAGCCATGCTCCCTATGCATATATAAGCATAGCACAACGTTCTACAGCACTGCAGCCAGTAAATACCTGTTTTTTTAACTTGATTCATCATGAGTCTATTCGGGCCTAATCAAATTTCTTTAAAAAATTTGGCGATTCGGGTCAAACCGAATTTCAACAAATTTGCCCATCTCTAATATATATGTACACCTTTTTCTACAGTTTACACATGAAATCAACTCACACATTTTAAAGTTACACGAGGGTTGATTCTAGAGAGGCATTACAATTTTTGGATACTAAAGTAAGCATCCATAATGGCAAGTTAGGTACTGACTTACACATAAAGGACACTGACAAAAATAGCCTCCTCCACTTCAGCAGTAATCATCCAAAATATATGCTAGATTCCCTCCCTTTCAGTCATCTTTTGAGATTGAGGAGAATTGTCGCTGTAGAAGACAAAATGGATTCCTAATTAGATAATGGGGGTCATTTACTAAGGGCCCGAATCGCGTTTTCCCGACGTGTTACCCGAATATTTACGATTTGCGCCGATTGTACCTGAATTGCCCCGGGATTGTGTCGCACGCGATCGGATTGTGGCGCATCGGCTCCGGCATGCGCGCAACGGAAATCGGGGGGCGTGGCCGAACGAAAACCCGACGTATTCGGAAAAACCGCCGCATTTAAAAACCGAAAAAGTGTCGCTTGGGGACCGCTTACCTTCACCTGGTCCGAGGTGGTGCATTCCGGCGCGTGGAGATGATTTTCAGCGCAGCAGCGCCACCTGGTGGACGGCGGAGGAACTGCCTTCATGAATCCCAGCCGGACCCGAATCCAGAGCAGAGAACGCGCCGCTGGATTGCGAATGGGCCGGGTAAGTAAATTTGCCCCAATGTGTCAAAAATTCTTACAAAGAGGGTATCCTAAAAAACTACTTGGATGCGTCAAATATTAGGTGAAGGATTGTGATAGAAAAGCCCACTTACAACCAAAGAGGTTTAACGATAAAAATAGGAGAATACCTTTTGTAACCACTTATTGCCCAATGAGTGCTAAAATTGCTAAGATCCTTAAGGAACCTTGGTCTATCCAGAATTTCAAAAACCGCCCATGATGGCATATAAAAAGGGCCAAGAATTTACAGGATCGCTTGGTCCATGCTGATATACAACCAAAAGAAAAAATGAGAGAAAAAAATTACAGTAAACCGAGTGGGTTGTTATCCTTGCCTTGGCTGCTGTAATTGCGGAAACATGATCAAGGGAAATACTTTTTCTCACCCTAGAACGGGTCAAAAATACAGCATAATATATTTTTTCACTTGCACATCGGATTACATAATATACTTGATTCAGTGCCCTCAACATAAGTCCAGGGTCAGAACTAATAAAACTGACTTACCTCTTCCAGACTATTTTGTAAAAGCAGGTCACTGCATTTCCCAACTTCGTTTTAGAATTATTGATGGCATACAGAGACATAGAAGGGGTGGCGATAGAGAGAAAGCATTGAAAAAGCTGGAACTCAAATGGATCTATGAACTCGATACCCTAGAACCGAAGGGACTCAATAGGGACTTCAGTATGGCAGGTGTCATCTAGGCTGATAGCAAGTCTTTTCTGCATGTCATGTATATGTTCGGTCTTTACCATTTTAAAAAAAAAACATTATACGTAAGCTTTCTACCCAGTAATTGCAATATTACTGTGATCCTAATAATATCATTTTATCTTCACAGAACAACTCACATTTATCACGTTGGTGTTCTTCTCTACTTGACATAATTATCTGAAGCTTTGCTCCATTTGTGACAGTTCTGGACTGACAGGTAGTTCATTTTCTAATTTTTGGACTACAGGAGTGATTGTCTGAGGATTGACACTGCCATATAATATGGAGTGCCTTGCAATAATGCATAGAGGTAAGAATCGACTTAATTTCCAACAAATACGTGTAACCATCCTTTGTGTAATGGAGTGTCCCTGCTGGGACTTAACCGCAAGAAACAATTGGTTACTGAGCACGTTCAGTTGATTGGCCCAAATGTAGTGCAAATTGATAATTTGGGAACAACCGTCCCAGTCATTTTTTGATATGGGATGAGTTTTATCCCTTTTCTCTAAACACTAATGGAGGCCTTGTATGCATTATATTTTTGCTTGGTTGCCCTAATAAGTCCTAATATATTTATTAAATAAAATAGTTTTTCTTATATTTTTATACCATTCTGCCTCGGGGGAGCTTTGCTATAGCTCCATCTTTAATTAATTGATTAATTAATTTATTTTTAATGTGTCCCATAATCAAACTCCTTACATGTATTTAGTATTTCCTCTGTCACTAAGATAATCGGACATGATCGGACTTTTGGACATGTGATCAGATCGCCTATCAACAAGGGAATCTTCTTCCCCCGTCTCTTGTGACGAGCGCAAAGCTTCCGACTTCATGCTGACCAGAGAGTTTTTCAACAGGCCAAGAAGCGGGATGGTGAGGCTGATGATGGCGGCATCGCCACTGACCATCTGTGTTGACTCCTCAAAGTTACTCAGCACCTGACAGATATCAGACATCCACGTCCACTCCTCATTGTAGACTTGAGGAAGCTGACTGACCTGACTACCAGTTCTGGTGGAAGTTGACATCTGGCAGTCTACAATCGCTCTGCGCTGCTGGTAAACTCTGGATAACATGGTTAATGTTGAATTCCACCTCGTGGGCACGTCGCACAACAGTCGGTGAGCGGGCAGTTGGAGGCGGCGCTGCGCTGCCCTAAGAGTGGCAGCATCTGTGCTGGACTTCCTGAAATGCGCACAGATGCGGCGCACCTTTGTGAACAAATCAGACAGATTGGGGTATGTCTTGAGGAAACGCTGAACTATGAGATTTAACACATGGCCAGGCATGGCACATGTGTCAGTCTGCCGAGTTGCAGAGCCGCCACCAGGTTATGACCATTGTCACACACAACCATGCCTGGCTTCAGGTTCAGCGGTGCCAGCCACAGATCAGTCTGCGCCGTGATGCCCTGTAATAGCTCTTGGGCGGTGTGCCTTTTATCGCCTAGGCTCAGCAGTTTGAGCACCGCCTGCTGTCGCTTAGCAATGGCACTGCTGCTGTGCTTAGAGCTACTGACTGATGGCGCCATGCCCACGGATGGTAATTCGGAGGAGGAGGAGGTGGAGGAGGGGTGGGAGGAGGAGGAGGCATAGTAGGCCTTTGAGACCTGGACCGAGGTAGGCCCCGCAATCCTCGGCGTTGGCAGTATATGAGCAGCCCCAGGGTCAGCCTCGGTCCCAGCCTCCACCAAGTTAACCCAATGTGCCGTCAGCGATATATAGTGGCCCTGCCCGGCAGCACTCGTCCACGTGTCTGTGGTCAGGTGGACCTTGTCAGAAACGGCGTTGGTCAGGGCACGGATGATGTTCTCTGACACGTGCTTGTGCAGGGCTGGGACGGCACATCGGGAAAAGTAGTGGCGGCTGGGTACCGAATACCGAGGGGCGGCCGCCGCCATGAGGTTTCGAAAGGCCTCGGTCTCTACCAGCCTATATGGCAGCATCTCCAGGCTAAGCAACTTGGAGATGTGGACGTTCAGGGCTTGGGCGTGTGGGTGGGTTGCGCTATACTTCCTTTTGCGCTCCAGCGTCTGGGGTATGGAGAGCTGAACGCTGGTGGATGCTGTGGAGGATCGTGGAGTCGAAGATGGGGTTTTCGCATGGGAGTTGTTTGGGCCGTGGTCCTGGGCCAGGGGCTGACTAGCAGATGACATAGGGGAAGAAGCAGTGGTGTGCCCGGCCGGAGGTGAACGGGCTTGGTGCCATTGAGTGGGGTGTTTAGCATTCATATGCCTGCGCATACTGGTGGTAGTTAAGCTAGTAGTGGTGGAACCCCTGCTGATCCTGGTTTGGCAAAGGTTGCACACCACAGTCCGTCGGTCATCCGGTGTTTCTTTAAAGAACCTCCAGACTTCTGAAAATCTAGCCCTCGCCACGGGAGCTTGACTACGGGCAACATTCGGCGCTGATGCACCAGCTCTGGCCCTGCCTCTCCGTCTGGCCCCACCACTGCCTCTTCCAACCTGTTCTGGTATAGGACTCGCCTCCGTCTCAGAAGCACTGTGTTCACCCGGCCTATCAACCCAGCTTGGGTCTGTCACCTCATCATCCTCCGATCCCTCAGTCTGCTCCCCCCTCGGACTTCCTGCCCTGACAACAACTTCACCACTGTCTGACAACCGTGTGGAGGCAGCTATGGAGTCGGCGTGTGGAGGCAGCTATGGAGACGTCGCGTGGAGGCAGCTATGGAGTCGGCGTGTGGAAGCAGCTATGGAGACGTCGTGTGGAGGCAGCTATGGAGACGGCTTGTGGAGGCAGCTATGGAGACGAGTTGCAGAGCCGCCACCAGGGTATGACCTTGTCACCACCAAACCATGCCTGCGTTCCAGGTTCAGCGGCTGCCAACCACAGATCAGTCTGCGCCGTGAGCCCTGTAATAGATCTGGCGGTGTTGCTTTGATCGCTAGGCTCAGCAGTTTGGCACCGCTTGCTGCTCGCTAGCAATGGCCACTGCTGCTGTGCTAGACTATCTGACTGAGGCGCCATGCCAACGGATGGTAATTCGGAGGAGGAGGAGGTGGCGGCGGGGTGGAAGGAGGAGGAGGCATAGTAGGCCTTTGAGACCCTGGACCGAGGTAGGGGCCGCAATCTCGGCGTTGGCGTATATGAGCAGCCCCAGGGTCAGACTCGGTCCCAGCCTCACCAAGTTAAACAATGTGCCGTCGCGATATATAGTGGCCCTGCCCGGCAGCACTGTCCACGTGTCTGTGGTCAGGTGGACCTTGTCAGAAACGGCGGTGGACAGGGACAAGGATGATGTTCTCTGAACACGTGCTTGTGCAGGGCTGGGACGGCACATCGGGAAAAGTAGTGGCGGCTGGGTACCGAATACGAGGGGCGGCGCCGCCATGAGGTTTCGAAAGGCCTCGGTCTCTACCAGCCTATATGGCAGCATCTCCAGGCTAAGCAACTTGGAGATGTGGACGTTCAGGCTTGGGCGTGTGGGTGGGTTGCGATATACTTCCTTTTGCGCCTTCCAGCGTATGGGTATGGAGAGCTGAACGGGGGGATGGTGGGGAGGAGGAGCGAGGACAGTGAAGATGGGGCGGGGGGGCAGGGAGTGGTTTGGGCCGTGTGGGTCTGGGCCAGGGGCGCTGACTAGCAGATGACATAGGGGGAAGCAGCAGTGGTGGGTGCCAGGCCGGAGGTGAACGGGCTTGGTGCCATTGAGTGGGGGTTGTTTAGCATTTCATATGCCTGCGCATTACTGGTGGTAGTTAAGGTAGGTTAGTGGTGGAACCCTGCTGATTCTGGTTTGGCAAAGGTTGCACACCACAGTCCGTCGGTCATCCGGTGTTTCTTAAAGAACCTCCAGACTTTGAAAAATCTAGCTCGACCACGGGAGCTTGACTACGGGCAACATTCGGCGTGATGCCACAGATCTGGCCCTGCCTCTCGTCTGGCCCCACCACTGCCTCTTCCAACAGGTCTGGATAGGACTCGCCTCCGTCTCAGAAGCACTGTGTTCACCCGGCCATTCAACCCAGCTTGGGTCTGTCACCTCATCATCCTCCGATCCCTCAGTCTGCTCCCCCTCGGACTTCCTGCCCTGACAACAAACTTCACCACTGTTCTGACAAACGTGTCTCCTCATCGTCCGACACCTCTTACACCATCTTCTCCATACGTCAATAATGTCATCACCCACAGACTGGGACTGGTGGATAAAACCTGGGCTCGGAAAATTGCTCAAGCAGCAAAGGACAAGTGGTTTTGTGACTGTGGGAAGGGTCCAGAAGACAGTTCTTCAGAGTATGCCGGTTCAAATGCCAAATTTTGCGGGGAGGGGGACAGACTGGGGGGAAGGAGGCTGACGGGGAGGAGCTGGAGGATTGCTGATTTCGGTGACATCTGTGGACTGCGTGGAAGACTGATGGTGGACAAATGGCTAGAAGCATTGTCCGCAATCCACGACATCACCTCTTCACACTGTTCTGGCCTCAACAGTGCTATACCATGAGTCCCAGTAACTTGAGACATGATGAACCTAGGGAGTGTAGCTCTGCGGCGTTCCCCTGCTCCCTCATCAGCAGGGTGGTTGTCTCACATGCCACAGCCTCTGACCCCTGCAGTAGTGGACCCCAAGTGCCACGCCTTGTACTACCCTAGCCCTCGGGTTAAACATTTTCCAAATTATTAAAGTGTAAACTTAATTTTTTTTTTTTTGTGTTTTTATTATTATTTATTTTTTTTAACAAAACGATGTTCCTTTATTTTGGCTAGTTTCTACCTACGCAGCCCACACTGGATTTTGTGTGTGCCTGATTGACATGGTGTTTAAATGAAGCGACACAAAACATATTAAAACTGAATCTGAGACTTAAGCAGTAAAATGAAAAAAAAAAAATAAAATCAATGAGAGGCTCTAGATTCAATCAAACCCCTAAAATTGTCCCACTTCGATGTTTGAGGTGGTGCCACTAAGAGCTAAACACAAAGCAAAATTCACAGCAAATTCCTCACAAATGGTAAGCTGCACTACTAATGCCAGCAAGCCCAGCCACAAGCAAACAAAAAAAAGGAAAAATATAACTATATGTAGGCCTAGTAAGCCGTTGGGGTTTCCTATGGCATTTTGTAGCCTACAATGAAAGCACACTGCTTTGCAAGATGAGTTTGAGCATAAAATGAAATAAAGTAAAAAAAAAAAAAAAATCAGCAGACTCGCCTAATTCTAATCAAACCCCTAATAAATTGTCCCACTTTGGTGTTGAGGTGGATATGTGTGGCACATAAGAGCTAAACACAACGGTAGCAAGTCCCCCTGCAAATTCCTCACAATATGGTACTAGCGCACTACTAGTGCCAGGCAAGCCCAGCCACAGCAAATAAAAAAAAAAAAAGTATAACGTTATTGTTAGCCCTAAGAAAGGCTGTTGGGTTTCTTGTAGAATCACTCCTGCCTAACACTATTCTAATAGAACAACCCTAACGCTTTCCCTGACCAGCAGCAGCTCTCTCCCTAGCGGCAGTCCAGACACAGAATGATGCGAGCAGCGCGGGAGGGGCTAGTCTATTTCAGGGTCACTAATATGGCCAGCCAACCAATGCTATCGGAAGGGTAAGGGTAACACGTCATGAGGGGTGGAGTAGTGCGAGTCTCCGGGCTTGTGATTGGCTATGTCTCTGGCCGCCCAAAAAGAAAAACGGCGGGAGATGCCATTTTCTGAGCGGGCGGAGAGTATTCGTCCGAGCAAAGAGCAGTTTCGAGTACTCTAAGGCTCGAACGAGCATCAAGCTCGGACGGAGTATGTTCGCTCATCTCTAGTGTTAACCCTTAAGGACGCGGGTATTTTCGCTCATTTCTCGCTTTCCATCTTCAAAAATCCATAACTTTTTCATTTTTCAGTGCACAGAGCTGTGTGAGGGCTTATTTTGTGCGTAACAAAATGTACTTTCCGTGATGTTATTTATTATTCCCTGCCATGTAGTGGGAAGCTGGAAACATTTTTAAAAATGCATGGGCTCAGTTTTTACGACTTTCACTCTTCGCCCCCAAAATAACACCTCTACTTTATTCTTTGTTAGGTACGTGGTGATATACCAAAATTTATACAGGTTTTATTGCGTTGATACATTTTCAAAAATTAAACGAATGTGTACAAAACAGAAAAAATGTTTTTGCATCTTCTGACGCTAATAACTTTTTCACACTTTGTTATACGGAGCTGTATTAGGTGTCATTTTCGGAAGAAGAAAGTGAGAACGGCGAAACCCAGGGTCGGGCGAGCGAGTGGAGCTGGCGTCCTGTATGTTACTGTTTTATGCGCATTTTAAACATATTTTGGAGTATAACTTTTAAGAATAAAATCCAAGGTTTTAAGAACGTACTATGCGATTTGGTGCCTACTTCTCTTTTAGTTTTAGGGTACATTAACCCTAGATGGTCAGATTGTTCTACCCTGTACTGCAATATTTCTGTATTGCAATATATGGCATTTTTGCACGATCAATACAATGAGCCACTGGGGAGCGAGAGCGCTTGTAACATGGCAAACGACCTCGGGTGTAGCAGTGGGTCTTTGCTGCGATAATCAGCAAAGCCCATCTCTGTATGAAGAGGGCTCAGCCCGTGAGCCCTCTTGTCATACACCCTTTATAGCTTCTGTGGCGAATATATCCACACGGAGCGTGAATGGGTTAAATCCACATATACTGCCATACTGTAGTATTGCAGTGTATTGTAGGATCAATCAGACACCCCAGGGCAGTGGAAAAGTGAAAATAGTTAAAAAAATGTTATTCAAAAGCAAACTAAAAATTAAAAAAATCATAAATCCTGTAGAAATGATATAAAAAAAATATTAAATAATTAGTTGCTAAGCCCTAATAATAATCTAGTTTTACTTACAAATAGCCCCAGCAGTGCCCCTCCCCCACATACAACTTAAAGTCTTACAGAGAAAGATAACCATCTGCTCGCCCGATTGTTATGTTATGTTATTAGATAAATTACCCTGCTGCATTTAAAGCTGCTGTCACCCTCTGGCCTCCTCCATGCTATTAATTTCCATGGGGTCAAAGATTCTGCCATTCAGCCTGCAGCCAGGCCCGGGTAACGGAGCGCGCGCGCAGTAAGTGCCCACACTCCCCACGATACACAGGTCGTGCAATGACGCGATAACTCGACCTGTAGCTCATATACGTCCTCCCCTGCTAGGAGGGAGCGATGCTCTGCAGTCAGAGTACAGCCACTCACAGTTGACGTTCAAAGATGGAGCCGGATACACAGGTGGCGGGTGGGGGGCAGTCAATGAACTGTTTCGCAATGAGTGGGAGCGACAGCTGTCACCATGTCTCACTCACAGCTTAGCTGACAGAAGCATCGGCGCCAGTGTGCGGTGCCGATGCAAAAAAACTGCGGGACCGATACTAATGTCTGCGCTGGCAGACATAGTCAGCTGGTGGGGCCCTGACTACAACAGATTAACATCCAGCATCAGACACTTATATGTATCTTGTGCAGAATAACACTATCTAGTCTAACTCCCTCCCGTCTTACCTCCGGACACTTTTCATAAATCTTCACTTTGTGTTATATTTTGTTTAGACATGAAAAAAATCCCAGATCAATGGATTTCATTCAGAAAAATTAAAAAAAGCATTCAATATTTGGACACAAGACTTAGTAAACGGAATCTTCTATGATACTATGAAATATTCTTAAATAGGACAAAATATATACAGTGGCTTGATTTCCAGTGCACTGTGTTATACAATGCTGCGTTACATAAAAGACAAAAATACTACAGATCAAAGTATTCAAGCAGTTGTAGCAGTGTGAAATGATGAAAAGCACTGCAGTTTGTAAAGAGAAGAAAGAGCTATGCATGCTGTTTTTCAGAAAAAGCTCACATGCCTTTTGTTAAGCAGTTGCAGCCCCAGCTCTAAATGATGTATATAAATAGGAGTAGATACATAGATACAGATCATACATAGATCATTGAACGACAGCCACAATGGGAAGGTACAGTAAATATTTTACATGGAATATTTTTGTGGAATGAAATAAGACGACTTACTTGCAATGTTTTTATTAGTAGACTAAAATACTATCAATTCAAAAAGATTTTTTAAAGTTTTATGTTTAAGCATCTTACTTTGCACATCTAAGACATATTGCCCATGAGTGAGTGTGATTTGATTTACTCTCTAACATTCGCATATAAGTGTTTGTGCCAGACATTCAGGCAAGCTTATGATGCCAGTGATAGCATTGACTTAGTGATGATAATTAGTTGTTAATAGCTTTTATTGATAACTAAAAAATAAAGCTCAAACTGTGAAGTTAGACAAAATTTACCAAATCTGGATTTGATAACAATTCCAGAGATACCTGTATCATACTGTTGGTTCTTCCTAGTCTTTGCTATATTGGTATATTTAGCATTAGAATCACATTCAGCTATGCATTATGTGGGGTGGGCACTTCTGGGTTGTGACACCAGCTCAGGCAATGAAGCCAAAGCGGCGACAGCATGTTTGTAATTGGCCAATCAAATGCGCACAGCTTGTGAAATCACTGAAGGTCCTTTGCATCACACTAAGTACTTTCAATGATGCAGGACAGCTTGTTTGTAATTGGCCAAACTGAAGCATGCTTGTGACATCACTATAGTTACTACAACCCCTTCAACAAGCCTCCTTTGTTCTAGCTTGCTAAAAGTTGTCCCATAGAAACCAGAAAGCATGGCAAATGGAGATTTGCCTAATGGGCAAGGTAAAACCTCTGCTAGCTGCTAAACACCTGAGATAGCTAATATAGAAAATTAGAGAACTGATTACTTTGATAGTACAGAGTGTAGGCAAAAGTTTTATACTTTACAGTTGTACTTAAGCTTTGAAAGCTTTTTAGGTCTCTAAGATCTAGTGGTCTCAAAAAGTTACAATTGTCGTGTCTTTCTATTTACTGGTATACAATACAAAGAATAGTTTCCTTCCTTATAATGCAGGCAGCCTGAAATACAAATACACACTTAGCATTTTGTATTATGGTGCGTAAATAGAAAATAACATAGATAACATACCTAACTTTAGTATGAGGTTCAAAATATTTATAGATCATCTTCTATGAAGACAGAATTTCCAGGTCGCTCCTTTGAGTGCAATCTGACAACACGGATCTTCACTCCATTTTTAGCCGATGCAACTCATCAAAGTAGAAATGGAAAAAACTGGTGCTGAGTAGAACGTGCCAACAATCAAGGGCACCAGTACTCTTAAAAAGGGGGAGAGAGAATCCTGACTTCCAGCATTGGATGGGATTCAATGACCCATCAGCTCTTGTCGTATTATTCGCAGGTAAGAAATCAGCTACACAAGCATACCATGGTTTACACATAAAGCAAAATACTATTTTATTGCCATTTGTATTTCATATTAGAATGGTTTATTACTTTATTGATCCATTTTTCCCATTTGAATCCTTAACATTGGACTAGACAAATTCAAACTACTACTAACATGTTACCAATCTAACAATGTTTAAATAGTCCAGCTTTAAAACATTCTATATTCAGGCATTGGCATAACCTTTGGTGCAATTTAAATAACTCCCCAAGTCAAATGAAGTTCCACTTATTCAGTTAAACCACCCTTGCTCGTCTAATGCAAATACAGTAGTAAAGTGTCTAAAGACTGCCATGTGCCCTTGACAAAAACTTAGAGATTGTTTAGCCCAAAGTATTTTTTTTCAGAAAGTGACAAAAGTATCCACATATTTCTTCATAATCTGGGCAGGATTCTGATCTTGATAACTTTGAAAGTAGAAAAAATGTAAAGATATTTTGAATTTTTTCAGCATCGTGGGAATTTCCGTATTAGAATTATGAAAGAGAAGACTTTAGGGGCCACACTGTAGAGAATTATGAAGACTGCCCACAGGTTTTGAAGAATTTAACTACCATGACATTCACTCTGCAATGTTCTTGAAGGACACTGGATCTTCTATGAAATGCCTAATTATAGAGGACGTCAGTATTATCTGAGACCAGGGGAGTATAGGAGATATTCTGATTGGGGAGCTATGAACTCCAGAGTTGGCTCCTTCAGAAGAGTCCAGGATCTGCATTAATATAGAAATAGAACTTGCAGTTAATAAAATGCCTCCAAACTAATGCTGTCCTATTTTTCTATGATTTTAATTCTTTATGTTGTCTGTTGATAATGTCATAAAAATATATCTATCTATTATATATTTAAAATATGACATTACAGAGCAAAAACATGGGTCAGATGAAGTAAGAGGAATATGAGCCTTGTTTGCAAGAACTTACAATCTATGCGGCAGAAAAATAAACAATACTGCATGAGCCAGTTACCAGCTGCACAGAATCCATGGTGCATTAGACTCAGATTTACAAGTGGTTAGCCCTTACAGGACTCAGAAACACAAAAACGAAAAAGGCAGTTATTATTCCCCTATTCCAAAAGCAATAACTTTTTCACACCTATGTAAAGTGTCATTTTCTGCGGTATTTGCTGGTGTATTCATTTATATAAATTTGGGACCTATATGATTGTTTTTATTCAAATATACACTCACGGCCACTTTATAGGTACACAGTCCAATGCTCGTTAACACTTAATTTCTAATCAGCCAATCACATGGCGGCAAATCAGTGCATTTAGGCATGTAGACATGGTCAAGACAATCTTGCAGTTCAACCGAGCATCAGTATGGGAGAGAAAGGTGATTTGAGTGCCTTTGAACGTGGCATGGGTGTTGGTGCCAGAAGGGCTGGTCTGAGTATTTCAGAAACTGCTGATCTACTGGGATTTTCATGCACAACCATCTCTAGGGTTTACAGAGAATGGTCCGAAAAAGAAACAACGTCCAGTGAGTGGCAGTTCTGTGACGGAAATGCCTTGTTGATGCCAGAGGTCAGAGGAGAATGGGCAGGACTGGTTTGAGCTGATAGAA
This sequence comes from Engystomops pustulosus, assembly GCA_019512145.1. Taxonomy (NCBI): domain Eukaryota; kingdom Metazoa; phylum Chordata; class Amphibia; order Anura; family Leptodactylidae; genus Engystomops; species Engystomops pustulosus. The sequence goes on along the minus strand of WNYA01000213.1, from coordinate 186,214 downwards.
AGGCAACAGTGATCAAATCGCCACCCGTTACAACCAAGGTAGGCAGAAGAGATCTCTGAACGCACAGTACATCGACCTTTGAGGCAGATGGGCTACAGCAGCAGAAGACCACACCGGGTGCCATCTTTCAGCTAAGAACAGGAAACGGAGGCTACAGTTTGCACAAGCTCATCGAAATTGGATAGTAGTAGATTGGAAAAACGTTGCCTGGTCTGATGAGTCTCGATTTCTGCTGCGACATTCGGATGGTACATCCTGCCTTGTATTAACTGTTCAGGCTGGTGGTGGTGGTGTCATGGTGTGGGGAATATTTTCTTGGCACTCTTTGGGCCCTTTGGTACCAATTGAGCATCGTTGCAACGCCACAGCCTACCTGAGTATTGTTGCTGACCATATCCATCCCTTTATGACCACAATGTACCCTACATCTGATGGCTACTTTCAGCAGGATAATGCGCCATGTCATAAAGCTGGAATCATCTCAGACTGGTTTCTTGAATGTGGTGGAACGGGAGATGCGCATCATGGATGTGCAGCCGACAAATCTGCGGCAACTGTGTGATGCCATCATGTCAATATGGACCAAAATCTCTGAGGAATGTTGAATCTATGCCACGAAGAATTGAGGCAGTTCTGAAGGCAAAAGGGGGTCTAACCCGTTACTAGCAACCTAATAAAGTGGCCGTGAGTGTATATGAATGGAAAAATTGTGAAAAAGTGGTGATTCAGACATTTGGTGCGCTGTTTCCCATTACGGTGTTTGTGGCCGGGAATAATATTTTTGATATTTTGGTAGAGCAAGCAGTTTATGATTTATGATGTTTATGATTTTTATTTGCAATTTTACTGCTGATCTCTAATAGCCTGCCATCTACTGGCTATTAGAGATCATGACACATGGCAAGTCTACAAGTCAGCAGCAGTAACAGGCAGGTGTCAGCTGTATTTTACATCTGATACACACTGTTTATGGAGATAGATCAGCATGTGAGCTCTCTCCATACACCCCCCTCAGCACCAGGACTTATAGTATGTTACTTGTATAGTAGTAGTATTGTACGTGTAAAAGCGCAATAACAATTGAACTATGTCTGCCTTTGAACCAGTCTGCTAAGCAAAAGCAAAAAGACCCTAGAATCACAGTCCATGTACGTTCAGATAAAGGATTAAAGGGAACCTGTCACCACATTTTTCACACATACAGGTAGTAGCATGTTCCTATAAAGCCCCATTAATCTGAAACCCTCATTTTAGATAAAAATTGTTTCCCTCACATCCTTATAAAATAAGGATAAATAAACTTGCCTGGTATCTAGGGATCTATAGAGCAAGTCAGGGGCATAGCCTAATATCATGTGACCAGGGTGACATCAACACATATCCATTAGCTTCTTAGCATTAGCAAACTGTACCCCATGCACATATCTGACCACATAAAAAATACTCAGGCTGCTGTTATTTAATTTGATATGATATGCGGTGATTTCATGAGATATGTACTTGGTGAACGGTTTGTTAATGTTAGAAGGCTAAAGGACCTGCGATAATGTAACCCTGTTCTTCACATTACTGCTGCATAGTGAGAAAGCATGGGGAGGAGCTGCTGGATTCACCCCAAGGAGGCCCCGACCACCTTGACTCACTATAGACATCCTTAGATACCAGGTAAAATTATAAATATGAATGAATATATGGGAAACTGAGGGGAACAATTTCAGCTAAAAGAAGGGTGTCAGTTAGTTACTAGGGCTCTATGGGAACCTGTCACTAGCTGTAAGATACATACTGTTCTCGAAAACAGATTTTACTAGCCTGTTGCAGGTTTGCTAATGGAGGGCCCGTTTTCACAGTCCCTATAAAAATGGAAAGGTACTTGGCACCAGATGCACGTTATGGTGATGAACTTAGTATCAAGTTGGTTGCTGCGTCTACCTGGTTCACATTCAGTATTGGGAAGGCAATCTTTGAAAGGATAAATGGAAAAAGAACCAGGCTATTGAATGATGCACTACCAGATTTAGTCAGAAATATTAAATGATTTATTATGAACTGTGCCTTTAGAAAGCATACTGCTCTCTTCTTCAGGTACGTTATGTATGTGAAAGTCCAGGGGGAGCAGGGGTGGTAAACTCAAAAGGTCTTGTAGTAGTCTGTGGCTTTTCCTGATCTGGTGTGTACCGTGAAAGATTTATTATCATCATTATTATAGCAAGATCCTACATCGATGAATATGTCGCTGTTTGCTAGCTTATTTGAGTACATTCAGCACTATAATCTACAGTTTAAAACCCACTGATCAATTTGATTATCAGCTATCTTTACTTTATCTACTTTACATTGCAGCACAAAGAGAAGAAGGTGGACAATTTCTTTTTGTGGAAAACCACTTTCCAGAACCACTCAAGATGCACAACCAAGGGGGCGCACAACCATACTCTTTCTCCCTCTACTGCTCATGTGCCTATGAAATTAAACTGAAAAGAGCCACTCTATTCACTGATATAGTCACGCACTTTTTCGGTACACTTAAAGGGCATTTACCACCACCATAAAGGAATGCAAGCAAATGACCCTGAGGGGCTCCAGGCTTCATAGGTGTTAATGGAGCCTGGAGCCCCTCAGGGTCACTTACATACAGTCTTTCATCCTGGTGGGAGACGTCCTTTAATTTCGCTGCCAACACCTATTGATTATGGCCTGCAGAAAGGCTACACCTGGACCTCACACATGCACACAGCAGATGCCCAGACAGAGTAGACGCTGTGTATATTGTGTTCTTAGACTTTGCATTTAACACTGTCCCTCATAGACGCCTGATGGGTAAAATAAGGTCTATTGGTTTGGAAGGAATCATTTGCAATTTTATTGAAAACTGGCTGAAGGATCGCATCCAGAGAGTTGTGGTCAATGATTCTTACTCGGAATGGTCACCAGTTAGAAGTGGTGTACCCCAGGGTTCTGTGCTTGGCCCACTACTATTAAATTTATTTATTAATGAGGTAGAAATTAATAGCACTATGTGTCTTTTTTTTGCACCAAGCTGTGTAGTGTAATACAGCCTATGGAGGATGTTCATAGGTTGCAGGGTGATAGGGACAAACTGAGTGTTTGGTTGTCCACTTGGCAAATGAGGTTCAATATGGTTTAATGTAAGGTTATGCACCTGGGGGCTAATAATCCACATGGAGCATATGTCTTTGGGGGAGTAAATCTGGGAGAGTCCATTACTGAGAAGGATCTGGGCGTACTAGTAGAAATTAAATAACAACATGCAATGTCAAGCAGCTGCCTCTAAAGTCAGCAAGATCTTGTTATGTATCAAAAGTTGTGTGGACTCAATAGGGATGTAATATTAGCACTGTACACGGCATTGGTTCGGCCTCACCTAGAATATGCCATCCATTTTGGGGCACCAGTCCATAAAAAGGATGCCCTGGAGCTGAAGAGGGTACAACGAAGACCCACATAAATGATAAGGGGTATGGAGGGTCTTAGTTATGAGGAAAGATTAAAACAACTAGATTTATTTAGTCTGGAAAAGAGACGACTAAGAGGGGACATAATTACTTTATATAAATATATGAATGGTTCATACAAAAAAAAATGGTGGAAAGTTGTTCCAGATTAAATCAAATCCTTTAGATTTAATCATTGATTCATTGAAAACATGGTTTAATTACCGGAGGCGACAGGGCTTTTTTAGTATGAGAACTGTCAATCTGTGGAATAGCCTGCTTTGATGGCTATGTTATATATAATTGTTTCCTCTAAGTCCATCCAATCCCTACCCTTTCTTGGTTGAACTTGATGGACTTGTGTCTTTTTCAACCGTATAAACTATGATACTATGATCTCTAGAGAAAGTCTGCAAAGTTAGATTGCCTATACTGTCTGACCCTGATAGAATCTTGGTATGCTTTTTTGAATAACTCCCTAATCCTGCTGAATTTGTCATGTGAGAGGGAAATGGCCATTTCGGTACCAAGGCAGAATGTTGGGGACATATTTCTTACATATGACATATCGTCTCACTGGGATCTCCCAAGGAGAAGATTTGCCAGTAAATATCATAGCATAAATTCACCAATCCGACATACCAAACACCATTATGAAATGTGCTGCCAATTGTTTAATACCAATTTTGTTGGCTTCCTGCCTCCAAACTGGTTAGTGCTTGACTCCCCACAAGTATCAAACAACACTGATTCTAAGTTCATAGACATGGAGTTAATATTTCTGAATTATGAAAGAGCTGGCTTATAGCTAGTACAACTGTAAACTGTAAAAACTTTTGCCTAACTCTGCACTAAGCAAAAGTAGGAGCCCCACGACACACCAATCCCCAAAACTGCAATGACCACTAGCTAAGCAGGGGTCAGTGGCAACTATCTACCACAGCCCCCACTTGCAAGAAGATGATATAGGGCTAACTCCTACATTTACCAGATATCAAGCACCTTCGCCCACATAGGCCTTGTTTAAAGATGAGCGAGCACTAAAATGCTTGAGTGCTCGTTTCGAATAACAAACCCCATTGAAGTCAATGGGAGACTCGAGCATTTTTCAAGGGGACCAAGGCTCTGCACAGGGAAGCTTGGCCAAACACCTGGAAACCTCAGAAAATGATGAAAACACCATGGAAATGGACAGGAAACAGCAGGGGCAGCATGCATGGATGCCTCTTAGGCTGCCTAATCGCACCATTATGCCAAAATTATGGGCGATGACAGAGTGACCGAGTGAGGCGAGATAGCATCTAAAACACCCAATAATTGACCCTGACACTATAGGGGACGGCATGCGGAGGCAGGAGCAGCATTGGCAGGCTAGAGAGCGACATACCCCAAATTGACTCAGGCTTCAAACCAATTAAAAAAAAATCCTCTTGGCGAGGATAACGTGTAGCACTGTATGTATCAGTATTTGGCCTGTTTACTGCGGCAGAGAGGAACCAAAGGAGGTGAGCAAGAAGCGCTGAAATGATTTCCTATGTGAACAAAACTGTATATTTAGTTGATAACGCAGCATGGTGGCGACATAGTGACCAAGTTCCATAACGTATCTGGTGAAACACCCGAAAAATGAGCCTGACACAGCTCGTTTGCTAAGTGGACGACATGTGGAGGCAGCTATGGAGACGACTTTTGGAGGCAGCTTGGGAGACGACTGTTGGAGGAGCTATGGAGACGATTTTTGAGGCCAGCTATGGAGACGACTTTTGGAGGCAGCTATGGAGACGACTTTTGGAGGCAGCTATGGAGACAAAGTGTGGAGGCAGCTATGGAGACAGCGCGTGGAGACAGCGCGTGGAGACAGCGCGTGGCGGTAGCTATGGAGTCGGCGTGTGGAGGCAGCTATGGAGACGTCGTGTGGAGGCAGCTATGGAGTCGGCGTGTGGAGGCAGCTATGGAGACGTCGTGTGGAGGCAGCTATGGAGACAGAGCGTGGAGGACAGCGAGTGACGACAGGCCAGGCGATCCGGGAGAGTATCGGGAGAGACGCGGAAGGAGGCCATGGGCGGGCAGGAGAGAGGAGAAGGAGCTGCATTTTTCATCGGGGGAATCGGCAATAGAGAGGGACGTGAGGCCGTGGGGACTCCTGGAAGAGAGGCGAGATAGGAGGGGGATCCCCCGGAAGTAGAGGGAGGAAGGAGGGGGGATGGAAAAGAGAGGGAGACGGTCCCCTGAGATCCACCGTTTTTCTAACCCCATTTCTAATGTGTGGAGGCTGCTATGGAGATGACGTGTGGAGGCAGTGGGGATGGTTATGGCACCCAGGTGAACGTAAGGAGGTGAGGAGTGAAAACATAGATTTTAGAGGTTGAAGGTTGCTGCAGTTCAAACGATGTTACTGGATCTTGGGATAAAGCTGGCGGTCCGCTGCCAGGCGAGCTTTCGCCTGTCCAAGCCTCTTCCTCTCGGCTTCTCCCCACCCAAAATGGGCCTGGGGCCCAGAAGCGTTTACTTTAAAAAAAATAAAATTTTCAAAGCAGGCGGGGTTGTTTGAATATTTCATCTAGGAATAATGAAATAGCATAGCGATTCTATTTTTAATTTTTTTTTGGAAATGGTTCAATGATTAAGAGTGACAGTATGGGGCATCCATGTTGCTCTGCTATGATTGAAACTTCAGGTCTCCAGCATGGCGGCGACAGATGGGCCGAGTTCCATTATGTATCTGGTGAAACACCCGAAAATTCTGCCTTACACAGCTTGTTTGCTAAGGGTACGATATATGGAGGCAGTAAGGTAGTAGTAGATTAAAGGTGCTGCAGTTAAAATGATGTTAGTTGGATCTTGCAATGGATCTGGCGGTCTGCTGCCAGGCGAGCTTTCGCCTGTCCAAGCCCCTGCCTCTCGCCTCCTGCAAACCCAATATGGGCCTGGGGGCTAGAAGTGTTTACTTTGAAAAAATTATAATTTTCAAAGCAGACGGAGGCTACAAACAGCATTTCTAAGAACCTTTTGGATAAGATCAAGTGTAGTACTGTTCTTATAAGTAATGGGCCTGGTTATGGCGGGGGAGGGGAACGTAAACAGATGCGCAAGTAGTGCTGAAATAATATCGGTAAATGATAAAAGTTTGGCGGTATATGTTGTGGATAACACAGCAGGGTGGCGACAAAGTTAACAAGTTTGATGTGGAAGCCGTTAAAACAACCCAAAATTGTTGGGGACGATGTATGGAGGTAGCTATGTGGACTACTTTTGGAGGCAGCTATAAAGACGACGTGTGGAGGCATCTATGGAGACAATTAAATTTGGATTGTGCCTGTATGTGGCAGTCCAAAAAAGTTTTCAAAACAGAGGACCGGGTAGGTGGCCCTCCAGAAAAATTAAATAGATAGAGTACCTGTATGTGGCACTCCCAAAAATTTTTTAAAACAGAGGACTGGGTAGGTGGCCCTACAGAAAAATTAAATACATAGAGTACAATAGTTAGAGCCAGTTGGCCCTGGCAAAAAAAGACAGTTTCCTCTGCTTTAGTGTACAAAGAGGAGGAGAAGGAGGAGAATGAGGAGAAGGAGTGCATACATGAGAATTATTCAGGTTGAGCTGCTTTCACCTGGTGGAGAATGGAAATCATGAGAAATCCAGGCTTGATTCATCTTGATAAGTGTCAGCCTGTCAATCGACAGGCGTGTACGCTTATCGGTGATGATGCCACCAGCTGCATTGAAAACCCGCTCTGACAACATGCTTGCGGCAGGGCAGGCAAGAACCTCCAAGACGTACAGCGCCAGTTCGGGCCAGATGTCCAGCTTTGAAACCCAGTAGTTGTAGGGAGCTGTGTGATCATTTAGGACAATGGTATGGTCATCTACCTACTCCCTCAACATCTTTCAGTAAAGATCAGCCATACTCTGCCGAGACTGGGGACAGGTGACAGTGTCTTGCTGGGGTGACATAAAACTGGCAAAGGCCTTGTAAAGCGTACCCCTGCCAGTGCTTGACAAGCTGCCTGCTCTCCTACTCTCCCTCGCTACTTGTCCCGCAGAAGTACGCCGTCTGCCGCTTGTCAGCTTGTGCACCAGGGCTTGCTGGCATTCATGCATTCTCACACTCCTTTCCTCTACAGAGATGAGAGTGGAAAAATTTTGCTTGTACAGTGGGTCCAGGAGAATGAATACCCAGTAATCGGTGCTGGAATAAATTCTTTGAACGCGAGGGTCACAGGATAGGCAGCCTAGCATGAAAACTGCCATATGCGCCAGAGTACCAACACGCAAGAATTCACGCCCCTCACTGGCCTGACTCTCCATTTCCTCTTCCAACTCCTCTTCTTCTGCCCATGCACGCTGAACAGTTAAGGACTGAGCAATGGTCCCCTCTTCTGTCTCGCCAACATTCTCCTCCTCTTCCTGCTCATCCTCCTCCACCTCCTCCGATACGCGCTGAGAAACAGATCGGAGGGTGCTTTGGCTATCAACGAGTGCAAAGCTTCCGACTTCATGCTGACCAGAGAGTTTTTCATCAGGCCAAGCAGCGGGATGGTGAGGCTGATGATGGCGGCATTACCACTGACCATCTGTGTTAACTATTCAAAGATACTCAGCACCTGACAGATATCAGACATCCACGTCCACTCCTCATTGTAGACTTGAGGAAGCTGACTGACCTGACTACCAGTTCTGGTGGAAGTTGACATCTGGCAGTCTACAATCGCTCTGAGCTGCTGGTAAACTCTGGATAACATAGTTAATGTTGAATTCCACCTCGTGGGCATGTCGCTTAACAGTTGGTAAGCGGGCAGTTGGAGGCAGCGCTGCGCTACCCTGAGAGTGTCAGCATCTGTGCTCGACTTTCTGAAATGCGCACAGATGCGGCACACCTTCGTGAACAAATCAGACAGATTGGGGTATGTCTTGAGGAACAGCTGAACTATGAGATTTAACACATGGGCCAGGCATGACACATGTGTCAGTCTGCCGAGTTGCAGAGCTGCCACCAGGTTATAGCTGTTGTCACACTCAACCATGCATGGCTTCAGGTTCAGCGGTGCCAGCCACAAATTGGTCTGCGCGGTGATGCCCTGTAATAGCTCTTGGGCGGTGTGCCTTTTATCGCATAGGCTCAGCAGTTTGAGCACTGCCTGCTGTCGCTTAGCGACGGCACTGCTGCTGTGCTTAGAGCTACAGACTGATGGCGCCATGCCCACGGATGGTAATTCGGAGGAGGTGGAGGAGGGGTGGGAGGAGGAGGAGGCATAGTAGGCCTGAGAGACCGTGACCGAGGTAGTCCCCGAAATACTCGGCGTTGGCAGTATATGAGCCGCCCCAGGGTCAGACTCGGTCCCAGCCTCCACCAAGTTAACCCAATGTGCCGTCAGCGATATATAGTGGCCCTGCCCGGCAGCACTTGTCCACGTGTCCGTGGTTAGGTGGACCTTTTCAGAAACGGCGTTGGTCAGGACAAGGATGATGTTGTTTGACACGTGCTGGTGCAGGGCTGGGACGGCACATCGGGAAAAGTAGTGGCGGCTGGGGACCGAATACCGAGGGGTGGCCACCGCCATGAGGTTGCGAAAGGCCTCGGTCTCTACCAGCCTATAGGGCAACTTCTCCAGGCTGAGTAATTTGGAGATGTGGACATTAAGGGCTTGGGCGTGTGGATGGGTGCAACTGTATTTCCTCTTGCGCTCCAGCATCTGGGGTATAGACAGCTGAACGCTGCGCATAGAGACATTGGTGGACGCTGTTGAGGATTGTGGAGGCGAAGTTCTGATTTTCGCGTGATAGGTGTTTGTGATGGGTTCCTGGGCAGGGGGATGACTAGCAGAGGCAGCAAATGACACAGGGGAAGGAGCAATGGTGGGCTCGGCCGGAGGTGAACGGCCTTGGTTCCATTGAGTGGGGTGTTTAGCATTCATATGCCTGTGCATAATGGTGGTGGTTAAGCTAGTAGTTGTGGAACCCCTGCTGATCCTGGTGTGGCACACCACAGTCCGTCAGTCATCCGCTGTTTCTTTAATGAACCTACAGACTTCAGAAAATCCACAGCCTCTTCCAACATGTTCTCGTATAAGATTCGCCTCCATCTCACAAGCACTGTGTTTACCCGGCCTATCAACCCAGCTTGGGTCTGTCACCTCATCATCCTCCGATCCCTCAGTCTGCTACCCACCTCGGACTTCCTGCCCTGACAACTTCACCACTGTCTGACAACCGTGTCTCCTCATCGTCCGACACCTCTTTACACGCTTCTTCCACTACGTCAAGAAGGTCATCATGACCCACAGACTGTGACCGGTGGAAAACCTGGGCATCGGGAAAGAGCTCAGCAGCTGACCAGTGGTTTGTGAGTCTGGGAAGGGTCAAGAAAACAGTTCCGCAGAGTATGCCGGCTCCAATGACAAATTTTCCTGGGAGGGGGCAGACTGGGGGGAAGGAGGTTGAGGTGGAGGAGCTGGAGGAGTGCTGATTTCGGTGACATGGGTGGACTGCGTGGAAGACTGACTGGTGGACAAATGGCTAGAAGCATTGTCCGCAATCCATGACATCACCTCTTCGCACTGTTCTGGCCTCAACAGTGCTCTACCACGAGTCCCAGTAACTTGAGACATGATGAACCTAGGGAGTGTAGCTCTGCGGCGTTCCCCTGCTCTCTCATCAGCAGGTGGTGTCTCACTCGGCCCAGGACCACGGCCTCTGACCCCTGCAGTAATTGGACGCCCACATCCTCATCCTCTACCCCTAGCCCTCGGGTTCAACATTTTTAAAATTAATGTCTATTATATAGACAAAACAGAAATATAAACTGTAAAAATTTTTTTTTTTTTAAATTTTTTTAAAAAATTTTTTGTGTTTTTTTTGTAATAGAATAAAACATGCAGAAGAAATCAGACAGCAACCACAGAAGATGATTGCTATGGCTAGTTTCTAACCTACACTTAGAGCACACAAAAGGATTTTGTGCTGTGACTGAGTGTGTCACTTTAACTGTTGAAAAACACTAATCTAGCCCTAACAAGGGCTGTTAGGTTCTTGGAGAATCACTCCTGCCTACCAGTAAGTTTCTTGGAGAATCACTCCTGCCTAACAGTAAGGTTCTTGTAGAAGGACTCCTGCCTAACATTAATCTACTAGAACACCCTAACGCTATCCCTGACCAGCAGCAGTTCTCTCCCTAAACGCATCCAGACAGAGAATGATCCGAGCAGCACGGGCAGGGTCTAGTCTATTCCAGGGTCACCTGATCAGGCCAGCCAACCACTGCTATCGACATGTAAGTGTACCACGTGATGCTGGGTGTACTGCAGAGTCTCCTGGCTTGTGATTGGCTCTGTTTCTGGCCGCCAAAAATCTAAATGCAGCGAGATGACATTCTCTCGAGCGGGCGAAATCATTTGCGACTACGCTAATGCACGAACGAGCATCAAGCTCGGATGAGTATGTTTGCTCATCTCTAGCCTTGTCTCCTGAATCACATGTAGAGCCACAGGGGGATACCCTAACTATGGATAATGGAATTGATTCCCTACAGACGATCTTCCAAAATTTACCTTCTAAAGAAGACTTTAAAAGTGCTTATTTCAGAGGTTAAGGATACTCTCAAAGCCGAAATAACCGAGATGAGAAATGACCTGCACACTGTAGAGAAAAGCATAGAAGTTCTTGAAACAAACACAGAGGACTCTAGAGATAATATGGCATAATTGAAGTCTGAAATGGAAACCCTGCTAAATGTCACTAGGCATTTGGAAGATTTAGATAACAGTGGCAGAATAAATAATAGGGTCAGGGGGGGTCAGAAAGAGAGGATTTAAAAGGCACACTTTCCTCATTGTTTTCCATGATTCTGAGGGATCCCACTGTCCAAACCACTGTCCAAACCATAGAGCTCTTAGGCCAAAATCCAGTAATTCCTCCCCAAGAGATATTATTTGTCGCTTACAAGACTATGGGGCAGATTTATTAAGTGTCTAAAAGTCAGAATATTTCTAGTTGCCCATGGCAACCAATCACAGCTCAGCTTTCATTTTACCAGTGCTCATGAATATTTTGAAGGGAAGCTGTGATTGGTTGCCATGGGCAACTAGAAATATTCTGGCTTTCAGACACTTGATAAATCTGCCCCTATGAGTTTAAAGAACACATTATTTTTATGGCTAGAAAACAAAGGGACTATGATTTTAATGGTGAGAAGATTCAGCTATATCAAGATCATGGCTAACCCTGCAAACCCACAAAGCCATTATCTCATCTTACAGAGGACATTAAACAGTAACCCAATACGCCCCTATAATGTGTGTGCCCCTAATTCCTTCCAGATACGAGTTCTCACTAAGGTATTGAATAGACTGTATAGGCTTCCCTAAGCGCCCTTACTTCTCGGTGGGGACTTTAATCAGATTTTTTTCTATATCTATGGATAGACAGACAATAGCAGGAACCCCTCTGAACCATTCACAAAATAACCGTGCAACAGCATTTCATAAACTTATCAGGCGATTCTATATGAATTCTATATGTGTGTAACCCTAGGGATAGAGCATCTGTCACCAGTGGCTTTGAGACCCCTTGTAGAGCCAAACTTGCTAAAGGACATAGAGGAGGTGGTCACAAATTTGCCTAATGCCAAAGCGCCAGGACCAGATCGATTGACATATTCTTATTATCAGTCCTTCCTGCACATCCTACTCCCCCATATGGAGCGACTATTTAATGCTTTCTTGAAAGGAGAACCCCTCCCATCCACTCTCACCCACTTCTTTATCACCCTGATACCAAAGCCTGGAAAGGACACAATATTTACTAAGGCTCCACGGACCGTGATTCCGTGGGGTTTTCCGTGGAGTTTCCTCATTATTTCCATTTCCGAATTGCCCTGGGTTTTTGGCGCACGTGATCGGATTGTGGCAAATTGGCGCCGGCTTTCACGTGACAGAAATCGGGGCCGTGGCCGTCGGACTACCCGATGGATTCGGAAAAACCGCAGAATTTAAAAAATGAAATTGGTCACAAGATCACGCACTCACAAAGAAGGTGAATTCCGGCAGACCTTGGCGCTGAAGTGACACCTGCAGGAAATTGGATGCACGACCTTAGTGAATTGCGTCGGACCCAAATCCTCGTTGGACAACGCACAGCAGGATCGCTACAAGACCGGGTAAGTAAATGTGCCCCAATATGTAAACTATAGTCACTCATGCTCAGTATGGACGCAGAAAAAGCCTGAAGCCTTTAGTTTCCTCATTTCTGATAGTGGGTCCATATGTGGGGAATTCCAGTGATACCATTTTGGGGTTGGTATGCCCTATAAAACATATTAGATATTTTTGTGGGTGGAGGAGTAGAAAAGCGTTAATTATGTAATTGATTTTTTACTTAATTTTTTTAGGTGTTTACCATATAGCCTAATAAAAATCTTATTTTTATTCTATGGGTCAGTACGATGACGTGGATACCATACTTAGATATCTTTTCTTACGTTTTACTAAATTTCTCACAATATAACCTAATATGAAAAAAAAAATCATTTTTGCAACGCTGTCTTACAAGTGACTGTCTACACAGCTGTTTGATGGCTTGTTTTTTGTGGGACATGTAGTTCTTTGCACCAATATTGTTCTGGAGTAGATATGTTTTTTTCCTTACTTTTTATTGCATTTTTGTGGGGTGAAATGGGTAAAAATTTTTGGTGGTTTGTATTTATAGTTCTTTTTAAGCAGTTCATCGGCCATAATGATATATTTTATTCTAAGTGTCGTCACGAACACAGTGATACTTTATGTGTGGGGATTGTATTATGATTTTGACATTTTACACATAATATGTATTTTGTGCATTTTTATAAATGTATTTTTTATTGAATTATTTTTTTTTAACTTTATCATTTCCACCCTGGGACATGAATGAGCAATCATCAGATCTCAGTTGTTATTTACTGCTGACAACCCGTTTTTTATGACGCTGGCCCAGCTACGAGCAAGGCCGACATCAGCTCTGCATCCGAAACATCAGACACTGAGCGTTAAAGCCCATGACTAACAGGTTTAAGGGAATCTGTAACCAGCCATGTGGCTCTTAAACCCACAAACATAACTTATAGTAGCTCTTCAGTGTTCTCTAGGCATGTCCTTATAATGGCCCAAAGCTGCCTTTATCCTGAAAATTTGAGTTTTATGCACAGAGAGGTACCAGTCAGGGGAGTGTGGTTCAGGGTAAAGGAGTTCCTCCAGGCTGCCTCGTCATGCTTGCTGTTCATGCTGCTAGCTGGCTGTGCTTTCTTGTGCATGTTGTGGCAGCAGATTGTCCAGATACGAGGTAGGGGGTATCAAAGTGTATCGCGGGGGGTGCATGAGCAGCGCACATTTCTCCCTCTAGGTAAGTGAAATGCTAGAGGGGAGATAACAGGCACAATGCGCATGCGCAAGATTTCAAACAAAAGCACCTGAGGATGGGAAGGTGCTGGAGATCCAGGAGGCAGGGAAGGTTGACAGAGGGAAGGAGGCAGGGTTTACATGACGAGGTGGCCTAGCAGGTACAGAGAGGGACAATTTTAGCCACACCTCCCTTCCCATATTAGTCACTTAAAGACAGCGGCACAACGCCTAAGTTTTCTGGCTTAAGTTATCAGAGAAGTTTAGCATATTTTGCATAGTTACTCCATTGCCTGAGCCATATAAAGGGCACCAGGAAAATAATAATAGAACGATGATAATTGAACTGAAAAATTGAATGATTACCTTTGTATTAATTACACAGTATATTTTGTCAGGGTTTGAAAGTTTTTATTTTAATATTTCTTGCTTAACATGTTAGATATACTGTCAATCAAATATGTTTAAAATAATTCCTGAACTCTCCTGAAAGAGCCAACTCTAGAAGTTACACCTCCCCAGTCGCTGTATTTCCTGTACTCTCCTGGTCTTAGGTAATACTGGCGCCCCCTGTAGTTTGGCTGTTCATAGAAAACCCAGTGGCCTTCAAGAACATTGCAGGAGTGAATGTCATGATAGTTGAATTCTTCATGGACTTGAGGGCAATCTTCAGTGAACTCCATCATCTGACCCCTGAATTCTTCCCTTTCGTATATCCTTAACCTGAAGGATCCACGGTGCTGTGCGGGAAATAAGGTTAGTGATTAAAAAATGCATTCCTTCATTTTTATTTTCAATCATAATCAGAATGGTAATGAAATAATGAAATGCAGGTTACTGTAAAATTAACTTCAGTTGCACCTGTAATAATTCTATAATTCTTCTTTATTAGCTCATGTGTGGCCCCAATATGTTGCTGGCTGGGCAATTAATGGTTGAGAGGCGGCCCTCATAGTTTAAATATTAGAGAGTCCCATAAGCTGTTCAGCTACACCCAAAATAACTTTGAAGACAAATTAAGATACATTTTACAAAACATATTACAATATTTTACTGAAACCTACCCAACAGCTTACAGATTCCTGATTATGAGTGCTAACTACTCCACTGACTCTTGAGATTGAGATTTGGAATCCATGCAAACTAAACAATATTTTCTCTGGCCTCAAGGTTCTACAAAAATGCATGCATATGAGGCCTACTTTTATGTTATGCGTTTTTATATTTTGTTTTACCCAGTTATTTAGACCATCAAATAAACACTGAGATAATGCAATACATGCTATAAATATTAATGATAAATATTTTATTTGTATTATAAGGAAATTAATAAGTATGAAATATGATTGTTTACAGAAAATCTACCATAAAAATGAATCATAATAAACCAGGGACACTTACTCATAGATCCAGGCACTGTGACTGTGGTTTGTTATTATGGCCTCCTTCCTTCTAAAGCCAACTTTTAAAATTATACCAATGAGTCTAAAATCTCTGGGGGGCATTACCAGAGCCTCTCAGTGCTGCAGATGTACAGGCTGTAAAAATGAGCAGAACATGTGTCCTCCAACCCTTTTTTCTCTCCCTCCTTCTGCTTGTGTAATCTAACAGCAGGACTTGCTCTTCTCTTTTTATCAGCCTGTCAAGGTACGGCACTGAGGGGCTCTGCAAACACCAGCATCATTCTATGGCTTTGAGAGGTGATTGGATTTTAGAAGTAAAGAGGCTATAGATAACAAATATAAGAAATTGCAGTCATGGTGCCTGGATCTATGAGTAAGTGTCCCTCGTTTATCATGCTGGATTTGGCTGCATATTTCTTTTAAATACATTTTTCTATTAATTTCCATGTTTCAATTTTGACAAAATGGATCATTTTAAAGTGATCCTATGATCGGTATTTCATATGTTGACCTTATTACAGATTCTCATAGGATGTTTAATACTAATTACCTTATTTTATAAAAAAAAACTTTTTAAATATTCAGTTTTAAAAGTATATAAAAGTATACTTTGCAGCCTCCCATCAAAGAGTATTAGGTCTTGGGGGCATCTATGCTAGGCTTCACTGGTCTATCACTGGTCTATCTCTCCTCCTTTTTCCTGCTCCCTCCTCCCCTCCCTATGACTCCATGCTGCAAGAAAATCTGTGTCAGCTCAAGTCTACAAAAGTGCAGGATGGATGGGGAGAGGTAGAGCTAGGAGAGCAGAGATAACTCAAGGACTTAATGCTCTTTGGTGGCAGGTAGCCAGGTATACTTTTAAACTGAATAGAACTAAGCAGATTGATAAATAGTTAGATTGACTTAAAAATTAAGAACATAGCATTCCTACCTGTGGAATAATACGGCAAGATCTTATGGAATCATTTAATCCCATCCATTGCTGAAAGTCAGGATATTCTCCCCTCCTCAGGAAGTACTGGTGTCCAGTGTAATTGGGACGCTCATACAGCATCCAGTTTCCATTCTCTACACGGATGGAATTACAGCGACTGAAGTATGAGTTCAGGTCAGAACAGTCAGAGCTGCACTCATAAGAGCGGCCCTGGAAGTTCCTGTCCTCGTAGAAGATGATCTAAAATAAGAAAAATATTCTAAGTGGACAATTCAAAATAATAGAAACCTTTCAGATGTGCAATACAAGAAAAGCCAAAAAAATCCAACATCGTTAACTTAATAAAGTCAAAGCAAAGTTTAAAACATATAATCTATTGAGTAGTTACATTTTATATGGATTGAGTTTTGTTGTAGTATGCAAATTCTTATTTTAGTTATTTTTACAATACATGTACGGAAATGTTTACAAATACTTTACTTTCCTAATACTAGATTTAATACAGTAGTCATTCACATTAATTTATTATGTTGATACAGAACATTACATTTATAAAGATTTGCACTTTCTAAACAAATGCACTTTACCTTGCCCATTTTGCCTAGAGAATCTCTGATGAGGCCTCAGTGATGTGGAATGACACACGACTGCCCTTATATACCACGTGCACTGCTGGATCTGCAATACTGACACAATAGACATCTCGCTTAGAACAATATATAGTATTCCACTATTCACTATGTTAAAGCCGAGAATGTTCAGTCTTTATACACCTCTCTAGTCAGCTTTTGATCATCACAGGTCCACATTTATTTGCTACAGTCAGTAAATTAGGAATCAGCACATGCTAATACACCTTACTGCACTAACACAGCATATTGAATGTAAGACAAACTACGGTAGTTGTGTCTGCTGACAAAATTCATTTAATGAAGTTATTTGATAAATGTAGATACAAGTTTTTTTTGTTAGAAAGTATTTTTATATAACTTATTACATCATAATTACCAATTTATAGTGTTATACTTATATTTGTTAAAAGTTGACGTTGTTTTACTTGTACCGAGATTTGTTTTATAGTGCAGCAGTAATTTTCTCATTTTCAGGTTGCTAATGAGTATATATAACCTCCAGGACACTCAGCTATCAGCAATCAGCAAAATGAAAAGGGACAAGCTATAATACCAGAGAAAACCACCCACAGATGAGCCACACTGCACTAATAAGATCAGTGATGATCAATAAGGGACTTGTTAGTTATCAAAGAGAAAAATGCTATGGCACTTCCCCTTGAAAATGAGGTTTCATTCAGATTTGCAAAAAAACAGCTATGGTTCTTAGTCATGGTTAGACCTCCTCAACAATCATATGTTGAATGGCTGTTGTGTTGAATCTGGAATTTTATTGTATTTTGAAGAATTTATCTTCCTTATCCACTTAATTACTGATGCTTACTTGTATGTGGTACCAAAAGCTAGGTTTTTCTTATGGCATCTAAAGGATAGTGAGGGGGGATTGAGGAATAGGGTGAGAAAAATCCAGTAGTCTCATACCTCCAAAGTTTGTGGTTGCCTAGGGCAGTGGTGGCGAACCTATGGCACGGGTGCCAGAGGTGGCACTCTGAGCCCTCTCAGTGGGCACTCAGGCTGTTGCCCCAGCACAAAATTCATCAGACAGGACTTTAGGGATCCTCCTGCAGGTCCAGGTAGCCCAGGACGTGAGGCATTTGGGTCTACCTCAAACTGCAGGAAGAGAAGGTGTGGACATAGTCAGATTATCATTGGAGCCATTGAAGCTCCTGCTCTAGGCCCCACAATTCTTTCTGTCAAGGGAAGCTTGAAAGGGAATCTGAATTTTCCCACCTTCTGTCAACGATATTGGTGTCCTCAGGACCGATGAAAGCTGTGGAATAGCATGAATATTTTAATAATTTAATACTAGAATTGTTGTGTTGGCACTTTTAAATAAATAAGTGGGTCTGGTTTGAATTTTGGGCACTCTGTCTCTAAAAGGTTAGCCATCACTGGCCTAGGGTGTCTTTTAGCTTTTAACATTTAGAAAATAATGCACTTTATCTTAAAGATAAAGGGTTATGACTAGAGATGAGCGAACACCCTCGTCCGAGCTTGATGCTCGTTTGAGCATTAGCGTACTCGAAACTGCTCGTTGCTCGGACGAGTATTTCGCCAGCTTGAGAAAATGGCATCTCCCGCCGTTGTGATTTTTGGCGGCCAGAAACAGAGCCAATCACAAGCCAGGAGACTCTGCACTCCACCCAGCATGAAGTGGTACCCTTACACGTCGATAGCAGTGGTTGGCTGGCCTGATCAGGTGACCCTGGAATAGACTAGCCCCTGCCCGCGCTGCTCGGATCATTCTCTGTCTGGATGCCGTTAGGGAGAGAGCTGCTGCTGGTCAGGAAAGCGTTAGGGTGTTCTATTAGAATAGTGTTAGGCAGGAGTGATTCTACAAGAACCCAACAGCCCTTCTTAGGGCTACAATAACGTTATATATATATTTTTTTATTTGCTTGTGGCTGGGCTTGCTGGCACTAGTAGTGCAGCTAGTACCAAATTGTGAGGAATTTGCAGGGAGACTTGCGACCGTTGTGTTTAGCTCTTAGTGACACACATATATTTATCTCAAACACCTAAGTGGGACAATTTATTAGGGGTTTGATTAGAATTAGGCAGAGTCTGCTGATTTATTTATTTTTTTTACCTTTATTTCATTTTATAGCTCAAACTCATCAGGCACAGCACAAAATCCAGTTGTGTGCTGTCAGTGTAGGTTAGAAACTAGCCATAGCAATAGGATAGCATTGTTTTGTTAAAAAAAAAAACACACACAAAAAAACAAAAACAATTTACAGTTTACACTTTAATTTGGAAAATGTTTAACCCGAGGGCTAGGGATAGAGGACGAGGGCGTGGACGTGGGCGTCCAACTACTGCAGGGGTCAGAGGCCGTGGTCCTGGGCGGGGTGAGACACCACCTGCTGATGAGGGAGCAGGGGAACGCCGCAGAGCTACACTCCCTAGGTTCATCATGTCTCAAGTTACTGGGACTCGTGGTAGAGCACTGTTGAGGCCAGAACAGTGCGAAGAGGTGATGTCGTGGATTGCGGACAATGCTTCTAGCCATTTGTCCACCAGTCAGTCTTCCACGCAGTCCACCCATGTCACTGAAATCAGCACTCCTCCAGCTCCTCCACCTCAGCCTCCTTCCCCCCAGTCTGCCCCCTCCCAGGAAAATTTGGCATTTGAACCGGCATACTCTGAGGAACTGTTTTCTTGACCCTTCCCAGAGTCACAAACCACTTGTCCAGTTGCTGCTGAGCTATTTTCCGATGCCCAGGTTTTCCCACCGGTCGTAGTCTGTGGGTGATGATGACATTATTGACGTAGTGGAAGAAGTGTGTAAAGAGGTGTCGGACGATGAGGAGACATGGTTGTCAGACAGTGGTGAAGTTGTTGTCAGGGCAGGAAGTCCCAGGGGGGAGCAGACTGAGGGATTGGAGGATGATGAGGTGACAGACCCAAGCTGGGTTGATAGGCCGGGTGAACACAGTGCTTCTGAGACGGAGGCGAGTCCTATACCAGAACAGGTTGGAAGAAGCAGTGGCGGGGCCAGATGGAGATGCAGGGCCAGAGCTGGTGCATCAGCGCCAAATGTTTCACGTAGTCAAGCTCCCGTGGCGAGGGCAAGATTTTCAGAAGTCTGGAGGTTCTTTAAAGAAACACCGGATGACCGACGGACTGTGGTGTGCAACCTGTGCCAAACCAGGATCAGTAGGGGTTCCACCACTACTAGCTTAACTACCACCAGTATGCGCAGGCATATGAATGCTAAACACCCCACTCAATGGCACCAAGCCCATTCACCTCCGGCCGGGCACACCACTGCTCCTTCCCCTGTGTCATCTGCTAGTCAGCCCCCTGCCCAGGACCCCGGCCCAAACACCTCCCATGCGAAAACCCCATCTTCGCCTCCACGATCCTCCACAGCATCCACCAGCGTTCAGGTCTCCATACCCCAGACGCTGGAGCGCAAAAGGAAGTATAGTGCAACCCACCCACACGCCCAAGCCCTCAACGTCCACATCTCCAAACTGCTTAGCCTGGAGATGCTGCCCAATAGGCTGGTAGAGACCGAGGCCTTTCGAAACCTCATGGCGGCGGCCGCCCCTCAGTATTCGGTCCCCAGCCGCCACTACTTTTCCCGATGTGCCGTCCCAGCCCTGCACAAGCACGTGTCAAACAACATCATCCATGCCCTGACCAACGCCGTTTCTGACAAGGTCCACCTGACCACGGACACGTGGACGAGTGCTGCCGGGCAGGGCCACTATATATCGCTGACAGCACATTGGGTTAACTTGGTGGAGGGTGGGACCTAGTCTGACCCTGGGGCTGGTCATATACTGCTGACGCCGAGGATTGCGGGGCCTACCTCGGTCCAGGTCTCTCAGGCCTACTATGCCTCCTCCTCCTCCACCTCCTCCTCCGAATTACCATCCGTGGGCATGGCGCCATCAGTCGGTAGCTCTAGGCACAGCAGCAGTGCCGTCGCTAAGCGACAGCAGGCGGTGCTCAAACTGCTGAGCCTATGCGATAAAAGGCACACCGCCCAAGAGCTATTACAGGGCATCACGGCGCAGACTGATTTGTGGCTGGCACCGCTGAACCTGAAGCCAGGCATGGTTGTGTGTGACAACGGCCGTAACCATGCCTGGCCCATGTGTTAAATCTCATAGTTCAGCGTTTCCTCAAGTCATACCCCTTTCTGTCTGATTTGCTCACAAAAGGTGCGCCGCATCTGTGTGCATTCCGGAAGTCCAGCAAAGATGCTGCCACTCTCAGGGCAGCGCAGCGCCGCCTCCAACTGCCCACTCACCGACTGTTGTGCGACGTGCCCACGAGGTGGAATTCAACATTAACCATGTTATCCAGAGTTTACCAGCAGCGCAGAGCGATTGTAGACTGCCAGATGTCAACCTCCACCAGAACTGGTAGTCAGGTCAGTCAGCTTCCTCAAGTCTACAATGAGGAGTGGACGTGGATGTCTGATATCTGTCAGGTGCTGAGTAACTTTGAGGAGTCAACACAGATAGTCAGTGGCGATGCCGCCATCATCAGCCTCACCATCCCGCTGCTTTGCCTGTTGAAAAACTCTCTGGTCAGCATGAAGTCGGAAGCTTTGTGCTCATCACAAGAGACGGGGGAAGAAGATTTCCTTGTTGATAGCCAAAGTACGGTCAGGTCTGTTTCTCAGCGCATATCGGAGGAGGTTGAGGAGGATGAGGAGGATGAGGAGGAAGAGGAGGAGAATGTTGGCGAGACAGAAGAGGGGAGCATTGTTCAGTCCTTTTTTGGACTGCCACATACAGGCACTATCCAAATTAAATTGTCTTCATTGCTACCTCCACACGTCATCGCCATAGCTGCCTCCAAAAGTCGTCCATATAGCTGCATCGGCCCCTGCATCCATATATACATCGGCCCCTTAGCAAACGAGCTGTGTCAGGCAGAATTTTGGGTTGTTTTCATGGCTTCCACATCAAACTTGTTAACTTTGTCGCCACCCTGCTGTGATATCCACAAAATATACTGGCAAACTTTTATCATTTACCGATATTATTTCAGCGCTTCTTGCACATCTGTTTACATTCCCCTCACCCGCCATAACCCAAACTTATAAGAACACTACTACACTTGATCTTATACAAAAGGTTCTTAGAAGTGCTGTTTGGGGAGTAGCCAAGAGACAGGGGCTTGGATAGGCGAAAGCTTGCCTGGCAGCGGAGTGCCAGCTCCATCCCAAGATCCAACTAACATAGTTTTAACTGCAGCACCTTTAATCTACTACTAGTTCACTGCCTCCATACATCGTCCCCTTATCAAACGAGCTGTGTCAGGCAGAATTTTCAGGTGTTTCACCAGATACAAAGTGGAACTCGGCCCATCTGTCACCGCCATGCTGGAGACCTGAAGTTGCAATCATAGCAGCGCAATATGAATGCCCCATACTGTCGCTCTTAATCATGGAAGTCGTCTCCATGGCTGCCTTCACATGTCGTCCCCTTATCAAACGAGCTGTGTCAGGCTCATTTTTCGGGTGTTTCACCGGATACGTTATGGAACTTGGTCACTATGTCGCCACCATGCTGTGTTATCGACTAAATATACCGTCAACCTTTTGTTCACATAGGGAATCATTTCAGCGCTTCTTGCTCACCTCCTTTGGTTCCTCTCTGCCACCCATTGGTTTGAAGCCTGAGTCCATTTAGGGTATGTTGCCATGACACTCTCTAGCCTGCCACTGCCTCTGCATGCCACCCCCTATAGTGTCAGGGTCAATTATTGCATGTTTTAGATGCTATCTAGCCTCATTCGGTCACTCTGTCATGGCCATGCTGTTGCCCATAATTTTGGCATAATGGTACGATTAGGCAGCCTCAGAGGCATCCATGCATGCTGCCCCTGCTGTTTCCTGTCCATTTCCGTGGTGTTTCCATCCTTTTCTGAGGTTCGCAAGTGTTTGGCCAAGCTTCCCTGTGCAGAGCCTTGGTCCCCTTGAAAAATGCTCAAGTCTCCCATTGACTTCAAGGGGGCTCGTTATTCGAGACGAGTACCCGAGCATTTTAGTGCTCGCTCATCTCTAGTTATGACAGTAGAGGGGTAAACCTTTTCTGTATTATATAAATAGATTTTAAATAGCTTTGAAAAAGCTTTTACCTTCTACTTAAAGGGGGGTTGCCCCAGAAATAAAATTCTCATATTTCAATCCCCTAGTGATGTTTATACAATAAAGAAACCTTAACTCCTTACTTTACAATTTTACTCACCTTTATTGCTGTTTCAGTGATGGTCAGTGTAAGATTCCAGAGTGTGGGTGGGGACTCTCTAAGCAAACACATTATGATCCCTGTAGTGCTGTATGCTGACAATGTGGTTAGATTATGAGGGTACAAGGTGTATATACACTTTCATCTGGCTTCTGAACATTGTACTAGTATCTGACACATAGTAAGAGAGATGAGACAAATCAGAGATGAGAGATGATGAGATCCAGGAGATACATACTACACACAATGCTCTTCTTCAACTCTGCTATCCCATAACACACTACTAAATCTGATGTGCCCCCCTCCTTCTCTAGCATAAAGAACTTATCTGCTTGTAGCTTGTAGCTCAGGATGCGATGTGAAGTGCTGTTGTTTGCCGTCAGGAAGTCAGAGTCTGTGAGCTCGTCCTGGAATACATGGGAAAGGGGGCTAGAGGCAGGGAATATCTCAGCTTCACACCGTCAAACAGAAAAGCAAGATGGCAACCAACCCTAAAGTAAGAAGATACAAGGTCGGAAACTAGGGGCAACTGAAATTGGGTATTAGGCCTCATTCACATGTCCCACATTTGGGACAGTGAGCTAGCTGCACAAATGGCAGCTAGTTCATGGCTCTCATCGAGGTTTATTGTGCATGGCCATAGTGCAGTAAATGCACCATGGGGAACATGAACATTATTTTTGTCTCTTTTTTTGCGACTTTTGTCCATTTTGCGACTTTTTTGCAACTTTTCACTGCAACTTTTGCTGTCATTTTTCAAGTGCACCTTGGTCTGCACCTTGTGCAGTGTGCCTTATGTATCTTTGTTTTCCAGGTTGCTCCGTGCAATTTTTCACTTATGTATCACTTTTTTTTACCTATTTTTGTGACTTTTAAGCTGCAAATCTGCACCTGGTCCAGGTCAAGTGCAAAGGAAGAATTTTTTTCATGGACCCAATTTTAACATGTAAATTGGAATTATTTCACATGCTTAAAATGTTTAAAATTTTCACAGTAACCTGTTTTATAAAAATTCAGAAATTTTGGCATCTACATTTTTTTTAAATTTATTGGTTACTTCTAAGGGTGAGGTCACAGGTAGCGTTTTAATTGCGCTTTTCAAACCTATTACAACAGCTGAGGAGAGGTGATTTGCCTTATTAAATTATTGTTAACATTTGCATTTACAAAACGCAATTTAAAGCCTCATATGTCATCATCTCCCTGGGGAGGGACTAGTGTGCTTTAAAATGCAGTCAATTTTTTCAAAGATTGGACCAATTGTCAGGCAGGGTTTTTTTAATATAATTACAAACACCGTCTTGAGACGGCATAGGGAAGCCCATATCCGGACAACAGAAAGTGATAACTAAAACTTAGCTTTTATTGTTATATAAAATATACTATGGAATAACCACTTAGTGCTCGACTCAAGAGATATGTCTAAAAACACAGATGCCCCAGGCTGGGTGGCCTTCAAATATGAGATCGTGACTAATTTGAAGCTATGTCAATATGTCAAAGTTAAGTTAGCTGGAAAAAAGCCCCCTGTGGGAGGGGAGGGTTAACGTCCTGACCAGTGCGGGTGTTAGTTAGAATATTGGTGTGTCAATAGCTAGTAGAAATAATGCTAGTACTATAGAAATACAAACCTTAATGCAATGAGTTATTATCATTTAAACCCATGCATTGATTTCGTGGTATGAGATCAATCTGATCCCAGTAATAGAAACCTATTACTACTCCCTAGGATGTAACCCTAAATTTAAACCAGCCTAAGCGCACTGCAAATTAAAAGTAGAGGTAGAGATTAGCCCCCCGACACGACATCAGGGGTCGGGCTAATACTAATCGTCGGCGTTATCACGCCGTGTATATAACAGTCAAATCCCCTCCCATCAGGGAGTAATTTACCCAATGGATGGAGCTGCTGGTGACCACCGCCTACAGCCCCAATTAAACTGACATGTTCAGGGGGCGGGCGAAGTAGAAACATTAGCCAATGGTGAGCAGAGAAAGGCTGAGTGGCTTTTGACACTGGTAATGGCAATCACAATCACAGTGGGCGCCGTAGCTACCGTCGAGTTGGTGTGCGCATGTCAGTCAGTCACATGTTAACTCAGTGACAGAGGTGACTGCGCATGCTCAGGCACTTCGCTTTGAAATGCGACTTTACAGACAAACCGATGTACGCATGTCCACCAAATTGGGTAAGTGTGCGGCAGTGATCGTTACTGCGCTTGCTCATGCACTTGTACTATATATATGATCACTTGCTGCGATTCATAGCTCAGAGTGTAAATGTAACTGAATAGTCATAACAATCCTAATGGTGACCATATACACTCACCTGCCACTTTATTAGTTACATTATGCTAGTAACGGGTTGGACCCCCTTTTGCCTTCAGAACTGCCTCAATTCTTCGTGGCATAGATTCAACAAGGTGCTGGAAGCATTCCGCAAGATTTTTGGTCCATATTGACATGATGGCATCACACAGTTGCCGCAGATTTGTCGGCTGCACATCCATGATGCGAATCTCCCGTTCCACCACATCCCAAAGATGCTCTATTGGATTGAGATCTGGTGACTGTGGAGGCCATTTGAGTACAGTGAACTCATTGTCATGTTCAAGAAACCAGTCTGAGATGATTCCAGCTTTATGACATGGCACATTATCCTGCTGAAAGTAGCCATCAGATGTTGGGTACATTGTAGTCATAAAGGGATGGACATGGTCAGCAACAGTACTCAGGTAGGCTGTGGCGTTGCAACAATGTTCAATTGGTACCAAGGGGCCCAAAGAGTGCCAAGAAAATATTCCCCACACCAGGACACCACCACCACCAGCCTGAACCGTTTATACAAGGCAGGATGGATCCATGCTTTCATGTTGTTGACGCCAAATTCTGACCCTACCATGCGAATGTTGCAGCAGAAATCGAGACCAGACAACGTTTTTCCAATCTTCTACTGTCCAATTTCGATGAGCTTGTGCAAATTGTAGCCTCAGTTTCCTGTTCTTAGCTGAAAGGAGTGGCACCCGGTGTGGTCTTCTGCTGCTGTAGCCCATCTGCCTCAAAGTTCGACATACTGTGCGTTCAGAGATGCTCTTCTGCCTACCTTGGTTGTAACGGGTGGCGATTTGAGTCACTGTTGCCTTTCTATCAGCTCGAACCAGTCTGCCCATTCTCCTCTGACCTCTGGCATCAACAAGGCATTTCCGCCCACAGAACTGGATGTTTTTTCTTTTTCGGACCATTTTCTGTAAACCCTAGAGATGGTTGTGCGTGAAAATCCCAGTAGATCAGCAGTTTCTGAAATACTCAGACCAGACCTTCTGGCACCAACAACCATGCCACGTTCAAAGGCACTCAAATCACCTTTCTTCCCCATACTGATGCTCGGTTTGAACTGCAGGAGATTGTCTTGACCATGTCTACATGCCTAAATGCACTGAGTTGCCGCCATGTGATTGGCTGATTAGAA
Source organism: Engystomops pustulosus (assembly GCA_019512145.1). NCBI lineage: Eukaryota > Metazoa > Chordata > Amphibia > Anura > Leptodactylidae > Engystomops > Engystomops pustulosus. The sequence continues at coordinate 159,740 of WNYA01000213.1, read as the reverse complement.
ATTAAGTGTTAACGAGCAGTTGGACAGGTGTACCTAATAAAGTGGCCGGTGAGTGTATATCAAGTGCCATGGGAGAAATAAGATTTAAGTCGGTGGATCCACCTGGCTTCTAGCTGTAAAAGTTTACGGTCAACATTTCCCTGTTGGGGTCCCATCTGGACCTGATCGATGGCCCAGAAACGCACGACATTTGCATCCCCACCATGGTGCAGTCTCACATGTCTGGAGATCGGAGTATCCTTGCTTGTCGTGATGGAGCTAATATGGCTGGAGATCCTCCTACGGAGCTGTTGAACTGTTTTGCCCACATAGAGACGTGGGCAAGTGCATTGCACCACATATACTACGGCTGTACTTTTGCAGTTCAAATCGTGTCTGATCGTATAGATGGTATTATCCGCTGGGTTAGTATATGTCTTGGTTTTTAACATGAAGGGGCAAAAGGAACAAGTCCCGCAGGGGTACGATCCATGTACAGTATTCCTTGGTCTATGAACTGATTCCGAAGTTTCTCTAAAGTGACTGTGCACTAAGAGATTTCGCAAGTTCGGACCTCTACGATAAGTGATAGTAGGTCTTGCTGTCAATCATTCTTCCAAGTCAGGATCTGCGGTAAGTATTGGCCAGTAGCGAGACATAATATTCCTAATGGTCTCAGCGTATGCATCATAGGTGCCGATGCAGCTGATAACCTGTTTGGTTGGCTGTAAGTCTCTTTTGGTAAACAGTGTGTCTCTGTCAGTGTTTTTGGACCTTGCATATACTTTATAAAGGCATTTTTTTGGGTAATCCCGGCTTCTGAACCTACGGTAGAGATTGTCACATTCCTTTTTGAAGGATATTTTGTCTGAGCAGTTTCTGCGCGCTCTTAAATACTGCCCTATCGGGATACCTGACTTAGCTAGGAGCCAGGTGGATCCACCGACTTAAATCTCGAAGCCCGATGGGTCTAAACGAAGGTTCTACACTTTGATTCTCTCCTTCTTTGATTATACCAGAAGGAAAAAATGTTTTCCTTTTTAATAAGCCGCTATCAATTACCACCCCTCATGCTCATCAAGAGATCCGTACCCCTCCCCATGTCACAGTATCTCTCATTTGTCTGGGAACACTCTGATCTGATCCAGTACAGAGAAAATATCTCGGACGAAGTACATCTTATAGCTGCTGACCAATTGATCGGTGCAGCCGGTTGTTAATGTCAAAGGAACATGGCTGCACATGTATCACTTACTGTATGCACCAGCTTAGGTTCCACTATCTTTTATTAGAAATATACTCACCGAGATTAAAATTATTTCTCCCATGGCCCTTGATATATATGGTCACCCTTATGATTATGTTATGACTATTCAGTTACATTTACACTCTGAGCTATGAATCGCAGCAGGTGATCATGTATATAGTACAAGTGCGTGAGCAAGCGCAGTAACGATCGCTGCTGCACACGTACCCAATTTGGTGGACATGCGTACATCGGTTTGTCTGTAAAGTCGCGTTTCAAAGCGAAGTGCCTCTGTCACTGAGTTAACATGTGACTGACTGACATGCGCACACCAACCTCGACGGTAGCCACGGCGCCCACTGTGATTGGTGAGTTGCATCACCAGCTGCTCAACGCCTCTCCGCCTTTCTCTGCTCACCATTGGCTAATGTTTCTGCTTCGCCCGCCCCCCTGAACATGTCAGTTTAATTGGGGCTGTAGGCGGTGGTCACCAGCAGCTCCATCCATTGGGTAAATTACTCCCTGATGGGAGGGGATTTGACTGTTATATACACGGCGTGATAGCGCCGACGATTAGTATTAGCCTGACCCCTGATTAAGCCAGGTCACTGGCGAAACGTGTCGGGGGGCTAATCTCTACCTCTACTTTTAATTTGCAGTGCGCTTAGGCTGGGGTGTGACTTTCACCTATTTGGCTGGTTTAAATTTAGGGTTACATCCTAGGGAGTAGTAATAGGTTTCTGTATATAGCTGGGATCGGATTTATCTTATACCACAGAAATCAATGCATGGGTTTAAATGATAATAACTCATTGCATTAAGGTTTGTATTTCTATAGTACTAGCATTATTTCTACTAGCTATTGACACACCATATTCATAACTCCAACACCCGCACTGGTCAGGACGTTAACCCTCCCCTCCCACAGGGGGCTTTTTTCCAGCTAACTTAACTTTGACATATTGACATAGCTTCAAATTAATCACGATCTCATATTTGAAGGCCACCCAGCCTGGGGCATCTGTGTTTTTAGACATATCTCTTGAGTCAAGCACTAAGTGGTTATTCCATAGTATATTTTATATAACAATAAAAGCTAAGTTTTAGTTATCACTTTCTGTTGTCCGGATATGGACTTCCCTATGACTTTAAAATGCAGGAAACGGCCTCAAATCCCAAATTAACAGTCGTGTCCACTCCTGCATATAACTCCCTCACATGGCTTGTATCCTCTCTTGTATATAACCCCTCATATGGTTTGTGTCCACGTGGATTTGAGACATTTACAACAAAAAGTCTTTGAAAGAAGCCAAAATTAGTTCTTGCCATGTATCACAAGTAAAAAAAATATGATCATACATATGGTGCAAAAAAAAAACCTGCCAAATATCTCGAAAAGTCACCAAAGAAAAGAAGACATGGGGGAACATGTATGTTTTAACACGCTTCAATGAAAGCCACACCGGAGATTATCCAGTAATACGCTCTATGTGGTCCAATAGAGGAAAACTTTTTTCACAGACCTCCAGGAAACTTTGGGTGGAAGTGGAGATAAAGGAGGTATGACATTTTAGATGACAATGTGGTGGAAGCATATGCTACTCTATTGTCGAAGGGTGAAGAGAGGTGGATTATTATTGATAAAAAACCCAAAGGTTCTTGATTGGTTGACAAAGTCATCTACTTCCTCCCAAATGACATCTGACAACCCCAGCCAAGAGTCCGTTGGTTCGTCAGATACAACACTTAGTTGGCATGGCCCTGGAGCAGGTCAGCGGCCCTCACCTGTCCTGAACCAGCCTCTGTCCTGTTCATTTCCATCAGCCAAAGGTCTACTAGGTGGTCAGTGTCACTATACAGCGAGGATGAACTCTTTGAGGACAGTCAGCAGCTGCTTGGCAGTGAAGTGGTGGGGCAGACATCCACTGCTTCGTGCAGTAGGCGGCAAAGTAGAGATGCGGAGAGTGGCACTTGGAAGTTATGTTGCACTTGCAAGTAGTCAGGCTGTGCATACTGAGACCGTTGAGAATAGCAGTGACAGGGAAACACAAGTCAATGATGATGTAACCGATTGCACTTGGGAGCAGGGTAAGGTAAGGGCTTCATCATCATTGTCGGGAGAAGAGGGTGTCAGCTTGTGCCTCAGGCAGCAAAGCAGACATGAATTTGCTAATGTGGTCGTGAGTCAGCAGGGTGGCAGCAGTGCGAATGGGCTGCGGGGTACAAAACCTGCTTAGCAGGTCCAAGTAAGGAGTGGCACAGGGGCTTAGTGAGTCAACGCGTTAATAGTCACTCAGTGCAGAGTGTTGGCGGTAATATCACCAACTCGGCGGTGTGCCAGTTTTTTTGTTAAAACACCAGAGGAACCAAGCATGTATCATAGTATCATAGTATATAAGGCTGGAAAAAGACACAAGTCCATCAAGTCCAACCTTTAAGAATTAAATAAATGTTTTATCCCCATAACCCGTGATATTTTTTCTCTCCAGAAAGGCATCCAGGCCTCTCTTGAACATGTACATAGAGTCCACCATAACAACCTCCTGCCGCAGAGAGTTCCACAGTCTCACTGCTCTTACAGTAAAGAACCTTTGTCTATGTTGATGGTAAAATCGCCTCTCCTCCAGGCGCAGAGGATGCCTCCTTGTCCTGGTCACAGGCCTAGGTACAAAAAGATCTTTGGAGAGATCCTTGTACTGTCCGTTCAGGTATTTGTACATTGTAAGGAGGTCTCCCCTCAGTTGTCTTTTTTCTAAACTGAATAATCCCAAATTTTGTAATCAGTCAGTGTATTTTAATCCCCCCATTCCCCTAATAATCCCGGTTGCTCTCCTCTGCACCCGTTCCAGCTCTACTATATCCTTTTTATACACTGGTGCCCAAAACTGTACACAATATTCCATGTGTGGTCTGACCAGGGATTTTTATTAGGGCAAAACTATGTCTTTATCATGAGAATCTATTCCTCTCTTGATACAGCCCATAATTTTATTTGCTTTAGCAGCCATCTGGCTCTGGTCACTAAAATTAAGTTTACCATCCACCAATACCCCCAAGTCCTTTTCAGCTCCAGTTTTACCAAGTAATTGACTGTATAGAACATAATTATACTTTTTGTTTCCATGGCCCAAGTGCATAACTTTACATTTATCTACATTACACCTCATCAACCATTTCTCTGCCCACTCCTCAAGCTTCCACAAATCCTTCTGTAATGCTAAACTATCGGCCTTAGTATTTATTACTTTACACAGCTTAGTATCATCTGCAAATATTGAAACTTGACTGTGTAAACCCACTACAAGGTCATTAATAAAAATATTAAAAAGAAGTGGCCCCAATACTGACCCCTGTGGCACTCCACTGGTAACATCAACCCAATCTGAGAATGTGCCATTAATGACCACCCTCTGTTTTCTATCACTAAGCCAATTACTTACCCAAATACACAGATTTTCCCCTATTCCCAGCAGTCTCATTTTATATACCGATAAATAACAGGAATTTCACAGCACTCCTTGTGTAGTAGATGGTGCCAAACTAGGGTCCCAGCCTGTTCATGTATAGATAATGGAAGATGGCAATCAAATTTGAATAATAATTGCTTTTTATTTTTGTACAAATCCACAGAATAGCATGACGTTTCGGTCAAAATGACCTTCTTCAGATGCTGTGAATAATACAGACAGTATGATTACTAAGTGTACAAAGATTAGACATGGTACAATGTGATCAGATATGTAAATATAGGAAATACAAAGGGTGTCAAAAAACATAGGAAAATAATCTTGTTCAAATGTGCAGAAAGGACTTCTTTGTAGACATCTGATGTCCTATGAGATTAGCACTGTGCAAAATAGTTGTTTTCAGTTTCTGCCTATGTGATGCAAACAAATGCAGAGTGGTTAATCATCTAATAATGGTAGATAGGAGGATACAGATCTGTAGCAGTGGTTAGTTACCCTCTGTCTGGGAGCTGATATAAGTCAGATATATGCTTATACAGGTAGGAGGCAGCAAGCTACTATAAGTAAACAGTCTCTGGGTCTACCAGAAAAGACTTACCGGATTGTACTTGTAAAAAGTGCTTGTTAGGTAGGATGAGAGGAGCGGTGTCCGCCGCTCTTGACCTCAGCTGTATGGCAGCCACGTTCTGGTCTCAGTGTGAGACTCAGACATGGCTCCAGAGCTATATCCTGTTTCGTCCGGTCACGTGACAGGAAGTCTGATGCATTCCACTGTGGAACACATCAGTTTATTTCCTGGATTGCCAGAAGAGGGGGGGGGGTACTTGTCAGACTGAGTCTGACAGATGTGATACTATGGAAGGCTGTAATAATGAATTGAAAATAGTACCAAAGCTGAAAGGTTGTATTAGTAGTTAGGGTTGGACCAAGGAGGTGGTAATTAAATTATATTATTGCAAACTGTAATAGTGTGATTAATCTAAGTCTATAGTTCTATGTCATATTACCCATCAGTGGCCCACCGATAGATTCTTGTTAGCGTTTCTGCAAAGGAAACATGTGATAGGTTAGATTAATCGATATATCAACATCATTCATATGGATCTGTTTGCATATCTATGATGAATAGAATAAAATAGAATAAAAAACTGGAAAAATAAAGAGACAATGAGAAATCGAAGGGTTACTCAGTTCATGCAAAGCTCTGGATGTTGTAGTCTCTGTTCAAACCATCAGGCCCGTTCCACACTTGTGAGTGTGATGCGATGAACTCGTATCACACTCGCAACGCATGCTGCCGGGAACGCACAGCCCGAACGCTGCACCGCGGGAGTGAACTGACAGTCTGTAGAGTGTGAATCCAGAAGGATTCTTTCTTCTTCAGTAGAGTGATGCGATCACCCCCTCGCCTTGGGGTGTCCACTCTGTCAATCACCTGGAATTTCAGTTGATTGACTGAATGTCCAGCGCTTGCAAAGTGGGCGGGGACGGACAACAGGAGGTTTGATGTCCGTATGGTGGATTTATGTTTTGAGACGCGGTGGCATACGTGCTGGGTAGTTTCCCCGACATAGGCGAGACCACAAGGACATTTTATTAGATAGATGACATAGGTAGAGTCACAGGTGTGGTAGCCTTGAATTTGGTATCGCTTACTCGTATGTGGGTGTGTGAAAGAGTCTCCTTTCTGGACATTAGTGCATTGAGCACAGTGGAGACATGGAAAGGTGCCCTGTTTCCTAGTATTCAGGAATGTCTGTCTGGGAATTCTCTTGTCGGATCCTATGTCTGCCCTCACCAATCTATTGGTCTCTTAAAGCAGGGAAGGAAAGGGTTTTCAAATTCCTTGATACCTGGGTGGCCTTTTTGTAAAATAGACCAGTGTTTTCTAATAGACTTGTGTATCCTGTACATAAACGAATGGTATTAGTGTACAAATGGGATACGGGGTGGTTTGGGTTGTGAGTTTCTGGGTCTGGGAGAGTGAGTCCTACTTTTATTGAGAATGGAGTCTGGATAGCCTCTCTCTTTGAATCGTTTCTGCATGTTGTCTAAATGTGGTGTAAGGCAGTCTGTCTTGCTTACAATACGTTTTACTCGCTGAAACTGTGAAATGGGGAGAGGGTTCTTGGTTGATGTAGGGTGGCAGCTTGTGTAATGAAGTAGATTGTTTCTATCCATGGTTTTGTTATAAAGGTCAGTCCAAATGTGTCCGGTGGCGTCTTTTTTAACCATTGTGTCAAGGAAACTAACCTCCTCAGTACTGTGATGCATGGTGAACTGTAGCTCTACCCAGATAGAATTGAGGAATGAGAAGAATTCCTATAGTGATTCCAGTGGCCTCTCCCATATGCAGAATATATCGTCTATGTAGCGTTTCCATATTTTACAGTGATCCTGAAAGAGTTTATTGGGGTAGATCATCTGTTTTTCAAAATTAGCCATGTAGGCATTTGCATATGGGGGGGCCACATTGGAACCCATTGCCGTTCCCCGGCGTTGTATGTATGTATTTTATATACCAACCTTTTATGTGGCCCGGTGTCAATTGCCTTTGAAAAGTCCAGATATACAACATCCACAGCTTCCCCCAGATCCAGTGTGGAACTTACTTTCTCATAGAAACCAATCAGATTAGTCTGACAGGACCGATCTCTCATAAACCCATGCTGACGCTGGGTTATAAGGTTGTGCACAGTGAGATACTCCAGGATAGCATCTTTAACAAACCCCTCAAATATTTTCCCCACCACAAAAGTTAGACTCACGGGTCTGTAGTTTCCAGGATCGCTTTTTGATCCTTTTTTGTATATTGGTACCACATTTGCTATGCGCCAGTCCTGTGGAACATAACCAGTCCTCAGTGAATCTTCAAATATTGAAAATAACGGTCTGTCTATCATGGCTATCATAGTTCATGCAGAACCCGGGGGTGTATGCCATCTGGCCCCGGTGATTTATCTATCTTAGTGGTTGCGAGGTGGCGCCGTACCTCTTCCTGGGTTAAACTGTTGACATTCCAAAAAGAATTTACATTATTCCTCATTGTGTCTTCCACTAGGGGATTTTCCTGGGTAAAGACAGTTGAGAAGGCGACATTCAGTAGATTGGCCCTTTCCTCATCTCCTTCCACCATGACCCCCATGTTATTTCTAAGAGGACCCACACTCTCTGTTTTTAGTTTCTTATCATTTATATACTTGAAAAATAATTTGGGATTATTTTTGCTCTCCCTGGCAATATTTCTCTCAGTCTCTATTTTTGTGGCCTTTATCTGCTTTTTACATGTCTATGTGTGCATGTGTGTATGTATAGAATCTGCACGCAGAAAGTGAATTGTGGCCAGGGAGCTAATGTTGGCACCAATGGCCTGGGAGAAACGTGTTTCAGATGTGGTGGGCCATCCTGCCGCCGCAGCAACAGCAGCGAAACCTAGTGGCACACATGCCATTTAAGCTAGTCAAGACTCCAGTACCTCTGCCAAAGGGAGCTGTTTGTCTTTTACATCATCTCCTAGTCCAGATGCTCCCGCTCTTTGCTATGCATAGCTAGAGCAGTCGTTGAATGAGGCGATTACAAAGAGACAACTGTATGTGTCCAGCCATCCTAAGGTGCAGAAGCTGACCGTGCCAAACTGAGGTGGAGAGTTCCAATCCAAAATTTCTTTTCCAAAAAGGCAGTACCAGCCCTTCACAAATATGTAGAACAGAAGGTGGGCCAGTCCTTGAGCTTATCGGTTTCTTCCAAGGTACACGGCAGCACGGACGTGTGAAGCTGTAACTACAGTCAGGGCTAATACATGTCCTTTACGGCCCACTGGGTGGATGTGCTTCCCACCCAGCCACACCAACAACTTAAAGAGGAGACGCCGCTTTCTCCTCCACGTTGTCAAACTGCTGCTCCTGTGCCAATATCTACCTCCTCCTTCTCCACCACCACCTCAGCCTCCACAAGTCTAAGTGCTGCTCCATCATACCACATGTACAGGGCACAGCGGTGTCACGCAGTTCTACACCTGGTTTGCCTGGGCGAACAAAGTCACACAGGGGAGGAACTGCTCCGCATCATGCAAGAAGAAATCAATGTGTGGCTTTCTCCACGACAACTGCAAATCGCATTGCGCATGTGTTCAATCTGGGTGTCAAAAGGTTCCTGAAGTTTTCTACCCATGAGCAAGAAATTCTTAAAATGGCCAGGAAACTGTGCATGCTCTTCATCCATTCTTACAAAGCCAAGCACACCCTCTTCAAGTTGCAGCGGCAGAGCGGCCTACCCCAACATAGGCTGATATGCAATGTTTCCACCCGTTGGAATTCCAGCCTCCGTATGTTAGATCGACTATATTAACAGAGAAAAGCCATTAATGATTTTTTGATGATTCAAGTGGACAGGAGTACTCCCCTGTGTAACTTTGATTGCTCAGGCCCTTTGAAGAAGCCCTCTGCTTCTGCTGCCTCCCACCTACATACACTGTGATTGTGCCACTCTCTGACCTCCTGCTGCTGCTGCCATCACCGTCACACTTTGTCATTGTGCCACACTGTGGCCTACCATGTTGCTGCCACCTCCAGAATCTGTCATTGTGCCACTCTCTGACCTCATGCTGCTGCTGCAGCCACCTCCACACTCTGTCATTCTGCCACTCTAGAAAATAGAAAAAGAGACACAGGCGGCGCCCCTAGTGCAATATGGTGCTTAAAGAGACGTGATTAGAGTTTAGGAAATCTGCTCACCTTGTGACACCTTGTGTCTAGTGCATTGGAGCAGAGGTTAGAGGTGTGGTAGGGTGGGTATGCAGCGTCTAACCGGGTTCCGGTACTGGGTAGTGCCGGATGTGACAGTATTGGAGGTACGGTGGTGAAAATGCCGGTTTAGTGTAAGACGCGCTTCCCAAATTAAAGAGGATCCAACATCGACTGTTTAGTTTTGATGAGGTTTTTATTCGGGTTATAAAATTGAACTACGCGTTTCGGGGGTGGTCCACCCCCTTCATCAGGTCCGTAAGGTTTACTAAGCGAAGATAAAATAGGATGTATACATACACTCGTATAAGGACAAAGTAATAGTAAGGTTGGTGTCAATACATGGATGAAAGAATCAATCAATAAATAAATGCATAAATAAATAAATAAGAAATAAATAAATAAATAAATAAGAATAAAGGTAAATAAATCAGTATAGAGGTAAGTATATGTAAGTCCATAGGGAGTAAGACATTACATTGTATGAATTGAAGAGTATATGAATAGGTGAATAGATAAGTTAGGGGATGTACTTTAGATGTATATATATATATATATATATATATAAAAGGAAAAAGATGTTTAAAATAATGTGGGGAATTACCTGTAGGGTAAAGTTAGGAGGAGCTGATGGGATGAATAGTGATCCAACCGGGGTATGCTAATGTGGAAAACGGAAGGGGGAGGGTTAAGGTCTGGGGTAAAAAAATTTTTGCAAGTAGAGGGATTGCTGGAGAACTTACTTGGTCCGGAGAGGACGAATGTAAAAAGGAAACTCAACACAATATAGACATCACTTTCCTTAACATATACCTAGGGGAAGGGATCACACCACGCGGTCTCAGAATGCCATTTAAATCCCCCTTCCCAGACGATATCCCATTCTCAAAAAATTGGGAGACCTATATGGAATCCTGCTCAGTGGGTATGTTAGAAAGAATTATAGAGAAAAGATCAGTCATAACCAAAAAACAGAGAAGTCAATAGAAACAATTAAACAGTCCCTGGACAAATTTTTAACCCATCCCAAATATCCAGATCTGAACGCCTCAGTTTCAAATAGATTAAGATCCCTGGAATACTCTCTTATTTCAAGAAAATAAAAAAAACTTAAACGGGACAGAGAAGAATACTCCACTAATGCACACAGATTCTGGGAGCCCGAACACGACCAGATCAACCCAACTCCCATGGCCAAAGACACAATACCAACCACCCAATCCATACAAAATCAACCACAGAGTACAAAACATATCCCTCCCCTTCTCCCAGTAAAAAACACACAAAGACTCCCCCCCCTCCTCCCTCCAAAAGACACACAACGACTCAGATTTGCACCTCCCCCAAACAAGGAACGAATATACACCAATAAGAATTACAGGAAAAACACCGCTACAAGGGACACTACAAAAACCAACCAATATCATAACCCCAATACTGACCCGGCCACGAACAACCCAAAGATAACCAAAGACCTCAATAATACCGATCCCAAGAAAAACTCTGAGCCACCAGCTACACCATATAATACCACCGAAAAGAGCAACAACACTGACCATTACACACCTATCAGCCCATCACAATTCTCAGTACACGAAGAACCCGCAACACCCACTACAGAACACACTCCCTTCAGACTACATGAAGAACAGGAAACATCACCAAACTCCACACATCCAACTAGGGAAAGAAGAACAGACAGCAATGCCCTTACCTCCCCCGACTCCATCAGTTCCTTCTCTTTTTTAGAGCTACCCCACACTCTGAGCGACTCGCCCCGAATAACAACAAACATAGACACACTGATCTTACCAATACAGAGCCCAAAAGCGACCTTTGCAATATTTACTCCCATAACAACCAGAAACAAAAGAAAAGAAAGACCAGAGGAAAAAGAGGAGGAAAACACAACCGCCAAAAACAAAAAGATAAACCACCAACCAGAAATGACGAACAAAAAGTAAAACTCTTTAACCTATCCTCTCATATACTCACAACACAGGAAACTAACTTACTCAGCAAAGGCTTCTCATTTTGCCCATCATCCAAATCCGACGAATTTGACCTGTTTCTCGATCTCAACAACTTTACCAGAAAACGTACCCTCACACGCCACTTTGCTATTACAAAAGACAAAAACACCAATACAGCTACCACGGACAACCCCAGTACTCCAGACCCATTCCTTCACACCAATCTAAAACCTAAATCCAACTTCAACCCCACACACAACCGAGGCCCATACATCGAGACCTTTTACACCTCAGTCTCCTCCTCTTTCAGATCACTAGATCATTCCAAGCTTAGAACCACACACTCAAACCTAAAACCTAATGAAAGAAGGGCCATGAGAGATCTTATGAAAAATCCTACGCTAGTGATCAAACCAGCGGACAAAGGGGGGGGGGGCACAGTCATCCTGGATAGGTCAGACTACATACGAGAAAGCCAATACATCCTGTCAGACTCCAAATATTATCAAAAACTACCCCACGATCCAAAAACTGAACATCTCACCCTTCTGACCACACTTATCAACCAAGCCTTTGAACATGGTATCTTAACAAAAAAATAAAAAAACTATATTATCCCAAAAAACCCACGTACAGCTCTCTTTTACCATCTTCCCAAAATACACAAAAATCCAACCAAACCACCTGGCCGCCCAATAATATCAGGCATAAATTCGGTGACATCTAACCTATCCGAATATATAGACATCCTACTACAGACATATGTCCAAACCCTCCCCACTTACCTTAGAGATTCAGCACAACTCATTACCGAACTAGAAAAAATACAGTGGCAGCCAGACCTCATCTTCATCACCATGGATGTCTCCTCTCTATATACAAACATCTCACACACTCTTGGAATCAAATCAATCGAACAGACCCTACAAACAGACCCGCTAATGCCCCAAGCCCAATTAACGTTCATTTTGGAAGGAATAAAATTCATTTTAGAACATAACACCTTTTCCTTCCAAAAAGATACATACTCACAAATAAGAGGGACGGCCATGGGCACCAGGTTTGCTCCCAGTTACGCAAATATTTTCATGGGATGTTTTGAGCAAGCCCACATTACAGGAAACACCACTTTCAATCACCAGATCAAGTTTTTTAAAAGATATATAGATGACCTTTTCATTATCTGGAAAGGCACAGAGACCCAAGCGAGAGATTTCCTAAGAGAGATCAACGAAAACACCTGGGGCATTGAACTTACAATGAACACATCCCCAAAAGAAATCGAATTTCTGGACCTCCTAATTCTAGCGGATGAACAAAGCCAACGTCCAATCACCAAGACTTTCTTCAAGAGCGTCGACGTAAACAGCTTTTTAGACTTCTCCAGTTCTCACTACAAAAAGTGGTTACGTAACGTACCATATGGACAGTACAAAAGCATTCGCCGCAACTGTACGAACCATAATACATTCCAGGCACAGTCCCAAATCCTCAGAAAAAGATTCAGGGAAAAAGGCTATCCATCAAAACTACTGAAAGATGCATATCAAAAGGTCAATGAACTTACACAAAAAGACTGTCTTGCCCCTCCCCAAAAGAGAGATAACGCACAAACCCATACAACTAATTTTATTACCACATATACCACAGATCACAACTTCATCAGGCAGACCTTAAACAAACATTGGAATATCCTCAAAAAGGACCCTTACCTCTCAAAATCACTCCCGTCCAAACCCCTCCTAACATTTAGAAGAGCCCCCACCCTCAAGAGTATTTTAGCTCCCACCAAACTACGTACAGAGAAAAACAAACCACAGCCCTCCCTCTTTCCCGAACTTAAAGGATGCTACAAATGCTCCAAAGAGAAGTGTAAGACATGCAACATAATATGCAATAAAACAAAGGAATTCGAAGCTAAATCCACAGGCGAAACCTTCAAAATACATTCTTTTATGAATTGCAGTTCAGATCACGTTATTTACGTTCTGGAGTGCCCATGCTCAATACAATACGTAGGAAGGAGAATCCAAAGTTTGAGGGAACGCATGAACACACACCGCAGCAAGATCACCTCCGCCTTTCCCCTACATAGCGTCTCCCGTCATTTTGCAACCCATCATATTAAGGACCCATCCCTACTTAAGCTAATCCCCATAGAACAAATCCCACCGTCCCATCCTGACAGATTTAATCAATTAGTCCGCCGGGAAAACTTCTGGATTTTTAAACTGAACACCCTCACTCCAAGTGGCCTAAATGAACTAATAGAACAAACTTAAGATCTACCAAACATGCCACTACATCCATGTAATTTCTGTATTACAACCCGGCACTAATGTCTAATGTTTGATTTTCTACTACCACACGAATGTAATAACCCTGTTATTAATTTATTAATCTATGTACTTCTGTATTTTAATCTCTGTATTGTAACTTGTTACTAATTTTACTAATGCATGAATGTATGTTATCAATGTACTTAAACCCTGCTATTAATCCACATACCAACCCTCTCATCTACTCATTAATAGATACTAATTCACTTCATTTACCTATATGAACCCTACTACCTCAATCTTCTTCTCCCTCCCCTGTGCCCGCCCCTACAATTCTCTCATTTACCCATTAATGTATTAATATATCAATATACTAATTTACTTTACCTACTTATATGAATCTTCCCCTCCCTCTCCTTTGCCTACCCTTATAATGTCCAAATCAAATCCCTTATCTTCCATCACCGGGACCAACACTTGTCCTTATCACGATCGCTCAGAAGCCCTACTGCTATCCACTCCAAAATCATACTGCGCATGCGCCGAGTCTCGTTCTCGTCCAGACGCGCATAAAAAGCCCCCTCCACTACCCAGATCCCTCAGGCCACGCGCGCTCACGCCAGGCACACTCCGGACCAAGTAAGTTTCCTACCAACCCCCCCCCCCCCCCCCTCCAGCTATGTTACACCTCTTAGCTTATGCTTCTCCCTTCCTTTTCCAACACAGCCAGCCAGACAGCAATCTCCGGTAAGTTCTCCAGCAATCCCTCTACTTGCAAAAATTTTTTTACCCCAGACCTTAACCCTCCCCCTTCCGTTTTCCACATTAGATAAGGTCCGTAAGGTTTACTAAGCGAAGATAAAATAGGATGCATATATACACACGTATAAGGACAAAGTAATAAGGTTGGTGTCAATACATGGATGAAAGAATCAATCAATAAATAAATGCATAAATAAATAAATAAATAAGAAATGAATAAAGGTAAATAAATCAGTATAGAGGTAAGTATATGTAAGTCCATAGGGAGTAAGACATTACATTGTATGAATTGAAGAATATATGAATAGGTGAATAGGGGATGTACTTTAGATGTGTATATATTTATATATATATATATATATATATATATATATATATATGGAAAAAGATGTTTAAAATAATGTGGGGAATTACCTGTAGGGTAAAGTTAGGAGGAGCTGATGGGATGAATAGTGATCCAACCGGGGTATGCTAATGTGGAAAACGGAAGGGGGAGGGTTAAGGTCTGGGGTAAAAAAATTTTTGCAAGTAGAGGGATTGCTGGAGAACTTACCGGAGATTGCGTTTGGCTGGGCTGTGTTGGAAAAGGAAGGGAGAAGCATAGCTAAGAGGTGTAACATAGCTGGAGGGGGGGGGGGGGGGGGGGGGTTGGTAGGAAACTTACTTGGTCCGGAGTGTGCCTGGCGTGAGCGCGCGTGGCCTGAGGGATCTGGGTAGTGGAGGGGGCTTTTTATGCGCGTCTGGACGAGAACGTGACATGCGCAGTATGATTTTGGAGTGGATAGCAGTAGGGCTTCTGAGCGATCGTGATAAGGACAAGTGTTGGTCCCGGTGATGGAAGATAAGGGATTTGATTTGGACATTATAAGGGTAGGCAAAGGAGAGGGAGGGGAAGATTCATAAGTAGGTAAAGTAAATTAGTATTTGATATATAATACATTAATGGGTAAATGAGAGAATTGTAGGGGGGGGGCACAGGGGAGGGAGAAGAAGATTGAGGTAGTAGGGTTCATATAGGTAAATGAAGTGAATTGTATCTATAATGAGTAGATGAGAGGGTTGGTATGTGGATTAATAGCAGGGTTTAAGTACATTGATAACATACATTCATGCATTAGTAAAATTAGTAACAAGTTACAATACAGAGATTAAAATACAGAAGTACATAGATTAATAAATTAATAACGGGTTATTAAATTCGTTTGTGGGTAGTAGAAAATCAAACATTAGACATTAGTGCCGGGTTGTAATACAGAAATTACATGGATGTAGTGGGATGTTTGGAGATCTTAAGTTTTCTATTAGTTCATTTAGGCCACTTTGAGTGAGGGTGTTCAGTTTAAAATCAGAAGAGTTTCCCGGCGGACTAATTGATTAAATCTGTCAGGATGGGACGGTGGGGATTTGTTCTATGGGGATTAGCTTAAGTAGGGATGGGTCCTTAATATGATGGGTTGCAAAATGACGGGAGACGCTATGTAGGGGAAGAAGGCGGAGGTGATCTTGCTGCGGTGTGTGTTCATGCGTTCCCTCAAACTTTGGATTGTCCTTCCTACGTATTGTATGAGCATGGGCACTCCAGAACGTAAATAACGTGATCTGAACTGCAATTCATAAAGAATGTATTTTGAAGGTTTCACCCGGTGATTTAGCTGAATTCCTTGTTTTATTGCATATATGTTGCATTGTCTTACACTCTTCTTTGGAGCATTTGTAGCATCCTTAAGTTCGGGAAAGAGGGAGGGCTGTGGTTGTTTTTCTCGTACGTAGTTTGGTGGGAGCTAAAATACTCTGAGGGTGGGGGCTCTTCTAAATGTTAGGAGGGGTTTGGAGGGAGTGATTTGAGAGTAAGGGTCCTTTTGAGGATATTCAATGTTTGTTTAAGGTCTGCCTGATGAAGTTGTGATCTGTGGTATATGTGGTAATAAAAATTAGTTGTATGGGTTTGTGCGTTATCTCTCTTTTGGGGAGGGCAAGACAGTCTTTTGTGTAAGTTCATTGACCTTTTGATATGCATCTTTCAGTAGTTTTGATGGATAGGCTTTTTCCTGAATCTTTCTGAGGGATTTGGGACTGTGCCTGGAATGTATTATGGTTCGTACAGTTGCGGCGAATGCTTTTGTACGTCCATATGGTACGTTACGTACCACTTTGTAGTGAGAACTGGAGAAGTCTAAAAAAGCTGTTTACGTCGACACTCTTGAAGAAAGTCTTGGTGATTGGACGTTGGCTTTGTTCATCCGCTAGAATTAGGAGGTCCAGAATTCGATTTCTTTGGGATGTGTTCATTGTAAGTTCAATGCCCCAGGTGTTTTTGTTGATCTCTCTTAGGAAATCTCTCGCTTGGGTCTCTGTGCCTTTCCAGATAATGAAAAGGTCATCTATATATCTTTTAAAAAACTTGATTGGTGATTGAAAGTGGTGTTTCTGTAATGTGGGCTTGCTCAAAACATCCCATGAAAATATTTGCGTAACTGGGAGCAAACCTGGTGCCCATGGCGCCCCTCTTATTGTGAGTATGATCTTTTTGGAAGGAAAAGGTTGTTATGTTCTAAAATGAATTTTATTCTTCCAAAATGAACGTTAATTGGGCTTGGGGCATTAGCGGGTCGTTGTTGTAGGGTCTGTTCGATTGATTTGATTCCAAGAGTGTTTGAGATGTTTTGTATATAGAGAGGAGACATCCATGGTGATGAAGATGAGGTCTGGCTGCCACTGTATTTTTTTCTAGTTCGGTAATGAGTTGTGCTGAATCTCTAAGGTAAGTGGGGAGGGTTTGGACATATGTCTGTAGTAGGATGTCTATATATTCGGATAGGTTAGATGTCACAGAATTTATGCCTGATATTATGGGCGGCCAGGTGGTTTGGTTGGATTTTTGTGTATTTGAGCAAGATAAAAAGAGAGCTGTACGGGGTTTTTGGGATAATATAGTTTTTTATTTTTGTTAAGATACCATGTTCAAAGGCTTGGTTGATAAGTGTGGTCAGAAGGGTGAGATGTTCAGTTTTTGGATCGTGGGGTAGTTTTTGATAATATTTGGAGTCTGACAGGATGTATTGGCTTTCTCGTATGTAGTCTGACATCCAGGATAACTGTGCCCCCCCCCTTTCCGCTGGTTGATCACTAGCGTGAGGATTTTTCATAAGATCTCTCATGGCCCTTCTTTCATTAGGTTTTAGGTTTGAGTGTGTGGTTCTAAGCTTGGAATGATCTAGTGATCTGAAAGAGGAGGAGACTGAGGTGTAAAGGTCTCGATGTATGGGCCTCGGTTGTGTGGGGGTTGAAGTTGATTTAGGTTTTAGATTGGTGTGAAGGAATGGGTCTGGAGTACTGGGGTTGTCCGTGGTAGCTGTATTGGTGTTTTTGTCTTTTGTAATAGCAAAGTGGGTGTGAGGGTACGTTTTCTGGTAAGTTGTTGAGATGAGAAAAACAGGTCAAATTCGTGGATTTGGATGATGGGCAAAATGAGAAGCCTTTGCTGAGTAAGTTAGTTTCCTGTGTTGTGAGTATATGAGAGGATAGTTAAAGAGTTTTACTTTTTGTTCGTCATTTCTGGTTGGTGGTTATCTTTTTGTTTTTGGCGGTTGTGTTTCCTCCTCTTTTCCTCTGGTCTTTCTTTCTTTTGTTTCTGATTGTTATGGGAGTAAATATTGCAAGGTCGCTTTTGGGCTCTGTATTGGTAAGATCAGTGTGTCTAGTTTGTTGTTATTCGGGGCGAGTCGCTCAAAGTGTGGGGTTAGCTCTAAAAAGAGAAGGAACTGATGGAGTCGGTGGAGGTAAGGGCATTGCTGTCTGTCTTCTTTCCCGAGTTGGATGTGTGGAGTTTGGTGATGTTTCCTGTTCTTCATGTAGTTTGAAGGGAGTGTGTTCTGTAGTGGGTGTTCGGGTTTTCATGTACTGAGAATTGTGATGGGCTGATGTGTGTAATGGTCAGTGTGTGTTGCTCTTTTCGGTGGTCTTATATGGTGTAGCTGGTGGCTCAGAGTTTTTTGGGATCGGTATTATGAGGTCTTGGTTTACTTTGGGTTGTTCGTGGCGGGTCAGTATTGGGGTTATGATATTGGTTGGTTTTTGTAGTGTCCCTTGTAGCTGTGTTTTTCCTGTAATTCTTATTGGTGTATATTCGTTCCTTGTTTGGGGGAGGTGCAAATCTGAGTCGTTGGGGGTCTTTGGAGGGAGGAGGGAGGGGGAGTCTTTGTGTGTTTCTTACTGGGAGAAGGGGAGGGATATGTTTGTACTCTGTGGTTGATTTTGTATGGATTGGGTGGTTGGTATTGTGTCTTTGGCCATGGGAGTTGGGTTGATCTGGTAGTGTTCGGGCTCCCAGAATCTGTGTGCATTAGTGGAGTATTCTTCTCTGTCCCGTTTAAGTTTTTTTTATTTTCTTGAAATAAGAGAGTATTCCAGGGATCTTAATCTATTTGAAACTGAGGCGTTCAGATCTGATATTTGGGATGGGTTAAAATTTGTCCAGGGACTGTTTAATTGTTTCTATGACTTCTCTGTTTTTTGGTTATGACTGATCTTTTCTCTATAATTCTTTCTAACATACCCAAGAGCAGGATTCCATATAGGTCTCCCAATTTTTGAGAATGGGATATCGTCTGGGAAGGGGGATTTAAATGGCATTCTGAGACCGCGTGGTGTGATCCCTTCCCCTAGGTATATGTTAAGGAAAGTGATGTCTTATTGTGTTGAATTTCCTTTTACATTCGTCCTCTAGGACCAAGTAAGTTTCCAGACAATCCTCTACTTGCAAAAATTTTTTTACCCAGACCTTAACCCTCCCCCTTCCGTTTCCACATTAGCATACCCCGGTTGGATCACTATTATCCCATCAGCTCCTCATAACTTTACCCTACAGGTAATTCCCCACAATTTTTAAACATCTTTTCCTTTATAGATAGATATATATATAATATATAGATAGATATATATATATATATACATACATCTAAAGTACATCCCCTAACTTATATTCACCTATCATATACTCTTCAATTCATAACAATGTAATGTCTTACTCCCTATGGACTTACATATACACTCTATATACTGATTATTTACCTTATCTCTATTTATTATTTATTATTTCTTATTTATTTATTTATGCATTTATTTATGATTGATTCTTTCATCCATGTATTGACACCAACCTTACTATTACTTTGTCCTTATACGAGTGTATGTATACATCATATTTATCTTCGCTTAGTAAACCTTAAGGACCTGATGAAGGGGGTGGACCACCCCGAAACGCGGAGTTCAATTTTATAACCCGAATAAAAACCTCATCAAAACTAAACAGTCGATGTTGGATCCTCTTAATTTGGGAAGCGCGTCTTACACTAAACCGGCATTTTCACCACCGGACTCCAATACTGTCACATCGGCACTACCCAGTACGGAAACCGGTTAGACGCTGCAATACCCACCCTACCACACCTCTAACCTTGCTCCAATGCACTAGACACAAGGTGTCACAGGTGAGCAGATTTCTAAACTCTAATCACGTCTCTTAAGCACAATTTGCACTAGGGGCGCCGCCATGTGTCTCTTTTTTATTTTCTAGAGTGCAGAAGACAGAGTGTGGAGGTGGCTGCAGCAGCAGCATGAGGTAGAGAGCAAATGGCCAATGCAGATTCTGGAGGTGAGCAGCAACATGGTAGGCCACAGTGTGGCACAATGACACAAGTGTGATGGTGATGGCAGCAGCAGCAGGAGGTCAGAGAGGGCCACAATCACAGTGTATGTAGGTGGAGGCAGCAGAGCAGAAGCAGGGGCTTCTTCAAAGGGCGCGAGCAATCAAAGTTACACAGGGGAGTACTCCTGTCACTTGAATCAATCAAAAAATCATAATGGCTTTTCTCTGTTATATAGTCAGATCTAACATAGGGAGGATGGAATTCCAACGGGTGGAAACATTGACAATCAGCCTATGTTGGGTAGGCCGCTCTGCCGCTGCAACTTGAAGAGGGTGTGCTTGGCTTTGTAAAGAATGGATGAAGAGCATGCACAGTTGTCCTGGCCATTTAGAATTTTCTTGCTCATGGGTAGAAAACTTCAGGAACCTTTTGACACCCGATGAACACATGCGCAATGCGATTTGCAGTTGTCGTGGGAGGAAAGAAAGACACACATTGATTTCTTCTTGCATATGATGCGGAGCAGTTACTCCCCTGTGTGGGACTTTGTTCGCCCAGGCAAACCAGGTGTAGAACTGCGTGACACCGCGTGTGCCCTGACATGTGGTATGATGGAGCAGCACTTGACTTTTGGAGGCTGAGGTGGTGGTGGAGAAGGAGGAGGGTAGATATTGGCACAGGGAGCAGCAGTTTGACAACGTTGGAGGAGAAAGCGGACGTCTCCTCTTTAAGTTGTGGTGTGGCTGGGGGGGAAGCAATCCACCCAGTGGGCCGTAAAAGGACATGTATAGCCCTGGACTGTAGTTACAGCTTCACACGTCCGTGCTGCCGTGTACCTTGGAAGAAACCGATAAGCTCAAGGACTGTGGCACCACTCTTCTGTTCACATATTTGTGAAGGGTGGTACTGCTTTTGGAAAGAAATTTGGATTGGAACTCTCCACCTCAGTTTGGCACGGTCAGCTTCTGCACCTTAGAGTGGGCTGGAACACTACAGTTGTCTCTTTGTAATCGCTCATTCAACGATGCTCTAGCTATGCATAGCAAAGAGCGGGGACATCTGGACTAGGGAGATGATGTTAAAGACAACAGCTCCCTTGGCAGAGGTTACTGGAGTCTTGACTAGCTTAAATGGCATGTGTGCCACTAGGTTTCGCTTGCGTTGGCGGCGGCAGGATGGCCCACCACATCTGAACCACGTTTCTCCAGGCCATTGGTGCCAACATTAGCTCCTGGCCACTAATTCATTTCTGCGTGCAGATTCTTATCATACACACATGCACACATAGACATGTAAAAAGCAGAGATAAAGGCCACAAAAAATAGAGATGAGAGAAATATTGCCAAGGGAGAGCCAAAATAATCCCAAATATTTTCAAGTATATTAAATGATAAGAAAACTTAAAAACAGAGAGTGTGGGTCCTCTTAGAAATAACATGGGGGTCATGGTGGAAGGAGATGAGGAAAGGGCCCAATCTACTGAATGTCGCCTTCTCAACTGTCTTTACCCAGGAAAATCCCCTAGTGAAGACAAAATGAGGAATAATGTAAATTCTTTTTGGAATGTCAACAGTTTAACCCAGGAAGAGAGGTACGGCGCCACCTCCTGCAACCACTAAGATAGATAAATCACCGGGGCCAGATGGCATACACCCCAGGGTTCGCATGAACTATGATAGCCATGATAGACAGACGTTATTTCAATATTGAAGATTCACTGAGGACTGGTGATGTTCCACAGGACTGGCGCCCTAGACAAATGTGGTACCAATATACAAAAAAAGGATCAAAAAGCGATCCTGGAAACTACAGACCCGTGAGTCTAACTTGTGGTGGGGAAATATTTGAGGGGTTTGTTAAAGATGCTATCTGGAGTATCTCACTGTGCACAAACCTTATAACCCAGCGTCAGCATGGGTTTATGAGAGATCGGTCCTGTCAGACTAATTGATTGGTTTCTATGAGAAAGTAAGTTCACACAGGATCTGGGGGAAGCTGTGGATGTTGTATATTGGACTTTTCAAAGGCAATTGACACCGGGCCAATAAACAGGTGGTAATAAAATACATACATACAACGCCGGGGGGACGGCATGGGTTCCAATGTGGCCCCCCTATGCAAATGCCACATGGCTAATTTGAAAAACAGATGATCTACCCCAATAAACTCTTTCAGGACCCTGTTAAATATGGGAAACGCTACATAGACGATATATTATGCTATGGGAGAGGCCACTGGAATCACTATAGGAATTCTTCTCATTCTCAATTCTATCTGGGTAGAGCACAGTTCACCATGCATCACAGTACTGAGGAGGGTTAGTTCTCTTGACACAATGGTTAAAAAAGACGCCACCGGACACATTTGGAATGACCTTATAACAAAACCAGGATAGAAAAAACCTACTCATTACACAAGCTGCCCACCTACATCAACCAAGAACCCCTCTCCCCATTTCACAGTTCAGCGAGTGAAAAAGTATTGTAAGCAGACAGGACGCCTACACCACATTAGACAACATGCGAGGAAACGATTCAAGAGAGAGGTATCCAGATCCATTCTCATTAAAGTAGGACTCATCTCCCAGACCCAGAAATCAAAACCCAAACCACCACCGTATCCCATTTGTACAATATACCCATTCGTTTATGTACAGGATACACAAGTCTATTAGAAAACATGGTCTATTTACATAAAAGGCCACCCAGGTACAAGGAATTTGAAAACCCTTTCCTTCCCTGCTTTAAGAGACCAATAGATTGGTTGAGGGCAGACATAGGATCCGACAAGAGAATTCCCAGACAGACATTCCTGAATACTGGAGAAACAGGGCACCTTTCATGTCTCCACTGTGCTCAATGCACATAATGTCCAGAAAGGAGACTCTTTCACACACCCAACATACGAGTAAGCGATACCAAATTCAAGGGCTACCACACCTGGACTCTACCATGTCATCTATCTAATGTAGGAATGTCCGTGCGGTCTCGCCTATGTCGGGGAGGGAAACTACCCAGCACGCTGTCTCAAAACATAAATCCACCATACGGACATCTCAAACCTCTGTTGTCCATCCCCGCCACTTTGCAAGCGCTGGACATCAGTCAATCAACTGATAATTCCAGGTGATTGACAGAGTGGACACCCAAGGCGAGGGGGGGGGTGATCGCATCACTCTACTGAAGAAGAGAAAGAATCCTTCTGGATTCACACTCTACAGACTGTCAGTTCACTCCCGCGGGTGCAGCGTTCGGGCTGTGCGTTCAGGCAGCATGCGTTGCGAGTGTGATACGAGTCATCGCCATCAATCAAAGTGTGGAACGGGCCTGATGTTTGAACAGAGACTACAACATCCAGAGCTTTGCATGAACTGAGTAACCTTCGATTCTCATTTTGTCTCTCTTATTTTTCAGTCTTGTTATTTATTATTCTATCATTCATAGATATGCAAACAGATCCATATGAATGATGTTGATATATCGATTAATCTAACCTATCACATGTTTCCTTTGCAGAACAGCTAACAAGAACTATCGGTGGGGCCACTGATGGGTTAATATGAAATAGAACTATAGACTTAGATTAATCACACTATTACAGTTGCAATACTATAATTTAATTACCACTCCTTGGTCCAACCCAAATACTAATACAACCTTTCAGCTTTGGTACTATTTTCAATCATTTTACAGCCTTCCATAGTATCACATCTGTCAGACTCAGTCTGACAAGTAACCCCCCCCTCTTCTGGCAATCCAGGAAATAAACAGATGTGTTCCACAGTGGAATGCATCAGACTTCGTCACGTGACCGGACGAAAACAGGCATATAGTCTGGAGCCATGTCTGAGGTTCACACTGAGACCAGAAACGTGGCTGCCATACAGCTGAGGTCCAGAGCGGCGGACACCGTTCTCTCATCCTACCAACAAGCACTTTTTACAAGTACAATCCGGTAAGTCTTTGTTGGTAGACCAGAGACTGTTTACTTATAGTAGCTTGCTGCCATCTACCTGTTAAAGCATATATCTGACTTATATCAGCTCCACAGACAGAGGGTAACTAACCACTGCTAAGATCTGTATCCCTATCTACCATTATTAGATGATTAACCACTCTGCATATTGTTTGCATCACTAGCGAGAAACTGAAAACAACTATTTTGCACAGTGCTAACTCATAGGACCTTAGATGTCTACAAAGAAGTCCTTTTGCAACATTTGAACAGATTATTTCCTATGTTTTTTGACACCCTTTGTAGTTCCTATATTTGACATATCTGATCACATTTTGTACTATGTCTAATCTTGTACATTGGAATCATACTGTCTGATTATTCACAGCATCTGAAGAAGGTCATTTTGACCGAAAGTCATGCTATTCTGTGGGATTTGTACAAAATAAAAAAAGCAATTATTATTCAAATTACTGATCATCTTCCATATATCTTACATGAACAGGCTTGGGACCCTAGTTTGGCACTATTCGACTACACAAGGACGGTGCTGTGAAATTCTCTGTTATTTATCGGTTATAAGAAACTGAGACTGCTGGGGGATAGGGAAAATTGTTGTATTTGGGTAAGTATCTGGCTTAGTGATAGAGAAACAGAGGGGTCGGTGCATATGGCAACATTCTAGCTGGGTTGGATTGTTACCAGTGGAGGCCACAGGGTCAGTACTTGGGGCCACTTCTTTTAAATTTTTTTAATGACCTTGTGTGGGTGTACACAGTCAAGTTTCAATATTTGCAGATGATTACTAAGCGATGTGTAAAGTCCTAATACTAAGGCCGATGTTAGGCATTACAGAAGGATTTGTGGAATTGAGGAGTGGGCAGAGAAGGTTGCTGGGTGGAATGTGATAAATCGTAAAGTATGCCTTGGGCCATGGAAACAAAAAGGTATAGCTCGGGATACAGTAATACTTGGGAAAACGGGAGCTGAAAAGGATTGGGGGTATTGGTGGATGGTAAACAATTTAGTGACCAGAGCCAGATGGCTGCTAAAGCAAAAAAAATTATGGGCTGTATCAAGAGAGGAATAGTTCATGATAAAGACATAGTTTTGCCCTAATAAAATCCTGGTCAGACCACACATGGAATATTGTGTACAGTTTTGGGGCACCGGTAAAAAGGATATATAGTAGAGCTGGAGGGTGCAACGAGGAGCACCGGGATATTAGGGGAATGGGGGGACTTGAATACACTGACGACTAAAATTTGGTGTTATTCAGTAGAACAAAGACAACTGGAGGGGAGCCTTCCTTACATGTACAAAACGAACGCGGACTAGTACAAGGATCTCTCCAAAGATCTTTTTGTACCTAGGGCCTGTGACCAGGACAAGGAGGCATCCTCTGCGCCTGGAGGAGAGGCGATGTACCATCAAATAGACAAAGGTTCTTACTGTAAGAGCAGTGAGACTGTGGAACTCTTGCGCAGGAGGTTGTTATGGTGGACTATGTTGTAATGTCAAGAAGGCCGGATGCATTGATGGAAGGGGGTGGACCACCCCCGAAACGCGTAGTCCAATTTTATAACCCTAATAAAAAACCTCATCAAAACTAAACAGTCGATGTCGGATCCTCTTTAATTTGGGAAGCGCGTCTTACACTTAACCGGCATTTTCACCACCGTACCTCCAATTCTGCCACTCTGTCGCTTACGATGTTGCCACCTCCACATTCTGCCACCTCCATAATTTGTCATTGTGACTGCTGTCTCCCTGGAACACCCTGTGATTTCCATAATGCTGTTTTCACCCTCAACCCCTCTATGATGTTGCCACTATGTTTGGTTTTCCTATTCATTTCATCTGTCAGAAGGAATGAAAAGCTTCAGGATTGATAGCCAAAAGCAGGAGTGGATACACAACACAGAGGACATGCAAATATTCCATTTACTGGTCAACTCTGTTTTGGATCAACTCCTGTTTGGTTTTGGCTTTAGCAATGCTGATGGATTATTGGCTGATTGTAAGCAGACACTGACGGATGAAATGAAGGGCAAAATGATCATAGACTTCAATGCAAAATTACTGCCGACACCCTCTCCTCTCTTTTGGGGGGGTTTCTATATGTATCAGCATTTAACAGAACATGTTCTGTCGTAATCTATGGAATCATCTGAGGTCAGTGTAAAAAGAGTGCACTCTTTGATGTTATATATATCTTGGCCCTCAGCTCAGTGCTTTCGAGTTGGCACAGATATTACCTTGCCAGGCTGCTTTCCCGCTTAACTTGTTTGGTCAGGTTGGACCCTGTAAGTGCCCATGGAATTGAAGAGTGAAGCGATTCTAAGAGCGGCGGCTGTCATGTGAGTGTCATACTAAACCACAGCATTTTTGAAGACCAAACCACGCTCCCTATGCATATTTAAGCATGGCACAACATTCTACAACACCCTACAGGCTCTCTGAAGCCAGGAAATACCTGTTTTTTTAATGTGATTCGCCATGAATGAATTCAGGTTGAAACTAATTTTGTCAGAAAACTTGGCAAACTCGGCGAATCGAATCTTTGAAAAATTCTCCCATCTCTACATTTAATGTTTAAATGTGATCCTGGGTAGAAAGATGAAATGTCCTCATGGAAAAGGTCCATAAATCTTAAAGCTTTCAAGGTGGGGTTTGACTAAAGTGGTATTGTGATAATACCACTCTACAGTTTGTTTGTTTTATTTTCTTTTTCTTTTTTTTTTGTGTGGTGTTTCATTCTGTACTGTTATGAGTCATTAGGCTCCATTTGTTTTAAGACCAGCCAGGCAGAGAAGCCTGGCAGTGTGTCTATAACACCCCAGGGAGTCTCTGTTTGATCAGAGGAGCATGGACTTCCTAATTGTCACCTTTGGCCAGAGTGGTCCAGGAAGGGGGGGGTGAAAGAACCAGCAGACTTTGTTTTTCCCTCCAAATTTAGACAAAGGGAATAGCATAGCTGTCCATAACTGGGGCATAAGTCATAATTATGGGTCCCCAGTTACACAGGACAGTTATAGGGTCTAGACACACGCTTGTACCGAGTTTCAAAGGTCAAGCTGCCAGAGAAGGCAGCCAATAGAAGAACACCCCTGATATTAGGCTAAGACACCCTGAGTTTGGTATGGGGTTAATGAATATCGTACCTGTTTGGTTGGAAGCCATGGCACAATTGTGCCATCTTCCAATCAAAAGTTATGGGGTTTTGATAAAAACCCAGACCCAAAAAGTACCTCACTGATGGAAGGGGGATAGAAAAACTCCCCCTCACAGTGACATCACAGCCAGGGGTGGGGGTCAAAATTCCCTGGGTTTAAATTAGTGAAGCAGCCACATGATGTGGTTCAGTCTGGGGACTCTATATCACTAGAAGACTGGATCGATGTCTATGCCCTGTCCTCGGGCCAAAGAGTTTCTTCCTATTTCACTAGCAAGAGTTTTTTGTTTCTTTCTTCCCTAACTGTTTGTAAGTATCGTATGTGTATTGTTTTTAATCTTTTTCATTTTATCTGACAATTTTATTCTTTGAGTGTACTGCATTTTTTATGTAAATTAAATCATTCTTTTAGTAAGTCTCTGCAGCCTTAAAGAATCTAAGTCTCTGAAGGGAATAATGTTACCAGAGGTCATTGTTAGCATAGTCTATGTAGTAAGCGATTGCCTGTTCTGTGTGAATTTATCCTGTTAATATCGCATAAGTAGTGAGTGCATGTGGTGTGTAAATCATCAGGGTGCATTGTTTGTGTGGTTGAGGTGCCTACGGCCTTCTTTGCGTAAGTAACTCGTGGGTGGTGGCAGTGCAGATTGGCTGTGGCTGAGATTCTGTGGAGTAAATTTAGCGTAAGGATGCCATTTTGAAGAAGTGGGCGGAGCTTAAGGGCTAAATTCTTGGACTCCATAGAGTAGGTATCCCCGTATGTGAACTCCGGTGAGTGACAGGTATCATATGATATAAGGTGGTTGGGTGGAGGTTTTCTTTCTCTTCTCTCGTGTCCAGTCATGCTAATGTTTTTTTTTACTATAGCATAGCACAGTGAATATTTGTGGTGAGTGCATTACAAATAGTCAAAAATAGAGGAATAAGGAGTTTATTATGTTATGTTAAAGGTGCACCCGAAAAAGTTAATTATTATATGAATACGTATTAAAATATTTCCCTTTATCATCAGTAATTCTAGATTGAGATATAAAAGTTGTGCTTTCTTTCCTGTTATGCAGACAAATCATAAAGGTTCCTGGGCCTTATAGACAGGTTTGGACCCAAACTTGATTTGAGTGTATAGAGTGCAGAGTAAAGGGGACCTGTAAATATGGCATATAAAGTTGTCTGTGCAATGTTAACTCTCTCAGTAAGGCATTCATATAAATATCTAAGGAGCATGAAAATGAATGGCATTAAGAGTAATAATAATACAACAATAAGACGAAATGATCACCAGCACTATCCAGCCAGAAGTATAAATAATAATCTTTATTTATATAGCGCTATCATACATGACAATATTATTTTATTAAAACCTATGGAGCCTGGAGCCTCTCAGTCTCATTTGCATAATTCTAAAATCCTTTTTTTTGTACAAACCAGGGAATATAAAGCTAATAGAAGAGCAGATCCTGCCAGAGGGGGGCACACACCAGAATGTCAGTGTGCTTGGTTTACATTCCTTCATCTTGTTGGTTGATGTCCTTTAAAGAGGACCTGTTACCCTGAAAAAAACCCCCACCAAATGTGCCCCCCATAATCCTCTCCCCAGCCCCTTTCTCCCCAGCCAGTTTTTTTTTTTCATTTATGTTTGATAAGTTGGTTTAAACAGATCCGACCTTTTACCAAATAAGAGATCGGATCCTCTTATCTTGTGCGCTGGCAGACAAGTTTATTCATAAGGGGGCCTCCCAACACTCCACCAGCAAGCCTCTGTCAGCGGGGATCTGTAGGAGAAGCCCGCCGGCCGCACTGACAGTGGCTGTGGACTTGCTTCTACATATTGCTGGCCGCACAGCTGTCAGTGCGGTGTGGCTGGCTGGCAATGTGAGTAAGCAAGTCCACGGCACATAGTCACAGCACTCCCCCCTGGAGTTAATTTGCACCAAAACTTGTACCTTGAAATGGCCATCTGCCTGACAACTTGGGCAAATTGGGAGACTAAGCCCCAGAGCAGGGGTCCACTGTCCGGACACGCATCCATCTAATACTACAGTCTGAAGCTAATACCAGGCTGTGAGCAATCCTTCCTGTGGATCAGCTATCGCATACCAGATTTCCAGCCTGCTGAACCTGCTGAACCTGCTGCTGGGAAAAACCCCAGGGAGAAACCCCAGGGAGAAACCAGGGAGAACACAATAAAGTAGACATAGACACATGTGCAACACCCCTGCCGATCTATAGGCAGAGGGGTAGTTGCAAATAAGCCCCATTGTCTGTGTGTCCCCCATCTGTGAGCCTATACAACTCACTTCAAGGTCATGTAGTTAGCTAGAGGTAATTAACAGCGGTAGATTCTGCGTGGACAGGCAAGGGTTAAATCTGTATTTGATATTGTTATTATCCAATGATGTTCCACTTTTGTAACTGGAGTGTGATTGGAGAGAGAGACCACCTGGCCATGGATTTACAAAACCCTTAGTCAGGGAGGGGTTAGAGGTCTTGAGTTCCAGAAACTTCTTAGAGTACCAGCTCTTGGTACCCAGCTCTCCTAAAGAGCACATACGTTAGATCACTGAGTGACCAGACACAGTGTGTGTTGCACACCTCTAGTGCCCACACACACAGAACACCCAGGATTAAAGCTGAAGCTTACAGCATTGGACTCAACTACATCCCAGTCTGCATCTACAACCAGGCTGGTGAACAAAATCCTGAGGTTCACTCTCCATGACCACTCTCCAGTAATCCGGACTATTTAACAATCCGGCCTTTGTACAGAATCGTTTGGTGCATTGCCTGCTGTTGGTTCGAATAAAGAGCTGTAAGTTATTTTTGCACAATGTTGCCTCCGTCTGGACCCTGCTACAGCTGTCACCATCAGGGGCACCCCCATCTATCATCCAGGGACTTATACTACAGACACTAAGGGGTTTCCCCAAGGAGAACCAGTACATCAGCCTCTCCCTCTGTATTTCTTGCACACACCACCTGCTGGAGACCTGCCAGGCTGTAGGACAGCCCTCCGGTCCCCATACCAAGCACCGTGACACTAGCATGCCTAAGCCACAACCGCATACCTCCCAACATTTGTGATCCCCCTAAGCCACACCCCCAATCACTCCCTGGCCACGCCCCAAATTTTAGCCATATCATAATAATAAAAATCATCTCAATAAAAAAAAAAAAAAATTATCCTCAGTGGGATTTGAACCCAGAACCTGCAGTGTCCATGTACAATAATGTCACAGTGCCCCAACCAACTGAGCTACAATCTCAGTGATTATCAAGGTGTAGAATTTTGGTAACTAAGAACTATGACTACTGTTACACTGACACAGATTTAATGCTTTGGTATATAGGGAGGGATCATCTCAGAGATTATTGTAATTATTGAGACTATTATTATTATTATGGAGATTATTATTATTATTATTGAGATGATTATTATTAGTTTTACTATTATTAACCCCTTAAGGACGCAGCCATTTTGTAGCTTAAGGCTCAGCCCGATTTTTTGGATTCTGACCTGCGTCGCTTTATATGGTTATAACTTTTGAACACTGTTACTTATCAAAACGATTCTGAGATTGTTTTTTCCCCACATGTTGTACTTCATTTTAGTGGTAAATTTTGGCTGATAAGTTTTGCGTTTACTTACAAAAAAAAAGCAAATATGATAAATTTTTTGAAAAATTTGCCATTTTCGAAATGCAAAATCATTGCGTTTTCAGGCAGATAGATTTACCACCTAAATAAGTTGCTGAATAACATTTCCCATTTTTCTACTTTTACATTTTCATAATTTCTGAAGGTCTGGATAATTTATTTTGATGTCACGCGCGTGCTTACAAAAGAATATCGCTTTTCCGGATTTTCAGAATTGACTATTTTGGGATAAATCCGTTTTGAATAAATTTTACATATTTAGCATCAAACCCCCTATATAACCAACCACACCTTTCAAATCTGCACCCCTCAAGCTATCAGAACCGCTTTACGAAGATTGTTAACCCCTTGAGATCTTCATAGTAATTGAATCAAATGGAGGTGAAATTTAGAAGGTCAATGTTCCCTATACGTTCATTTAGCACTAAAATTTACACATTTCCAAAATATAAAAAGAAAAAACCCACCATACAATTTGTTCACAATTTCTCCTGAGTGCAGCGACCCCCACCCCGTGGCCGTTAACTTGGTTAGTGGGGCACAGACGAGACGCAGAAGGAGGAGAGCCCTGCAGCTGCCAGGATTTTAGTTTCCTCATTGGCCCCTTTTGAAGGCTATAAAATTTTCGCTTTTTCTTATCTGGGCCATGTGATGCCTTTTTTTTTTGCGCGATGAGATGCTTTTTCCATTGTTACCATTTTGGGGTTAGTATCACCTATTGTTGAAAATTAGGAACTTTTTTTGAGGCAGAGAGTAGAAAAGCATCAATTCTGTACTGGATTTTTTACTTTTTTTTTTTTTCCGTGTTCACCGTATATCCTAATAATCCTGTTATCTTTATTCTATGTGTCGATACGATTACGGGATACCAGACATGAATATATTTTCTTACGTTTACTAAATTTGTCAACAAAACCCTAATGTGGGGAAAAATCTATCATTTATGTATTGCCGTCTTCAAGTGGCATAACATTGTTACTTTTTTTGGCTACGGAGCGTGGTTGATGGCTTATTTTTTGCGGGACATGTTGTACTTTGCACCAGTATCATGTCGGGTACACATGGTTTTTGATCACATTTTATAGCATTTTTTGTGGGATTGAATAGCTAAAATACAAAATTTTTGGAAGTTTATAGCAGTTTTTTTTTACGGCGTTTATCGTGGGGGTTCAATATGATTACTTGTATTCTACGGTTGTTACGGACGCGGTGATACTATATATGTGGGGTTTTTGTTATGATTTAGACTTTTTTGGGGTTATATGTCTCTTTATATGTTACGGGGCTTATGGGCATTTTTTTGATTTATTACTTTATTTTTTATTGAATAACCATTTATTTTTTAACTTTTTCACTTTTTCCACCATGGGACATGACCAAGCAATCATCTGATTGCTTGTTCATGATAATCACTCTGCAATAATCATGTATTGCAGAGTATTATCAGTGTCAGCCTATGCACTTGCATAGGCTGGCACTATGCCAGTAAGATGACGTCACAGACGCCATCTTACTGGCAGTGCCTCACGCTGTGCTGGGGACCAGATCGACCCCAGCACATCCATAGCGATCGGTGCCCCCCGAAAACGGTTCGGGGGCCGATCGTGGGGGAAAGACACCCCAGAGACATGTTAGATGCCGCGGTCGTGCTGACGCGGCATTAACGGGTTACACACCCGCATCGGAGCCGACTCCGATCGCGGGTGTTACACTGGGGTGCCGGTATTAGTTACAGCCGGCACCCGTGTTTCCCCTAGCCGTTCGGCTCTGATCCAGAGCCGAGCCGCAAAGCGCCGTGGCGGATATATCCCCACTGAGCGCTAGTCACTGCGCTCCGTGGCGGATATATCCGCCACGGAGCGTGAAGGGGTTAATAATCATCTCCATAATAATAAAAATAATAACATTTATAATAATAATAATAGTCTCAATAATTACAATAATAATCTCTGAGAACATCCCTCTCTATAATCAGGTGCAGTAGTCTGTGTCACAATGTAACAGTGGCAGATAACACTTCTTAGTTAGCAGAAATCCTTAGCTCTGTATCACAGGGCTTATAGCTCAGTTAGTTAAGGCTCCTGTCTACAGTGCAGAGGGTCCCATGTTCGAATCTCAGCCTGGGCAAAACTTTATTTAATTAAATAAATAGCTTGTGTCTGGGGAAGCCCTGGAGACCATATATGGACAGATGGTGATCTGAAGCTGATGACGTGGTCCCTGCTCTGTGCTAAGCCGACACTTCTCTGAAAAGGATTCCTGCCCGATGTCTGCTCGGGGACCCTAGGGAGATGCAGTGACCATATATGGATAGAGATCTGAACCTGATACGTGGTCCTGCTCTCTCCGCTAAGCCCGACCTTCTCTGAAAGGATTCCCTCCCGATGTCGATAGAAGCCATTCTGTACTATCAGTTCAGGCTTTCAAAGTATTTACTATGCGGACACAGCGGGACCTGGGGAGAAAACCCGTGACGCGGGGCAGAGGTAAGAAAAACGGGACTTTCCCGGCAAAATCGGGACGGTTGGGAGCTATGCGCAACCGCCAGCCACTCCGGTATTCTGGGCCCCGGCTCCCTCCAGGCCCCAAGAAAAACAATTCTCTCTCTCTCCTCTGACTACAGCACAAGTCCTGGAAGCATTTCATAAGACGGAGGAGGTGGTGCTCTCACACTTCAGCCAGGCCCAGCACACAGACAACTGTACAGGAAGTGTGGGCTGGACTGTCAGTGTGCAAAGAAGCCTAAGTGTACTCCAGAAGAAGCAGCTTACCTAAAGAGACACTAGGTAATAATTGGGAATAACTGGCTATGATAGACCAGAGTACTGTACCCTGTCTGATCTAACCAGTTTTTCATACTTATTATCTTTTGAACTTATCTGCTGCAGAGCCTTTTTACCACTTTTGTCATCACTATGATCTCGAGGAAGTGTTAGGAACATTATCAGGTCCCTTATCCCTCAGCTATCAGGACACAATACTGATTAACAAAAACTGATCGAATTAGGAAGAAAGACAGGGAAATCAAAGCGCAGATTCAAGTGTAAATTCAAACATGCAGAGAGGCTTGCCTTATAAGATTCTTGATGCAGGCGTATCACAATATGGTGCAGCTAGGCAAGAACATTGGAGACAAGGTCATGGTTCCAGCAAGCATAGCCCACGGAAGAACTAGAATTCCATATCCATGTAGTGCTTAATAAAGATATTTGTGTAAAATTTGCACCATGTGTTTCTGTACAGAAGTCTTTTTCAGGTAACCAGAAACAAGTAATAATAAGACATACATGGCTGTACATAGAGAAGCACTCCTATCAGGTAACTGGATGGGTATATTTTAGTATATTATATATTATATTTAATAACAAGTTTGTACATATTTCATGGTATCATAGTTTATACGGTTGAAAAAAGACACTTGTCCATCAAGTTCAACCAAACTTGAATATTTAGTATAGTCTTTAACGGAACTCAACCACTCCTCTTCATCCTGATCCCAGTACTGTCTGCTGCTTGTCTTGACATGCCAGGATCACCCTGGAGTGGTAGACATTGCTAATTATAACTTTCTTTTCTAGGTGATCCCAGCGTGTCAAGAATAATAAAGCCAACCCAACAATTGTGTTTATAGTTAATTGTGGCTGAGACACAGCGGTTATTAATATGTAATAGTGTTCAGCTTATGGAGTGTCTGCATATGGAGATCTGTTGTTATATTTACAAACTTCAAGTGGAACAGAAAATGAAACTACAGCACAGAGCTCTGGTAATAGCACCAAGAACCCTTGTGGCTCTTTAGAACAATTTTAAAAGTTGATTTTGGAAGGAAGGAGGCCATGGATATAAGAAGATTATCACAGTCATGGTATATCACATTATATTTTTATATGCCACTGTGCAAAAAATATAAAGCTAAATACCCTAAAAACTGGTCACCTCCAACTGTAACAGACTTTACACTAAATATATGTTCTGTCAAAACCTACATATACAATGTAAAGTATGCTAAATAATATATGCTAAGTGGAATAACACAATAACACTTTGAAATAAAAAAAAAACTGTAAAAATACACTGCTGCAAGTTTTTATCAGTCATTTACAGGGAAATACACAAATACATTATCGGACGTATCTAATAAAAATCTTGAACTCTTTTAATGGATCCAACTCTTGCATTTGATGCACCCCATTCACTAAACTTTCTGTACTCTCCGGGACTCAGATAATACTGACGACCTCTGTAGTTGGGTTCCTCATAGAAGATCCAGTGGCCTTCAATAACATTGCAGGAGTTGATTTCATTGTATTTAAAATCTTTATAGATGTGTGGATTATCTTCTGTAAAGTCAGCCATCTGGCCCCTGAAGTCTTCTTTTTCATATAATTTGATCATAAAAGATCCTGTGTGCTGTAAGGTTCAGAGGACATGTTATAAATCTGAATAGTATAATAGAAAACAGATAATACAACATATAAGAAAAGTTGCGAGCATTGCTAAGTCAAAAAATCTTTTGACGTGTGCCCCAAATGTCCCGAGCTCAGCAGTACTCTTATACCGCTGTCCAGGCTGCTCTTGCAAACTCTCACCTCTATCTCTGTCTTCCAGATGCAGGTAGAGATGGGTTCTGTAGTAAAGCATGGAGCTGTGAGCTCTGTGCTCCACTACAGAGAGCAGGATGCTAGTGATGTCATCTCAACTCGCCTCGCCTCCCACTGACTGACTTCAGTGCTGGGAGCAGGAGGCGCACTATGATAATGTCACTGCACCCATCCTGCACACAGAGAAGAAGAGGAGGTGAGAGAGGAAGAAAGATGAGTATACTGTTTATATTTTTACTATGCATTCTGGAGGGGAAGCACAGGGGGACTGTGAGGACATAACTGGGGGGGGGGGGGGGGGGGGAAGAGGGGGGGGGGGGGGTGTTGAGGACATAACTGGGGGACTGGGACGGGCTGTGAGGATATAACTGGGGGGCAGTGAGAAGGCTGTGGGAGCATTACTGGGGCGAGGCTGTGGAGGACATTACTGAAAAGGGACTGAGTACATGAGTGGGGGGTGCTGTGAAGAATATTGCTGTGAGGTACATTCCTAGCGGGCTGGGGGGCACATTATTACGGGGGCTGTAGGGAAAAGTATATGCTGGGCTGTGAACATTGCTGGGGACAATGGGGACATCACTTGCTGTGGGGTACATTAATTATTGAGGGATATGGGGACATTACTTATTTAGTGTACAGGCACTATTAAGGGGTTATTTTGTATGGGCACTATTCAGTATGGGGTTGTTTTTAGTAGTGAGGGCATTATTCACTGTGGGGGCTTCTTTCAGTGGGCATGATTAGAAAGGGGCCACTATCAGAGGGCATCATTCAGTGCAGGTCACATTAAGGGGAATTAGTAAAGGTCACAGGTATTAAGTGTAATTTGCATGTTAGGCCACATTCTAGGCCACATTTGGGGGACATTATTTCTCCTGTCTTTCCTGTAGCTGAAAATAATAATACAGTTGTTTTCGCTGCAAGCACATAGAATGGGGTTATGTACAGGAGAGAACAGCAATGAAAATTTGGTTCATATGCACTGGGGCCCATGCCCTAGTTTACGACCCTAGCAACAACCCTGAAAATAGGTTTAAAAAATTATCTTAATTACATGTTTTTAACCATAAACAACATTGGATTAATTGGGAAAATGTTTTGTCACTGACCAGAGGAATTATCTGGCAAGATTTGATTGTATCATTAAATCCCATCCAGTGCAGGTAGTCAGGATATTCTCCCTTTCTAAGAAAATATTGGTGACCTTTATTGTTAGCTTGCTCATAAATCATCCAAGAGCCATTGTCAACTTTGATAGAGTTGCAACGGGTGACATGAGCGTGAATGTCATTATTGTCACTGCTGCACTCATAGGAACGCCCCTTAAAGTTCTTGTCTTCAAAGAAGGTGATCTGTGGAAAAGAATAGGTGTAAATAATAACAATGTCATCAATAGTATATAAAGACAACTTATACCATATCCACATAATAAGTGGTCTCATACTAGCCGGTGAACCCCCACCAATAATAAGAACAGAGGTTGTTGAGTTGTTGAGCAGTTGCATTGCTACTGTTTGTCTCTATGAAACTGCAAAGCAAATTCTGACTACATCACAGATATGTCTAACCATTTATTAGAGTTACTTTGGACAGCAGTGAGCCTTTAAAGAACTTTTTCTCTACACAGATTGTGGCACAAAGGGTCTGCGTTCTCATACTTACTGGAGGTTGTAGTGGAATAAACCCCAGTCATCTAGTTGTATTGTGGGAGAGGATTTAAGAAAAGCTTTCCTGAATAAAAAGCTGTTCTTAATCTTTTGTGATATTGGGCAAAAGCAGGTCAGATGTTCTAGTGATTGGTTTCCATTTACCACATATGTGGATATACTTGGAGATACTTATTCCGTCTGTCTGGCACACTGTGGGCTTCATTCACAATTTATATCCTTAAAGGGTCTATTGAGAATGAAACACAGATAGCCTATCCTATGCAGTTTTCCATGGAAAAAATTGTTAACATTTTAGCTCTTCATTCTTAAACTAAAGTATTCCAACACTCATTGTGTCACTATATTCATCACGGTATTCACAGAAACGCAAATGTTTAATACAGTCAGCATAAATTTAAGTTTATATTCACTTTTTAAAGTGTACTGACTTTCCAGAGTTATTGCATTTTTCAACACTAAAGCTACTTGTCAGAAAGACCTCTTTCTGTCATTGAATTGAGACTGAGTCAATTACATCTAGCTCATAGTTCCCATGATGATGTATACTCTCTCATGAAAAAGCTTAGCAGCAAATCCAATGAGATTATAGTAAATTAATCAAAAGGGCTTCACGTGATCTGTGTAGTTCAAGATCTATATAGTAATTTCACTTAGCATCACTTAGCATGGATCATGCAATAAATTGAAGAAACCAGCAGTGAAATAGTGTAATCTATTGTCCCTGAGCATTAAAGGCTAATTGTATCCCTGCTGTAAAGATTATGTCCAGAGATCTTTGATAAAGCTTGGGGTGACCAAATAGACCTTCTGCAATCCAAATTCTAAGTAGGAGACTTCTGCACTGCACAGAGCTGCACAGACACAAGGTTCTTCTGCTAGCTGAGTTGTTATCACATGCACCTCACTCTCCAGAGTGGACAGAAAGCAGCATTGCATCCCCACTAGCAGTCCGTAGAGTTTCTAGTATAAATATCCCTGCATGACAACAGCTGCTAATTTGTGAAAAAAATGAAATCAGAGGGTGCTTTAAGCTATAGTTTCTTTTTAAATAAAAGTATAGACAATTACTGTACATATCCTGAAACATTTGATTAATTTCACACTGTAACCCTCTCAAATTTATCACAAAACCCTCTTCTTTCACAAAACATATTTGCTTTGTCTGCTCATAAACCTGTCCATTAGGAATTCCATTTAAATGACATAACCAATGTTCATTGCCAGGATTTAAAATGGTATACAAGGACAATAGCTACCTGGACACAACCTCACTATGTTCTACAGCACCTTAGTAGCACAGTAAATGACATGTTGTGACTTAAAACTTCACTTGACAAGTTATGAATCCTCAGTATTTCTATTATTGAAGGACGTTTCATCTGGGACAAAACATAGGTTTAATGTTATAGGGGGAACCAAAAAAATGGTAACTGTTAGAGAAGCAATTCCAGAGTTCTCTAAATGATATGGAAGGTGCAGCTTGCATGTTCGTTCTGTATTGCCCTAACCTTAGGAAACTTGTCTATTAGTGTTCAGGCATTTGTATGGCACACTATATTTAACTGGAACTGGAGCCTGTTAAGTATTTCTAAAAGCTTTTACTCACACATTGTTTACCATTACTCGCCCCTCTATTCACACCTCTAAATCCAAAGATAAAGAATAATTGCTTGCTCGATACAATGCAGAGGCAGCAGTAATCACAGGGCAATGATTTACATCTCCATTATTTCATCAATTTTATGAATTTTTGTATTAGTTACTTGGGGCCAAAAGTAGGAGTAGTAATTTGAATTCCCAGCTACTCTAGTCCATATTGAGATTAATGGAGTGTGATGCTTGCAGGTAAATTCAAATAAAGCAACAACGTCACTCATGATTTTATCCCAGAATATAACTTGAATTTCCACAATGGGGCACATTTACTAAGGGCTTTGCGGCACACTTTTGTTGAACTGTATAAGTTTTATATAACTTATGAACACTTTTATATAAAGAGGAAAAGACAAGGAGGTCCATAAAGGCTACTGAGGAAAGAGCTGTTTGCTCTGAAACGCGTCTAGCCACAGTTACAGCTATAAATCATAGGATCGAGACCCATCTAACAACCACTCACAAAAAAGCACCAAGAACTCAAAACGCAATAAGAGATTTAGAGCAGAACATTCTGTGTTGTAAACTCTATTGCTTGGGGTGGACGCACCCCGTTGTGTGCAGCTATCATTCACCTGATGCAAGACGATTGACCAGGACTGCAAAAGGAGAAGACGAAGCAAAAGCTTTGCTGCTTAACGCAGGACTCGCGCCAGAATACCTACCTTGGAGCGCCATTGCGCAACACACGCGGCGGTGGAGACGCCAAAGTGTACTCAGCCCACACTGCCTTTCATTATTCTCCATTGCGAAGAAACTTTGTCTAATATGAAAGCAACCTAGAACCGTCTAACCGTGAGTGTATGACTACAGTCATTTAAGATCACCTGTCATTTTTACTGGTCCGATCCGATTTTTAGCCTAACAATGCAGATATAGGGCCCTATATCTTGCCAGCCACTTAAAATACCTCCCAGATACCTACCTTTTATACGGCATCCGAACTTTGAACCCTTCAAAGAGATATCACCTTTTCCTCTCAATTTTTTAACTTAAAATAAATTTTTGACATATCTCTAAAGCGCTATATTTTTCTTTTTTCTTTTTTCAAGCTAGTTGTCTTTTTGTTACAAAGACCAACTTTTAACACAGACGTCTGTAGGTCTGATTTTTATATCTGTATGTTTTTGGATGTACAAATAAATATTAATTCATTTGAGAAATCCGGAACCTTCCTTATTAGTGCCCACCTACACTTATACTTTATGCAATAGCTTTGACCTTTTCCCATTGGGTGTTTAAGGGATAAGGTGATAGCACATAAGGACGGCTAGATAAATTTGATAAGTGCCAATAAATCTCTCATTTTGTTGAACTGTGCATGTTCTTCTAGGCTTGCACGTGTATTTAAGAAGTTTCTTGTGTAGTCATTGTGTCTCACGCAACCCTTTTGTTGCACAGCTGTGCTAGCCTCCAAGCGACATAAACTAGGGTACGTGCCATCGGTCAGTCCGACTGATTCAGACCAAGCACCCTATTTAACTTGCAATTCATGCCCTAAGGGCAGTGTGTGGAAGCAACAGATTCATGATTTCTGTCGCACAATCTGAGTGAAGCAGCATTATACACAGAATGTGTAAAACCTAAATCTTTAAATTTTGCACTAAGAAAGTTTGTGTCCAAATACTGAAAAGAAGATTTGCTTTTTACAACTAAAAACTTTGTATTTATCTAAATCCTTTGCTTTTTCATTTGTTATCTAAAACAGCTAAGTTTCAGAAAATTGATTCTTACCTTTCCCATTTTGACTTATGAAGGGCTCAATGATCTGTGATAAGATAGTTATGGGCTTCTATATAAACTAGCCCATTACTTTGTCAGCAAACACTAAACAAAAGATTTTTTGTTTGTGTCTGGGAAAAAAGTACTATTCATTTTAATTTAATCTTTTTATCCTGATAGTTGATTATTTTTTCTGTAGTGGACAAAGCTTTTGTCTCTATTCCTGGCAATGCTTCTGACTCACATGATTGTCGAGTGCAACACAGTGGAAATAACAATGTTGAGCTGAATATACTTATTAATCTACAGTGCTGTTAGAACAGTCAGCTACTTAAAATTATCATAGAAAATTAGAAATGGATTATCAATAAAATTTGTTCAACTTTAAATTAATAACTATCTTTACTACATTAGGTCATAGGTAAATTCCACACAATAAGCTTCCATGGATATGAATACATTATTGAAACTAACAGTTTAGATATATGCATTTCTTAACTGGCCCTTCAACTGGCCAGCTAAGAAATGTGTAATAATGGCTGAATTTAGGATATATACCCCTTTTTCTGTCCATCAGGAGTCATATAAACACTAAAACTGACTGGGGGATACACACCTAGGACATTTTATGGCATAGGAAAGCGCACAAAAAACTGGCTGCCTCTTTTTCACCCTTGTTTTGAACAAAAAGTTTGTTACTTTACAGATTCTTGTTACTTTACAAAAAGAGTTGTGTAAAGTTTGGGGAAAAGTTGGGG
Organism: Engystomops pustulosus; assembly: GCA_019512145.1. Taxonomy (NCBI): domain Eukaryota; kingdom Metazoa; phylum Chordata; class Amphibia; order Anura; family Leptodactylidae; genus Engystomops; species Engystomops pustulosus. Next base: position 118,457 of record WNYA01000213.1, on the reverse strand, counting down.
GCAATTAGCATTCATAGGATTTCACATCTTTCACACCCGAAAATGCTTAAAAGCAGGGGACTGGAGTCCATAGTTGCGATGCCTGCATTTTCATAAATTAGGTACAATTTGCCCCAATGCTAGGGGGTAGACTTTTTTTTTTATTTTGTCTCTGTAACTCCCACTTACCTCTATGGAAGCTATGGAAACAGCATAGAGGACAACCACATTTGGCTATTTTTGTAACACCTCACAATCTCAGGCTGTTATACTGTTAACACTTTCAGTAGCTGTTCATTGTATTTTGTTTGGTTGTGTGATAAGATAAAGTGAAAGCAAGATATCATTAGCAATCAATGCCAATTTAACTTTGCTACCATCATCTAAAAATCAAAGAGGTAAACTTATTTTTGCAGAATTACTACTACCCTTTTCCATAGACTGTTTGCTGCTCTGACCAATTCAAGTTAGGATTCATGCAAATGATCATGTGTCAACATGAGAGTATGGGGATTGTGTTTAGGGTGACTGTTAAAACACAACTTTTATTATTAAAAGTGAATAATAAAATGACACAAACAGGCACAAAACAAAGGACCCACCTATGATTCATATATTCATATACTGCACTTATTATTTCCAGCAGTTTATACTGAGTGCTAGTATAACAACTGAAGTTGTGAACAGTATTCACATTCAGGGGAGGGGGGAGCACAGAAAGAAGCTGGACAATTGTGAATATTGTAGTCCTGTCTGCTTAATAGTGTACTTAGTAGAGTCAGGCCTGCAGGAGTGTGTTCACCATTACGAAAATGCTGCCAATTATAGTCCTACATCTCAGTTTCTACATTTCCAGATTATTGTCTGCAGGCTTTATGTCTCTATCACAATACTTATGGTAACCACCAAGTCTCTCCCACTATTTAAAACCTCATCCCCCGGCTTCATTCCCTATATTGTCTGTATAATTAGACTATTCTGTCTTTCAATACATTCTCCCTGCCCCTACATGTTTTGCTATTTTTTTTTTATTAGGCTCATCAGGGGGTGATCAGGCAAAGTGTCCAGAAGCAATCAGATTAGCAGTGTCAGCACGCCCGGTGATCGTAAAGCTATTTAAAGAGCATGCTCCTCCCTTGTCAGAACAAGCCTCCCAAGACCACCAATCACAAGATGTGACATCACACGGGAGGGCGTGAACACTCCCTCCAGTACTTTGCGTCTGTATAGGAAGGAATGGTGGGCGGAGATTGCATTCATTCATCATAGGGGACTGTCAGCGCTGCTTTATTTGGCTATAACCCTGAGGGCGCGTTCACATGTTGCGTTTTGGCCTGCGTTTTCATTGAGTTTGAAATGCATTAATACATCTGAGGAGAGGTGATTTGCTGTTAACATTTCTGTTTACAAAACGATGTTACCTCATGCGTCAACAAGTGCAAACACGTGCGTTTATTAACGCATGCATTAACATTTTGTTAACAAACTTAAAACAGTAATGTAATTAGGCAAATCACCTCTCGTCTGCTGTTGTAATGCATTTTAGACACAATGAAAACGCAACCAAAACGCAACATGTGAACGCACCCTCAAGGGATAAGCCCCAGTTATAGTAAGTGAGAATAAGGAATGATGATGCTGCAGTCTCTCTATACATAAGGTTCCTGCACTGAATTCTCAGAGATCGCTGGCATCATTATTATTATGGCTGTAGAATGTATTCTTTGTATATGCTGACCAGGAACACATCGGGTCCTTTAGTATACAGTTAGTCTTTTCTAAGTAGCATACCCATATATCAAGAGCAATAGATATTACATATCTCTAACATAAAGCCAATGGAGCTCAACTGTTCATGCTACATAGATGGTACATCTCATATAAGGCAACTTAAACTCAAAGGGACTTGCGCAATTCATCCTATGTATAGACCAATATTCCTTCTGAAGTATCGTTTAGTTTCTTCCTCTTAGAGGTGGGAGAATCAGTTGAATGCCAGCAAATCAAATTGCCTTCCTGTTTGGACCACATTTTAGCCACATGCGACGCATGATTTTTCTCAATGTCGCAGTGTCCCTTACCCTTCTGCATAATTCCCTACAGATTTTGCCAATGTAGCCCAGGAGGCAGTCACATCTAGCTAGATAGACTACCCCTATGGATTTGCAATCAATGAAATCTTTGATATGGAAACTCACACACTTGAGAATCCCTTCATTTGCGTCATCTAATCCCAGGCAACACAGGATCCACATCTGAACATGCCAGAAGGTTTCCTAGACAAGCAATCATGAGGTCTTTGTGGGCAGAAAACAAGGTAATGTGATCCCTTGTTTGTATCCCATCTGTCTTCGGCGTGGAACACAAAAAACAGACTGTCAAGAATCCATGGTTGTGCGCAATAGTATATAGAAAGCAATGGGGCCCTGTGTAAAGCTGCTCTAGAGTGTAGATCTGTTACCAGAATGAAAAACATACATATATGACTATAGCTGTCATTATACATTTTGTTTTATTATTGTATCAGCATTTTTTGTATTCAGTAGCCAGCCTTATTAATGTGCAATATACTTCTGTAATTTTTAAGGTCTAGCAATTTTTGCCACCAGCTTGTTTTCCATAGAATAATCATCTATTTATGCCCCTTTCATTTGGTTTTTATATTATTTATTACATGTTTAAAAAAATGTAAGTATGATTGCTATATACACATCCTTCTTTTTTCTTTGTTGTTCTCATGTAGTATATGGATGTGTAGAACCTTGACTTATATTATATAGCTCTGCTACATTTGATTGGGTCTTCAGTAATCTGGCAGATTATTCACATTAGTTAGGCAGAATGCATGTATAAATCCAAATATTTAATAATTTTTAAAGTATGTGACATACAGGGTTACAAATGCCATCTATGTGGGGATGTGCTATGGCATAGTTTGCATAAAAAAACATTCAATTCTCTGTAGACATAGGGCCGGCGAGTTAGGGATCACGTTATTAAGTATGTCAGACAGCAGAGAAACTACTTTTCTCCAGAATCCGGCAATGTAATTTCAAACCCACATAAGGTGGATGAAATCAGCTTGGTCTGCCTGGCATCTGTGGCATCTAGAGTCAGGAAACAATGGAACAATCTGACCAGAGTTATATACTATTGATGGATGATAAACAACTGAATCAACTTATTATTGGCTGCTGGTGATACCGAGATGTGAGACTCCTGGGCCATCCCCCTGTCTTCATCAGATAGTGAGGGGATGAGAGCCTTCAAGTGAGCTCTGTCAGAAGGGGGCCCTTCAACAGGTCAGAAAGGAGGTGGGTATAGATAACGGACACCGGACCTCTAGGACCCTGAGAGCACAGAACGACAATAAGTGGGAAAGAGGAGGAAGCCGTCTCTACCGGAGGGAACTGAGACAAAAATGCGTGCCTTAGCTGTAGGCAAAAATAGATTTTCCTATCAGGGACATCAAAAGAGGATCTAATTGCCTCTACAGAGAGAGCCTCTTCATCCATCCCAAGAAGTTTAGAAATGTTCACTAGGCTCTTGGCAATCCAGCATGAGCCATCCTGCAAATCTGCAAAGTGAAGCAACCCTGGGTGAGACCAGAGGGGGAACAGCTGACAGTTTCTTAGCATGAGATTTTACCATATGAGAATATAATCTACAAACACAGCGGCTGCCAGGATAAGAGCTGGAGAGTTTAGGGCCCCTGGAGCTCTTCCCCAGATACCCTTTTTAATGTCCACAATCTCATATAGTTCCTCATCCCCTTTTTAATGAGTGTCATACTTGCTGTAACATGATTGTTATATTTTGATACATAGATAACTGTAACTGAGTGGCTGGACACCCTTTCTGTACTCCTCTGCTCGTTGTTGGTAGAAGGGATATCTCAATACACAGGTGTGAGAAGGTACCGTGCCGTGTAACCTAGCCCATGTTACTACTTTTTCTTCAACAATATTGCTCTCCTGACTCAACTCGACCAGAATCATTATTGCTATATGTAAAAGTTAGGATGGGGTTTTTAGGATGAAAGTTGTTGGTTTCATGCAGAATTCTTCACGATAGGAAAATATTTACATAATGATGTACGTTGTTATTTCTAATGTACCTCAACTAATGCTCCTTGATTTGCAATGCTGTTCTGTTTTATGTATTTGTCAATAAAGCGATTATAAAAAAAAGTGTAACTAATGCTTCTACAATGTGCAAGGAACATAGGACAGTAATATAATGAAGTGTGACCCCTCAATGCAAGCTTAACCAGTTTCTTTCACTGAGAGATAGTAGGAGAGTGATCATCCATCCAGCGTATAGCAATGGCCTTACGGACCAAGAACTGAGCTTCCTTCAGATAAATAGTTTCATAATGGGACCAGTCATCCTCCCGGGTAATTCCCAATATGCATAGGGCCGGCGCAGTAGGGATTGGGTTATTGGCTGCTGGTGATACCATGGTGTGAGACTCCTGGGCCATCCCCCTGTCTTCATCAGATAGTGAGGGAATAAGAGCCTTCAAGACTGTCAGAGGGGGGCCCTTCAACAGCTCAGAACGGAGGTGGGTATAAATAATGGCACTGGGATATCTGCATGCTCCAGAGTATTCAATAGTTTGGGCAGTGCAATCATTTTAAAGGGAATCTACCACCACAATTCTACCTATAAAGGTAGAACGGGTGGTAGGTGCATGTATGAGACGTGAGGATAGCCCTTTTTAATCCTCACATCCCCGCTATCTTTTTGAAAACTTTATTGCCCTAATATGTAAATTTTGTAAAGCGGCTACTGGGACGTTGAGTATCAGGACATGAGGCTACACGTCGTGAGATCTTCAGTGGGCAGTGAGATAGCTGCGCGCCCTTGTCCGAGAAGCCGGCGTTCTGCGCAGCCACAGCTCTGAGGCTTCTTTTTGGTTTGTATACATTGAGAATGAAAATAAATTTATAAATGGAATGAGTTTATAACACAGTTATTGCCATGTGCGGGCTGTCTTTGGTCATTGACCTCTGCCAAGAATAGACATTGTACAACTCTTTAAATGACAGCTGTAGCTGGACTCATCCCCTCACTGAAGACTATCTTTATATTTAGTTGCACATTATAGCTTTATCATCAGCTTTATGTAAAGGGCATATATGGCATCATGTGTTCTCTTATGTCATCAGTCATATGTGTATGTAGATTGTGAGGGGCAGTTCCAGGATTTCACTATAAATAATACATTTTTTGTGAATGCTCTGAGAGTTGAAGGAACGAGATGGAGCACTAAGTAACATGTGTCACCTGTGTCTCTGTCTCTACCCCCACCATAAGGGGGGTGTGTGGATGTGTTCTCTCTGTATGTCTGTGTGTCAGTCTATCTCAGTCTCACACCCACAGATAACTACTTTAAGCCATTGCAGCAACAACATCTTCAGTATATCTAACCATATGTAAGCTTGGGATGTCTAAACACTGAATTCAAAGACCTCCAAACATCTCATGTTATCAATTAAGATCTAAAGACAGAGCACATACTTTTTAATGGACAGTATTTAATATGGAATTTGTAATAACAGCATTTCCATCATTTAATGCAGATGCTGGACACGCCTGAATGATCCTACTCTTGAACTGTTTGCTCCCCAGTTGGTGAATCTTCTGTACTCTCCAGGTCTCAAGTAATACTGGCGGCCTTTGTAATTGGGCTCCTCATAGAACATCCAATGACCATCAAGGACATGGCACGAGTGGATATCATGGTAACGGAACTTGTCATAGACACAATGACAATCTTCAGTAAATTCCATCATTTGCCCCCTAAAATCTTCTTTTTCATAAACCTTAATGATGAAAGGACCTTGGTGCTATGATAGAAAATAAGATGTTTAGAGTGGGTTAGTCTGGCTGAATTGGTGTACATTAAGTTTCATGTAGTGCATTATTGATATATTAATTATACGGAATTTTAACATTTCAAGTTACCTTTATGTAATGAATAAATTAAAACTTAAACTGATGTGGGCTGGGGTGCACCTTAAAGTTCATAAGCCCAGTGCAACCACTGAAGTCCTCTTATGTAGCAGAGAATCTTCAGATCTAAGTACAACTGCTACATCTGTATCCCATTTGATCTATTTACTTTGCTGACATAATTTTTCTAAATATAAAACATTGTTCATGTTGAATATATAGAATTATTACGCATTCTACAAATTAGTAAAATCCAATACTAATGGCTGGTTTTGTCTAACTTTAGCACCACACAAAAAGATGGCAATAATAAACTTACCTGAGACGTTAGGTGACACGATCTAATTGAGTCATTAAAGCCTAACCATTGCTGAAAATCAGGATATTCTCCTCTCCTCAGATAATACTGATATCCCTTGTAGTTGGGATGCTCATAGAGGATCCAGTTTCCACTTTCCACTCGGATGGAATTACAACGACTAAAATAGGAGGACAGGTCAGAGCAGTCAGAACTGCACTCATAGTAGCGGCCCTGAAAGTTCTTGTCCTCATAAAAGATGATCTGGAATGTATCAAAGAAAAATTGCATGGTTGGTTACATGTTACGGAGGAATTATCACATTCACCTCTTTTTGTGACTTTTTGGGGCACATTGGTAGATTTGGGTTTGTTTCCGCTAGTGGTAAGCGTACCTGTTAAAATTTGGGTTCAGACAAGATTTTGAGCCGAACCCGGCCATGGACTTCTAATGGTTTTGTGGTTACAGTCCACTCTACACCATTTGCTACTTCAAGTGTTGTGGCAGATTTATCTTTGCAATCCAGATTTTGATATTAAATAAAATTGTGAATTAATGAGCAAGGGTTGCAAAAAGTCACATAGATAAATTTTTTTATGCACACCACATCAAACATGTCCCCCTCCTCCATAAAAAATAACAGGCACACATTTTCCAGACTAAATATAAATGACCCCTGTAGTTTTTAATTACAATAAAACAAACTTTCTACAAGTACAGTATATACTCGAGTATAAGCCAACCCAAGTTTAAACCGAGATCCCTAAGTTTACCACCAAAAACTGGGAAAACCTATTGACTCTGGTCACAGCCTCCCAGTATATAGCCAGCCCCTGTAGTATATAGCCAGCCCCCTGTAGTATACAGCCAGCTAGCCCCATGCAGTATACAGCCAGACAGCCCAAGTAGTATACAGCCAGACAGCCCCCAGTAGTATACAGCCAGCCAGCCCCCATGTAGTATACAGCCAGCCAGCCCACAGTAGTATACAGCCAGCCAGCCCTAGTAGTATACAGCCAGCCAGCCAACAGTAGTATACAGCCAGCCCCCATGTAGTATACAGCCAGCCAACCTGCAGTTTGCCAAGCACATGAAAAAACTTACCTACTCACCTTTGGGCAGTCCCAATGCCTGGCACAGCTCCCTGAGGCTCCTTTTCTTTCTTCTCTTTGCTGTAACAGCTGGCAGAGAAGCGTCCATGCGATCTGCCGGCCAGGCGTCTTTGCTGGCTAATACAGCATAGAGAAGACAGAAGAGGAGCCGCAACGAGAATTGTGAGCCGCACCAAACATCGGGGCACCGAAAGGTAAGTATGTAAGTATATTTTTATTTATTAACTCGTGCATAAGCTGTGGTGAGGTTTTTCAGCACATTTTTGTGCTGGCTTATAAACTTGGCTTATACACGAATGTATATAGAAACAAAATTATATTTCAGAAATAAGTGGAATTATCTTTTCAAAATGTAAAACTCTTTGGGTCACCCATAACGACATCCTGCTTTTAAATGATTCCTGCAACATCATTCTGCTCAGTCTGATGGCCACTTACCTTCATGCACTTTCTTCTTAAAGGGCCAGTGCACATTAAGTGCTCATAACACAAATTCCCACAATTCCCAAATTCCCCAGGCTTTCTTTATAACACATCGGGGGTAATTTATTTTATTTCTCTTTCTTTGGAACTTTTTTGGTACATTTGCATGTAAAATTTGTGACTTTTTCTACTTGCCTGGAAAAGTTAAGAATGCAAGAATTTTTCATGTTGCTCCTGATATATCTTTAAAATTCACATGTGTACGTTGAAAAAATGGCTCAAATTATGTTCAAAACATTGCAAATAAACTCCGGTCCTGATTGTATGTAGGAAAAACTTTAAAGGAGATCATGTAACTTTTGAATAAAAAGTAGCAAAAAATCCCACAGATTCAGTTGCCACATATATCAACCTCTAAAACCTCTCCACCTTCAAAAATCCATAATTTTTTCATTTTAATTTCTGCAGAGCTGTGTGAAGGCTTATTTTCTGCTTAACAAATTTTACTTCTCAGTGAAGTTATTATCCCATGCCGTGTACTGGGAAGCTGGTAAAAAATTCCAAATGTGGTGAAATTGGCAAAAAAACGAAATTGTGTCACTTTCTTGTGGACTCAGTTTTTACGACTTTCACTGTGCGCTCCAAATAACACCTATGCTTTATATTTTGGTTCAGTACAATAACGGTAATACCAAATTTATATAGGTTTTATTGTGTTTTAATACATTTTCAAAACTGAAACCAATGTGTACAAAAAAAGGTGTTTCTGATGCTAATAACTTTTTATATTTTAGTGTACTGACCTGTGTGAGATGTAACTTTTTGATGATTAAAATGATCTTTATTGTGTTAACATCACTAGGTGATTGAAATGTGAGAATTTTCTTTCGTGGGAAACCCCCACAAGGTTTTAACCTCTTGACGATTCTGATGTACCAGAATTGAAATTTTGAAACTGCAACAGGTACAGTATAATCTTAGTGAAATATTACGCTCTTGGTCATATACTATTATATTATGTGTTATTCTAAAGTTACATACAATCGCTTAAACTTTGTATTATTATTTTATATTATTATTATATTATAATACGGTATAGTAAAGTCTCAACAGACATAATATACGTGATAACATAACAGACACCTCTTACCTTTCCCATGGTGATTGAAGAGTTGTTAATAGCTACAGCAGGTACCAATTTTTTTGTCCTTTTATATACATTGGACATTGCTGCATTCAGCAAAGCTTCAAAGAAACTACTATTTGTGTTAACTAAGTTAAACATACAGCATACAGTAGCCGTATTCATCAGTGTTCTTTGTGTGCTGCCTTTGTTAATGTATGCTTACTAGGAGCAGTTGCTAGAGCTATAACAGTTTTTTTTTTACCATTGGCATTATTTGCCAAACAACAAAAATAAAAAAGGCAACCAATGCATTTCACTTCTAATACAACATACTGTATATCAATGTTGTTACACCTTAGTTCTACTTAGTGATGCATCAGTGTATTTTTGGCCCAATTAATATTGCTTTACAAGCAGGGCCGGTTCTAGACAAAGTGGGGCGCTATATAAATAAAGGAATTATTAATTGTAATTATTATGACATAAGATAAATATGAAAGATGATAGAGATTTCTAGATGCAGAACTATAAAGTAGATGATATATACAGTAGATAGACGAGAGCTAAATACAGTAGAAGAGAAATAGATTGAAAAATAGATAGAGAAAAAGTGAGATATATAAATGGTCAGATTATAGGAGATAGATAACTAGACAGATAGATACATAGACAGGAGATAGATGATAAGCATCTTCACCTGTGAATTGAACCAAGGGGTATTAACTAGAGATGAGCGAACATACTCGTCCGAGCTTGATGCTCGTTTGAGCATTAGCGTACTCGAAACAGCTCGTTGCTCGGACGAATACTTCGCCCGCTCGAGAAAATGGCATATCCCGCCGTTGTGATTTTTGGCGGCCAGAAACAGAGCCAATCACAAGCCAGGAGACCCTGCACTCCACCCAGCATGACGTGGTAGCCTTACACGTCAATAGCAGTGGTTGGCTGGCCTGATCAGGTGACCCTGGAATAGACTAGCCCCTGCCCGCGCTGCTCGGATCATTCTCTGTCTGGATGCCGTTAGGGAGAGAGCTGCTGCTGGTCAGGGAAAGCGTTAGGGTGTTCTATTAGAATAGTGTTAGGCAGGAGTGATTCTACAAGAACCCACCAGCCCTTCTTAGGGCTACAATAACGTTTTATTTTACTTTTTTTTAGTTTGCCTGTGGCTGGGCTTGCTGCCATTGTAGTGCAGCTAGTACATATTGTGGGTAATGTCAGGGGGGACTTGGATCGTTGTGTTTAGCGCTCTAGTGACACACATATCCACCTTAAAACACCGAAGGTGGACAATTTATTAGGGGTTTTATTTGAATTAGGCAAGTCTTCTGATTTTTTTTTTTTTAGGTTTAATTTTTTTTATAACTCAAAAGTATCTGGCAAAGCATGTGCTTTCAGTGTAGCTAGAAATTGAGGAGCTATTTTAGAAGACAACGAGTAAGGTGTGAAAGTGAGGATAAATAACATATAAGAGAAAAGGGACGGGAGAATCCAACAAACAATACAGAAAAAACGTACAGGAGTAAAATAAAAGAGAAAAAAAAGAAACTTAAAAGAAAAACGCAGAAAAAAAAAGACAGCTCCAAGCCGAAAAGGAGGGAAAAAAAAGACCGGGGAACAGACCGAAGGAAAAACCCACTGGCTCAAAGGGATAGAAGAGCAGTACGGAAAGAGGAGGAATCAAGAGAACTCCGTAGAAAAGAAAACAACAACATAAACGTCAGAGGAAAAGAGAAAAACAATAAGGAAGGGTTCAAAAAGGATAAGGAGGAAAAAACCAGTTGAAAACACGCTAAGGGAATTAGGGAAAAGAAGGGAAGAATCCCAATATGATAACCCCAACGGCTTATTTATGCCTACAATAGCGTTATATTTTACATTTTTTGGTTTGCTTGTGGCTGGGCTTGCTGCCACTAGTAGTGTAGCTAGTACCATATTGTGAGGAATTTGCTGGGAGACTTGCGACCGTTGTGTTTAGCTCTTAGTGACACACATATCCACCTTAAACACCGAAGTGGGACAATTAATTAGGGGTTTGATTTGAATTAGGCACAGTCTTCTGATTTATTTTTTTTTACGTTTATTTCTTTTTATAACTCAAAGTCATCAGGCAAAGCACAAAATCCAGTTGTGTGCTGTCAGTGTAGGTTAGAAACTAGCCATAGCAATAAGATAGCATCGTTTTGTTTAAAAAAAAAAAATAAACACAAAAAAAAAAAATTAAGTTTACACTATAATTTGGAAAATGTTTAACCCGAGAGCTAGGGGTAGAGGACGAGGGCATGGACGAGGGCGTGGACGTGGGCGTCCAACTACTGCAGGGGTCATAGGCCGTGGTCCTGGGCGGGTTGAGACACCACATTGGGTTAACTTGGTGGAGGCTGGAACGGAGTCTGACCCTGGGGCTGGTCATATACTGCCAACGCCGAGGATTGCGGGGCCTACCTCGGTCCAGGTCTCAGAGGCCTACTATGCCGCCATGATTCCCTTGTTGATAGCCAAAGCACCCTTAGGTCTGTTTCTCAGTGCATATCGGAGGAGGTGGAGGAGGAGAATGTTGGCGAGACAGAAGAGGGGACCATTGTTCAGTCCTTCACTGTTCAGCGTGTATGGGCAGAAGAATAGGAGTTGGAGGAGTTGGAGAAGGAGGAAATGGAGAGTCAGGCCAGTGAGGGGAGTAAATTCTTGCGCGTTGGGACTCTGGCGCATATGGCAGATTTCATGCTAGGCTGCCTATCCCGTGACCCTCGCGTTCAAAGAATTTATTCCAGCACCGATTTCTGGGTATTCACTCTCCTGGACCCACGGTACAAGCAAAATCTTTCCACTCTCATCCCTGGAGAGGAAAGGAGTGTGATAATGCATGAATACCAGCAGGCCCTGGTGCACAAGCTGAAACAGTATTTCCCTTCTGACAGCGCTGGCGGCAGAGGGCGTACTTCTGCGGGACAAGTAGCGAGGGAGAGTAGGCGAGCATGCAGCTTGTCCAGCACTGGCAGGGGTACGCTTTACAAGGCCTTTGCCAGTTTTATGTCACCCCAGCAAGACACTGTCACCTGTCCCCAGTCTCAGCAGAGTTTACTGATCTTTACAAAAAGATGGTGAGGGAGTTCGTAGGTAACCATACCATCGTCCTAAATGATCACACAGCTCCCTACAATTACTGGGTTTCAAAGCTGGACATGTGGCACGAACTGGCGCTGTACGCCTTGGAGGTTCTTGCCTGCCGCTAGCGTGTTGTCCGAGCGGGTTTTCAGTGCAGCTGGTGGCATCATCACCGATAAGCGTACACGCCTGTCGACTGACAGCGCTGACAGGCTGACGCTTATCAAGATGAATAAAGCCTGGATTTCTCCGGATTTTCATTCTCCACCAGGTGAAAGAAGATCAACCTGAATAATGTATGCACTCCTCCTCATTGTACACTAAAGCAGAGGAAACTGGCTATTTTTTTGCCAGGGCCAACTGGCTCTAGCTATAGTACTCTATGTATTTAATTTTTCTGGAGGACCACCTACCTGCTCCTCTGGTTTGAAACATCTCTACTCTGGATCCATGGCACCTAGAAACAAAATTCAAGATTCATTTGAAAGAAGAGATGCTCCCCTTTCAGGGGCCCTGGACAATTGCCCACTAGCGCCGGCCCTGTTTACAAGAAAACAAATCTTGTCACCTCTAGACATTTAACTGTGTATAAAGAAGTGGCCAAATGTCTTTTTATGGAACTTTACATGGAACAACTTATCTGCACACAGCTTATAGTGCTGACGACAAGGTGGGGGAGGGGAGCCGCATGATGTGAAGAATGACACAGAGAAAGTTCTGTAGAATCACAGACTGGGATGGAGGGACTGATAGGGAACAGTTGAGATCTTCTACATCACTATTCTGTGCATCCACTGTCTTAAACACATCTGCAACACCCCTGCCAATGTATAGGCAAGGGAGTGCTTGCGAATAAGGCCCTCTACTTGTAGGACCCCTCTAGGGGAGTCTGATCAACTCACCTTAAGGGTACTGCAGTCAATTAAGGTAATTTGCAGCTGTAGATAATGCCTGTGCAGGCAAGGGTTTAGCTTTTTAAAGTTATTATCCAATTGTATTCCTTAATGTGAACTGGAGTGTGATTGGAGAGTGAGCCACCACCTGGCCAGGGTTTAACAAAACCCCTGGACAGGAAGGGGCAAGTTCTCTTGGAACCCAGCTCATTTACCAGAGGGATCGTAGAGCACATGCTCTGACCACAGCTCTCCTACAGAGCACATCTTCCACAAGACACACTGAGTGACCTCTAGCACAGACACACAGCTAATCCCAGGACAAGCTGCAGCATCCACATCTGGACACAGCTCCATTGCAGCCTGCATTTACTTCCAGGTTGGTGAATCTATTCCTGAGGACACTTTCCATGACCACTCCAATAATCCGGAATCTCTCCAGTAATCCAGCATCTGTTTCAAGATTGTTTTGGCCCGTTGCCTGCAGTTGTTCTAATAAAGAACCGTGAGTTATTTTGCACAACTTTGCCTCCGTCTGTTCCCTGGATAAGGCTGTCATCACCAAGGGCTCCCCATCCATTACCCTAGGGACATATACTACGGATACTAAGGGGTTGCCCCAGGGAGAATCAGTACATAAGCCTCTCCCTCTATATTTCTTGCACCCACCACCTGTTGGAGACAGCCCTCCAGTCCCCATACCAAGCGCTGTGACATCAGTGTGCCTAGGCCGCAACTGCCAGCCACTCCAGTATTCTGGGCCCCGGCTGACTCAGGCCCCAAAAAAAAGGCTATGCCCCGGTGAATGTTGCACATCGATCACTGCTACATACACAGAGTGCTCTGTTACATGACCTTATGTGTCTCGCCTCATAGGTTTTTAATGTTTTTATTGCCATCCTGTTGTAAATAAGATGTCCCTGTTTTTATCAATCTGTTGTTTTAGAGTTTTTGTTAATATCCTTTGATCACTGTTTAGTGTGTATAAAATGCTGTGCATTTTCTGTTTCATGCATAACATCATGTCTGACGAAGAGAACTAGTATTCTCGAAAGCTCACCATCAAATATACTCAGTTAGCCTCAAAAAGGTATCGCCTGATTTCTTCATTCTTCTTCTTCTCCTCTGTGAGCAGGCAGCAGCAGCCCCTCCCTTCCCATGAAACCATCTTGTTTGCAGAGTTTGTGTATTCTTCAGACTGTAGGGCTGGTTAGCACAGGTAGAAGAAACAGCTCCTGCAGCACTGAGATAATCTCAGGGGTATAACAAGGCAATTGCTCTATTTAGGTAACAAAGATAATAGGCCAAGTTGTTCTATATCCCAAGAGCTATTGATATGTGGAAAAAAAACTTTACAGTTACTTTTTAACACAGGAGAGCTTTGGTTTGTCGTGTGTATAACTTAGACTATGATTAAAAATCACTTTGGTTCAAAACGCATGCATTTTTTCCTATTCTTCATGACTATATAATCATTTTTTTTAATCACCAAGTGTTTCAAAGGATTTGGCCATGTGCTGGATGGCCATGTGCTGGATAACCATGTGCTAACACGATGTGTGCTGACGTAGTGGGACTGCTGAGGTGGTGAGCTAATGAACTTTTTCTATTTTTCCTCTCATGTTTGGTGGGATGCCATAAGGTATCTTCGCTTCAGAATGTATGAACAAAGAAATGTTTGCTATTAATGTACCTCACAATGAGAACACTCATAAAGGCTCATGAAGGAACTTATGAAGAATTTAGAGAAAACAATGGAACATCAAATAAGGGTGTGGTGGGATATTACAACTCTCACAAAGTATTAAGAACACACTATGATACTGAGAGGATTAAAAGTTCAAAAGTCATCAACCATTCCCTAAGATTATGAATTTACCCAAAAATGGTGCACAATATTGACAGATTGCTCTTCCAAACCAATACAACTAATCTTTGGATATGAAGAGAAAAGACTAAAGAAACCAAATACACAAATTAAGGATATACAAAAGGACTTGAAACAATATGTTACTGCTACGAAAGATCTTGAGTCAAAACGGAAATGAATTCTAACAGAACTTAAGAACAAGGGACAAAGGATAAAGTTTTACATATTTCTCAGAAAATTGCCATAGGCAAAAAAGCATTATCCCATTTCCAGGTACTCAATAAAACATAACTTTTAATATCTCACTCATAAAATTCTTCTTTCTGTGTAATTAAAGAGTTTAAAATTCCAAAATGTGTGTGGAATATATTCAGTTGTTGCTGCAAAAAAGCAATATTGGTATTTGTATTAGCCTAATACCAGGATCTGTTTTTACTTATAGTGAGCAGAACTAGACAATATTCCAATCTAACAGAACAAGAGAAACAAGCATTGTTCCAACTCAGCAAAAACAAGGAACTGACCGTCAAACCCTCTGATAAAGGGGGAAATGTAGTCATGATTAGAGATGAGCACGCACTAAAATGCTCGAGTGCTCGTTACTCGAGTTGAACTTTTTCCGATGCTCGAGTGCTTGTTTCAAATAACGAACCCCATTGAAGTAAATGCGAGACTCGAGCATTTTTCAAGGGGACCAAGGTTCTGCACAGGGAAGCTTGGCCAAACACCTGGAAACCTCATAAAATGATGGAAACACCACGGAAATGGACAGGAAACAGCAGGGGCAGCATGCATAGATGCCTCTGAGGCTGCCTAATCGCACCATTATGCCAAAATTATGGGCAACAGCATGGCGATGACAGAGTGACCGAGTGAGGTGAGATAGCATCTAAAACACCCAATAATTGACCCTGACACTATAGAGGGTGGCATGCGGAGGCAACGGCAGCAATGGCAGGCTAGAGAGTGGCATGGCGACATACCCAAAAATGGACTCAGGCTTCAAACCAATTTAAAAAATTCCTTTTGGCAAGGATAACGTGTAACACTGTATGTATCAGTATTTGGCCAGGTTATTGTGGCAGAGAGGAACCAAAGGAGGTGAGCAAGAAGTGCTGAAATGATTTCCTATGTAAACAAAAGGTTAACGGTATATTTAGTCGATAACACAGCATGGCGGTGCAACACCCTCGCCGATGCAAGGCAGAGCTGTGTTTGCGAATACGTCCCACCATGTAGCTTGCAGCCTGTGTAGGATCTGATCGGCCCACAGCATGTCACTACATAGTCCCTAGATAACACAGGGGAACACTGCTGTGGTAGAACCTGCCTGGTAAGGCAGGAGTTAAGTGTTTTGTGTGATGTCATATGTGTCAGCCAATCACGTGTGTTACACTCTGTTTCTGTGAGCTGAGATGTAATTGGAGGAGTAGCCACCACCTGACCAGTGGGGATAACAAAACCCCTGGTCAGGAAACTTCTAGAAGCAGAAGAAGACTGGAATGAATCCAGTGAAGTCAGTCTTAGGCTAGAGCTGACACAGCTCAGTTTAGCTAAGCAAGTCTGTGCAGCCAGCACAACAGACCAAGAGCAGGTAAGCCTAGCTCCCTGCCTGAAGAGTGGAGCTAATAGTGAGGTAGTGAGTGAGGAAAGGGGTATCATCCTACCTTCAAGGGTGATACCTGAAGCAATCCAGGATAAAGCTGAAGCATCCTACTAGGACACAGCTACTTCCCAGCCTGCCCTTTGCATCCAGGCTGATGGTCCATCCTGTGGCTTCCAACTACATCTCCAGCATTCCACCATCCTGTTAAGGCACGTTGCTACTGTTCCTGTTGGTTCCAATAAAGAACTGTAAGTTATTTTTGTTTAACGTCTGCCTCCGTCTGGTCCCTGCTACTACGGCTGTCACCATCATGGGCACCCTGTCCACCACACAGAGACTCATACTCTAGACACCAAAGGGTTTCCCCAGGGAGAACCGCTATAGCAGCCTCTCCCTCATCATTTCTTGCCAACACCACCCTGCTGGAGACCTGCCAGGCTGTAGGACAGCCCTCCGGTTCCCCATACCAAGCACCGTGACACTAGCGTGCCTAGGCCGCAACCGCCAGCCACTCAGGTACTGCGGGCCCCGGCTGACTCCAGGCCCCAAGAAAAGGCTAGGCCCCGGTGGGGGATGTTGCAGCGGTGACAGAGTTTGATAACGTATCTGGTGAAATACCCGAAAAATAAGCCTGACACAGCTCGTTTGCTAAGGGGACAACATGTGGAGGCAGCTATGGAGACGACTTTTGGAGGCAGCTATGGAAACGACATGTGGAGGCTGCTATGGAGACAACGTGTGGTGGCAGCTATGCAGACGACGTGTGGAGGCTGCAATGTAGACGACGTGTAGAGGCAATGGGGACGGTTATGGCACCCGAGGTGAAAGTAAGGAGGTGAGAAAAGAGGAGTGAAAAGATAGATTTTAGAAGTAAAAGGTTATAGTTGTAGATTAAAGTTGCTGCAGTTAAAACAATGTTAGTTGGATCTTGGGATGGAGCTGCCACTGCCAGGCGAGCTTTCACCTGCCCAAGCCCCTGCCCCTCGGCTCCTCCCCACCGAAAATGGACCTGGGGGCCCGAAGCGTTTACTTTGAAAAAATTATATTTTTCAAAGCCGGCGGGGTCATTCGAATACTTCATCTACGAATAATGGAATAGCATTGAGGATCTATTTTTTTTCTTTTCCGGAAATGGGTCCATGATTAAGAGTGACGGTATGGGGCATCCATATTGCGCCGCTATGATTGAAACTTCAGGTATCCAGCATGGCGGCGACAGATGGGCCAAGTTCCATTATGTATCTGGTGAAACATCCAAAAATTCTGCCTGACACAGCTCGTTTGCTAAGGTGACTATGTATGGAGGCAGCTATGTGCACGACGTGCGGAGGCAGCGGCCGCAACCTCAGGCTGGCGATTATCCAGGCGACATAACCAGAGTGTACTCTGGCTACAAACAGCATTTCTAAATACCTTTTGTGTAATATCAAGTGTAGTACTGTTCTTCTAAGTATTTGGCCTGGTTATTGCGGGGGAGGGGAGATGCGCAAGTAGCGCTAAAATAATATCCTTCATAGATAAAAGTTTGGCGGTATATTTTGTGGATAACACAGCAGGGTGGCGACAAAGTTAACAAGTTTGATGTGGAAGCCGTTAAAACAATCCAAAATTTTGCCGGACACAGCTGGTTTGCTAAGGGGACAACATGTGGAGGCAGCTATGGAGACAACGTTTGGAGGCAGCTATAAAGACGACATGTGGAGGCTGCTATAAAGACAAGGTGTGGAGGCTGCTATGAAGACAATTAAATTTGGATAGTACCTATGTGTGGCAGTCCAAAAAAGTTTTCAAAACAGAGGACCGGGTAGGTGGTCCTCCAGAAAAATTAAATAGATAAAGTACATGTATGTGGCACTCCCAAAAAATTTTTAAAACGGAGGACCAGGTAGGTGGCCCTCCAGAAAAATTAAATACACAGAGGGGGCGCGGCCAGCCATGGAAGAGTGAGGACGCACGGACCCTGAGCTCCGCTGTGAGCTCCGCTGTGAGGCTCCAGAACCGCCAGGAAAGGGATAATCAAGACCCCTCACCTATCTGCCGCAGCCAAGAAGGGAATTAGCCACTTCTTCCCCGCGACTCCCGAAAAAACGGACGCGGCCCCCTCCACTACGCGGAGCCAAGATGGCCGCCGCCATCCTTCCCCGCCACGAGCGGTAATAGGGTATCCGCTAACATCAGCAGCAGAAACGGGCTCATTGTATGTAAGCCCCGACCGCTCTGCACCCACCCTGAGCACCGCGTCTGTAATGCCGGCAGACCGCACAGAGGCTAGCGTGATGCTGCACGCAGCCTCAGGAGACCCGGCGCGCGCTGCTGCCGATCACCCCTCCACCTCCACCTCCTTGATGCAGCTGCAACAATGTGGCCGGGCAGAAGTACCTGCAGCTGCCGATCCCGCTATCACCTCCGCAAGTCCTGCTCCCTTAATACCTGCTACCACCACTGCAGGCGATATCGCTCTGCCGGAGAGGGAAGAAGAGGAGCCACCCGGGCCGAGGCATGGACTGGAAGTCCACCCAGATCCCCTGCGGGAAGCAGGCACAGTGGGGAGGATGCTGACCCAGGGCCCTCCAGCCCTTACAGATCTGTCCAGAGGCCTTCCTGTGAGTAAGGGGCTGGAATCCACTTAACTTCCTTCATACCGCATGAGACACATGAAGGGGAAATACCCACATCTGCCCATACAGAGCCTAATCCTAGACCCTATCCAAGAACACCCACTTCTCCTGGAGGTCTGATGCAGGATCCTTCTCTGCCACAGCCAGACTTTACAAATGAGAGAATGCCCACCTTATCTGACCTTCATGCCTTATTCGCCTCCTTACCCACAAAGGCGGACATGTCTAACTTCGCAGCACAGATTACTGACTATAGCAAGCAAGAAATTGCTAAGCTTCACTCTGAGATCTCAACGCTGTCAGAATTGATGTCCTGGATCAGGCCAAATCTTCAGTGGAAAAGTCCCTTGAGACCTTACAAGACACAGTCCAATGCCAAAAATCACAGCTATTTGCTATACAACAACATATAGATGATATCGAAAATAGAAGTAGGCGCAACAACTTACCTATCAAAGGCCTGCCAGAAAGCGTCTCAAAAGCTACTCTTCTTTCAACAGTAATCACTATTTTCAACAGTCTTTTAGGGCACCCGCCAGATACATATACTGAAATCGACAGAGCTCATCGAGCCCTAAGACCCCCCCGACCCGAACTCTCAAAGCCCCAGAGATGTCAACTGCCGGATCCACTTTTATACACTGAAAGAACAACTTCTCTCCAAAATCCGCTCCCAAAAGCAGATAACATACCAAGGACAGACCATTAAAATCATGCCGGACCTATCCCGCTATACACTAGCACAACGTGCGGTTCTTCGACCCCTCCTGGACTTACTGAACGTGACATACTTTATAGATGGGGCTTTCCTTTTGCTTTATATGCCCGCCAAGGTGGAAAGGAATTCTCCCTACGCTCGGCTGATGATCTGTCATGTTTCCTACGTGATATGAACTTACCTACAGTACATCTCTCTACTTGGCCCTCCATCTCTACGCCACCAAAAGGAGGAATTAATCCATTGTCTGCTAATCTAACACCTCTAGGCCTACCGAAGAGGAGCCCACGGAAACGACCTCACCGTGCCAACGGTCATGATCCGACACCACCACCCTGACAGCGTAGTGGTACTCCCTCCAATGACTGACCTTGAGTGTCACGTAGATGATGCCCCCATGCTCTGGTCCCCCCCCTTTTTTTTTTCATACTGCTGCACTAATATGCCCTCTTTTTTGTGGTTCGAATAGTTTTCCCCCTTTTACAATATATGACAAAGTGTTTTTGCCTGATGACATACTTTATCACTTTATCACTTTACAACAATAGGGATGCCAGCCGAAGCTCACCTGGCTGGAATCTCCTACTCCAATAGTCTGAGGATTTCGGTCAGCACTGGTTGTTAGCCCGAAACCCTCTATAACATTTGTTGATAGATACTGCTGCAGCCCCTTTTACTTCTTTTGGTGCTGCTCTAGTCTTCCCCCTCCACTTTCTACCTCTCTCTCTACTGCTTACCCCTCTCTCTCTTTACCCCCCTCCCTGTGTCCCCCTCCCCCCTCTTTCCCACACAACCCCCCCCCAAAAAAAGGGAAACTATATCTCTCTGTCACACATCTCACATTTAACCATTATCTTCCTTGATACCTAAAGGAGAGAGGATCCAGAAATCCACCTGTGCAATGGCGGACCTTAAGATCACCACCTTCAATGCCCAAGGACTGAATTCTCCATCTAAGAGAGCCCAGGTACTGCATCACTTCCACAGGAACAAGGTACAAATTTTATGCCTGCAGGAGACACACTTTAAGACTGGTCACTCCCCCTCACTGAGACATAAACACTACACCTCCTGGCACCTTGCCAATAATCTGCAATCAAGGTCTTGTGGTGTGGCCATAGCCATCCACAAATCCCTACCCCACACGGTTTTGGACTGCTCTGTAGACCCCAACGCCAGATATCAGTGGTCATATCTTCACCATTCTAAATGTTTATGTTCCTAATCACGCACAGGTCGCCTACCTACTTAAATTACTGGATGACATACTCCCTTTGATCCGAGGCTGTTATAGTATGTGGAGACTTAAACCTCACTCTGGACCCTACCCTTGACAATTCGTCGGGTAAATCGGGTATTGCATACTCAGCTCTAAAAAAAGTAAAATGTGCCTTCCGGCAATTACAACTGTGTGATGCCTGGAGGATTCATCATCTCTCAGATAGAGTCTATAGCTTTTATTTTTCTCCACATAGTGTCTATAGCAGATTAGATTACATCCTGACTCAACATAGCACACTTCCCTGGTTGACCTCCACCTCAATTGGAAACATTCTTCTCTCGGACCATGCTCCAATATACACCTCTTTTAAACTTCCCTCCCTGTCCAAACGAGAGTGGTCGTGGAGGCTTAATGAGTCATTACTACAAGATCCCCTATGTACATCCTAAATAACACAAACAGGCATATTTGTTAGACATGGGGCCCGTCTTAAAAGGGAAAAGGCTCACAGCCCTATCGATCCCCACACTACGTGAGCTACAGGCGGCCAGGTTGGAAGTCAAACGCCTACTCGACCTTGCCCATGGTGGAATGTTGCAAATTTGCCGCAGCAGATTTTATGAGTATGGCAACAAATGTGGCCATATGCTAGCGAGAGCCCTGAAGAATCGGGCAGCCCAATCCTTCATTTCAAGCATTAAAATTGCCCCGAACAAAGTAGCCCATTCCACCTCGGACATCTGTGAAGCCTTCCACTCTTTCTACGCTGACTTATATAACTTACCAAGTGCCCCCCCCAGCCACTGGAGACCTCAACCAACCCCCTCTCTCTCCGTTCAATCCACCCACAACGGACACTATCTCCGCGCTAGAAGCACCTTTCTCACACACAGAGTTAGAAACAGTGATCAAAGCCCTACCTGGCGGGAAAAGTCCGGGCCCTGACAGTTACACAGGGAAATATTACAAACACTTCTTATCAATACTTAGCCCCATTCTATTGAAAGCATTCAATACAGTCTCCCCGGAAACAACATTTCCCCCACAAGCCACCACCGCACATGTCGCGGTACTCCCGAAGCCAGACAAGGACCCCCAATCATGTGCCAGTTACAGACCTATCTCTCTCCTTAATATCGACTTAAAAATTTACGCCAAGCTCATAGCCAACCGATTGAATCCCCTTCTGCCAGACCTTGTCCACAAGGACCAAGTAGGGTTCATGCCTGGAAGGGAGGCACGCGACAATACCATCAAAACCCTTGACATCATACACTATGCCCAATCCCACCAAACTCCTATGATGATACTTTCCCTGGACGCCAAGAAGGCCTTTGATAGAATCTCATGGCCTTCATTAGCGGACACCCTGCATAACATAGGGTTCAGCCCAGTTTTTACCGCCAAAATACTATCCCTATACACCAACCCTTCAGCCAGGCTGAAAATAAATGGTTCCCTCTCAGCCCCCTTTTCCATCTACAATGGAACTCGCCAGGGATGCCCCCTCTCCCCACTCCTCTACGTCTTGGTGATGGAACACTTGCCAAGTGCTATTCGCGCTAATCCAAATATCCAAGGTATCTCCATAGCGGCAGCTGAACACAAATACTCGGCCTTTGCAGATGTCCTCCTAGTGTACATCACCAACCCAGCCCACTCCCTGCCAGCCCTGATGTCTACCCTGGAGGCCTTCGGGATGTGGTCCAATTTTAAAGTCAACATGACAAAATCTGAGGCCCCTAATGTTTCCCTCCCGCTCCCAGAAGTAGAATTCCTTAAATCCAGCCTCCCCTTGCTTGGCCTTCGGGAGGTATCACCTACCTGGGTATTAAAATCTCTAAGGACCTGTCCAAATTGTTTAGTAATAACTTCTCCCCACTACTAGCCAATTTCTTCTCGGACCTGGATACCTGGCGGAAAAAAGATTTCTCCTGGTTTGGCAGGTTAAACATCCTAAAAATGACCCTCCTCCCTCGACTTCTTTACCTCCTACAAACCATCCCTATTGCCATACCCAGATCCTTCTGGGATAAGATTAGCCGATGCTTTTCTAATTTCATTTGGCCCCCAGGCTGCCCCAGAGTTAAAAAAAGACATACTGATACTACCAAAAGATAGGGGAGGCGTCGGACTCGGATTTCTTCCACCACAAACGCTCCAAAGCGTGGGTGTCACTGGTGCAGGATATCTGTCCTAGGGAGATTTCCACTCTTCCTTGGACCTGGTCCCCCAACCCTAAAGAACATACTCCCCTCTCATTTTCCACGGAACACACTCTACGCATTCTGAAAAATCTAGGCCCGCGACGTTCCCTAGTGGACAAACAGGGACTCCTCACACCCATCATGGATAACCCGCTATTCCCACACGGTCTCTCTAAAGGGGAATTCCTCTCAGGTACTCATCATAAACCCCTTCGATTTACACAGGTGCTAGTGGGTAATACCCTTCATCCGCTATCTGCTCTTCTACCAGGCAGCACACCAACAACTACCCAACATCTCCAATATGCGCAACTCCAACACTTTTACAACTCCCTCAGACCACACACCCAACTATCCCACACTCTGACGCAATTTGAACAAATGTGTACAGCACGCGAACATACACCCCATGCTCTATCAGTGGTATACAAACTGCTAACGACTCCCAACCATATACGTACACCACCGTTCTTCAAAGCGTGGGAAAAGGAACTGGGGAAAACATTCTCTGAGGGACAAAAACAAAAAATGTTTTTGTCCCTCAAAAAGCAGTTATGGCCTCCAAAAACCAGGAAACTAGCTATAAGATACTGACTAGGTGGTACAGAGTGCCCTCGCTCCTACACAAATGGTTCCCATCAATACCGGACAACTGCTGGCGTTGACACACATATGGTGGCAATGCCCGCGTTTACAAAATTTTTGGTCTGGTGTTCTCCAGGTAATTGAGGAGATCACAGGACTTAAAATCCCCAACACCCCAGAAGCAGACCTGCTATACATGTTTTACATTCCAATTTCAGCATATAAAAAATCGCCCAAGCATCTCCTGCAGGCAGCCAAAACAATACTCCCGAGGAAATGGAAATCTGAATCCCCTCCTACAATAAGTGAGTGGTTTGGGGAAATAGCCTTGACGCACAGAATGGAAGAACTTATAGCTCAATCGCCAAAGGACCGCACACAATTTTCAAAAACCTGGTACCAATGGCAGCAGTTTGTGTGCTATTGTACATTACAAGATTAAAAACTGGAAGTGATGCAGCTGGGAATGCTCCACCTACCCCGCCCTCACATCTTCACCTAAACCACTAGTACCCCCCCTTCCTGGCTTACCTAAGAATCCTTCCCTCTCTCTATTCTTTTCCCCCTACATCCCCCCCAACCACTATCTCTATTTTTACATACTTCATATTTCAACTACAGCTTTACACTTATTAGTGTGTATTACAAATGCCTCACCACACCTACGGTGAATGTTCATCGCGCCATGCGCGATGGTGTCTATCTCTCCTATTATTTCCGTTGCTTTCAAATCTGAATGTTTGTTTATATGTTAACTATGCATGCCCCAAAGGCAATTAATGCATAACCTTCTGTTATACTGTACAAGTTTCAATTTATTCAATAAAGCTTTGAATGATAAAAAAAAAAAATTAAATACACAAAGTACCTGTATGTGGCACTTCCAAAATTTTTTTAAAACAGAGGACCGGGTAGGTGGCTCTACAGAAAAATTAAATTCATAGAGTACTATAGCTAGAGCCAGTTGGCCCTGGCAAAAAATAGCCAGTTGCCTCTGATTTAGTCTACAAAGAGGAGGAGAAGGAGGAGAATGAGGAGGAGGAGTGCATACATGAGAATTATTCAGGTTGAGCTGCTTTCACCTGGTGGAGAATGGAAATCATGAGAAATCCAGGCTTGATTCATCTTGATAAGCGTCAGCCTGTCAGCGCTTTCAGTCGACAGGCGTGTACGCTTATCGGTGATGATGCCACCAGCTGCACTGAAAACCCGCTCTGACAACACGCTAGCGGCAGGGCAAGCAAGAACCTCCAAGGCGTACAGCGCCAGTTCAGGCCAGATGTCCAGCTATGAAACCCAGTAGTTGTAGGGAGCTGTGTGATCATTGAGGACGATGGCATGGTCAGTTACGTACTCCCTCACCATCTTTCTGTAAAGATGAGCCCTACTCTGCCGGGACTGGGGACAGGAGACAGTGTCTTGCTGGGATGACATAAAACTGGCAAAGGCCCTGTAAAGCGTACCCCTGCCAGTGCTGGACAAGCTGCCTGCTCGCCTACTCTCCCTCGTTACTTGTCCCACAGAAGTATGCCCTCTGCCGCTAGCAGTGTCAGATGGGAAAGACTGTTTCAGCTTGTGCACCAGGGCGTGCTGGTTTTCATGCACTCTCACACTCCTTTCCTCTACAGGGATGAGAGTGGATAGATTTTGCTTGTACCGTGGTTCCAGGAGAGTGAATACCCAGTAATCGGTGCTGGAAAAAATTCTTTGAACGCGAGGGTACAGGCTAGGCAGCCTAGCATGAAATCTGCCATATGCCCAACGCGCAACAATACACTCCCCTCACTGGCCTGACTCTCCATTTCCTCCTCCTCCTCCAAATCCTCTTCTTCTGCCCATACACACTGAACAGTTAAGGACTGAGCAATGGTCCCCTCTTCTGTGTCACCGACATTCTCCTCCTCTTCTTCCTCCACCTCCTCAGATACAGGCCAAGCAGTGGGATGGTGAGGCTGATGATAGCCGCATCGCCACTGACCATCTGTGTTGACTCCTCAAAGTTACTCAGCACCTGACAGATATCAGACATCCACGTCCATCCTCATTGTAGACTTGAGGAAGCTGACTGATCTGACTACCAGTTCTGGTGGAAGTTGACATCTGGCAGTCTACAATCGCTCTAAACTGCTGGTAAACTCTGGATAACATGGTTAATGTGGAATTCCACCTTGTGGGCACGTCGCACAATAGTCGGTGAGTGGGCAGCTGGATGCGGCGCTGCGCTGCCCTGAGAGTGGCAGCATCTGTGGTCGACTTTCCGAAATGCGCACAGATGTGGCGCACCTTCGTGAGCAAATCAGACAGATTGGGGTATGTCTTGAGGAACCGCTGAACTATGAGATTTAACACATGAGCCAGGCATGTCACATGTCTCAGTCTGCCGAGTTGCAGACCCGCCACCAGGTTATGGCCGTTGTCACACACAACCATGTCTGGCTTCAGGTTCAGCGGTGCCAGCCACAGATCGGTCTGCGCCGTGATGCCCTGTAATAGCTCTTGGGTGGTGTGTCTTTTATCGCCTAGGCTCAGCAGTTTTAGCACCACCTGCTGTCGCTTAGCGATGGCACTGCTGCTGTGCCTAGAGTTACTGACTGATGGCGCCATGCCCACAGATGGTAATTCGGAAGAGGAGGCATAGTAGGCCTGAGAGACCGTGACTGAGGTAGGCCCCGCAATCCTCGGCGTTGGCAGTATATGAGCGGCCCCAGGGTCAGACTCGGTCACAACCTCCACCAATTTAACCCAATGTGCCGTCAAGGACATATAGTGGCCCTGCCTGGCAGCACTCGTCCATGTGTCCGTGGTTAGGTGGATCTTGTCAGAAACGGCGTTGGTCATGGCACGGATGATGTTGTCTGAAACGTGCTGGTGCAGGGCTGGGACGGCACATCGGCAAAAGTAGTGGCGGCAGGGGACTGAATACCGAGGGGAGGCCACCGCCATGAGGTTGCAAAAAGCCTTGGTCTCTACCAGCCTATAGGGCATCATCTGCAGGCTCAGTAATTTGGAGATGTGGACGTTGAGGGCTTGGGTGTGTGGGTGGGTGGAACTGTATTTCCTCTTGTGCTCCAGCGTCTGGGGTATAGACAGCTGAACCCTGCGCATGGAGACATTGGTGGACGATGTGGAGGATGGTGGAGGCGAAGGTGTGGTTTTCGAGCGGGAGGTGTTTGGGCCGGGGTCCTGGGCAGGGGGCTGACTAGCAGAGGCAGCAGATGACACAGGGGAAGGAGCAGTGGTGTGCCCAGCTGGAGGTGAACGGCCTTGGTTCCATTGAGTGGGGTGTTTAGCACTCATATGTCTGTGCATACTGGTGGTGGTTAAGCTAGTAGTGGGGGAACACCTGCTGATCCTGGTGTGGCACAGGTTGCACACCACAGTCCGTCGGTCATCCGCTGTTTCTTTAAAGAACCTCCAGACTTCAGAAAATCTAGCCCTCGCCACGGGAGTTTCACTGCGTGAAACATTTGGCGCTGATGCACCAGCTCTGGCCCTGCCTCTCCGTCTGGCCCCACCAATACCTCTTGCAACCTGTTCTCGTATAGGACTCGCCTCCGTCTCAGAAGCACTGTCTTATAATAATACCGATAGGCAAATCGTGGATGAGATTTTTGACTGGGTCCTCATCAATTCAATTATTTTTCACAAAAAAGGCCTGGAGATGGCCTCACAAAGACCCATTGGTCAGAAAATTAAGAGGAATCTTTTGTATCCCCTTAAAAAATAATAACTTTATTCGGATACTTTCAAAAATTTTAATCAATTGACACTAACAGGCGATAGAGTTAAAAATCTACGGGCAATAGGACTTGTGTAACAACTTACATCATAAGAATAGTTGTGGTTGTAATATGTGTGTGTTGCTTTTATTAGCAAGAGGCACTGTATTTGTATGTGGCAGTGTATAACAGTAGTTGGTGTCTCTCAATTGTGGCCCAGGGTAGTGTATCTTTTAATATTCCCTTGCCACGCCATTCATAAAGAATTGAATGGGATGCTTATGGGAGTGCTAGAGTGGTTGAACATCGAGATGGGATTTGCTGTTTGGCAGGTATCCAGTATCCTGGTGGTCTGTATCCGATACACTAGATGTCACTAGTGAGTAATGGTTTTCTTTGTAATAACTATTGCAGCTGATACATTGTTGCAACGTTGTTAAGTACTGCTAGTATGTATCATTTTTGACTGACTCCACTTTCTATCTCTGCTGCTATCTTGCTGTGTTTTGGTCACCTCGGTCTCTACTAGAGATGAGCGAACATGCTCCTCCGAGCTTGATGCTCGGTCGAGCATTAGGGTACTCGAAACTGCTCGGGCCATTTCCTCCTCCTCCAACTCCTCCAACTCCTCTTCTTCTGCCCATACACGCTGAACAGTGAAGGACTCAACAATGGTCCCCTCTTGTGTCTCGCCAACATTCTCCTCCTCTTCCTCCTCATCCTCCTCCACCTCCACCTCCTCCGATATGCGCTGAGAAACAGACCTCAGGGTGCTTTGGCTATCAACAAGGGAATATTCTTCCCCCGTCTCTTGTGACGAGCGCAAAGCTTCCGACTTCATGCAACACAACGGTAGCAAGTCCCCCTGCAAATTCCTCACAATATGGTACTAGCTGCACTACTAGTGCCAGCAAACCCAGCCACAAGCAAATAAAAAAATAAAATGTATAACGTTATTGTAGCCCTAAGAAGGGCTGTTGGGTTCTTACCAGCAGCAGCTCTCTCCCTAGCGGCATCCAGACACAGAATGATCCGAGCAGCGCGGGCAGCGGCTAGTCTATCCCAGGGTCACCTGATCTGGCCAGCCAACCACTGCTATCGACGTGTAAGGGTACCACGTCATGCTGGGTGGAGTGCAGAGTCTCCTGGCTTGTGATTGGCTCTGTTTCTGGCCGCCAAAAAGCAAAACGGCGGGAGCTGCCATTTTCTCGAGCGGGCGAAATACTCGTCCGAGCAACGAGCAGTTACGAGTACGCTAATGCTCGATCGAGCATCAAGCTCGGACGAGTATGTTCGCTCATCTCTAATTGTGTGCACTGGTCATTATGTTTTATGCTACGACTAAGGACGGCAATCGTCCGAAACGCGTCAGCTCTCTGACCCTATGCTGTTACAATTTTAATTTTTTCCAAATAAACATGGACTTTTAATTTACTTACCTTTGTGATGCTGGAGACTCCTCTTCTATTTTTTCTGCAAGTCTTCCACTTAGTTTGCCGCCCATGCAAACTCTCCGTGCATCATCGCTCCAGAACTGACACGCTGCACTCCAGGGAGGTGAGCTGAATCCAACTCTTTTCTTCTTTTTTATCATGGCCTGTATTAGCAGTGTCTGATGTGTACTGGATTTGTGGGGAAGGCTGGGAAGGTGAAGGTGATAACACTTGTGCATTCCTTCCTCATGATCCCCAGGGATAAGGTTGATCAGACACATAAGAAAAGGTAGAGAATCCCAAAGGATTCTGGAGGTCTGAGAGAAGCAACTAGATGACAACGTGTATATAGATACAGTGGGAGCACCAAGAGGGGGTCCCAGATGAGTACAAGGCCCACAATCAGATATGGGCAGGACTAGAGTCCATTATTACCCAGATAGCTATGAGCAAAGATGTTGGTTGGGTAACTGTTTTTATTGTAATTAACAGAGATTTGTGAATTATATCCGAGATGCTTCCCAGAACTGCATGGCTTTGGACATGACCCTTGCTGAGAAGGGAGGAGTCTGTAAGATGGTGGGAGTGGCTTGTCACATATACATCCCAGATGACATCGCCCCCTATGGATCGATTACCCATGCTCTTGAAAAGATTGATGGACTGTCCAGGGAACTCAAAAGAAACTCAGAAGTGGACGCTATATCCTTCACTTTGTAGTTGGGGGATTGGAAGGGTTTCAAGTGCGGATGATATTGGGGATTGTGATTTTGCTCTTGTCACTTATTGTGTGTTATGTGGTCCCCCCATCAAGTCCACCTAGTATCATGGGTATCAGTAGTTAGACAAGCCAAAGACCCCTTACTCAAGTTACCTAAATTTGCATAATGAAGATCAACCACCCCTGAAACATATCAAGCAGCCCCTGGAGTAGGGAGAGGTAGAGTAGAGATTTGATTCCCATATGTGAAAGTCCACTAAATGGGGGCACACCCAACAGGGGTCTGCTGTCATCCAACTGGTGAAGAGGAGAGCGAAGCACATATGGGCAGATCTGTAGGTCCTTCTAGACTAAGAGTATCTGAGAGAAATTCCAGGATTTAGGGGGGACTGTTAAACTAAACCTGCTGATAGATCAAATCCTGTCATTTCTACTTGTTCTATTTTCCTAAAATCATTGTAACAGAGACTTCATAATAATATGGCGCCGACATCGTGATCATAATGAAAACAATTAAGGCTAAAGGATGTCAACAAGACTTCAATCCTGACGTCAATAAGCAACAGCAAGGAAGTTCTCCAATCAAGAGACTACACGAGCTGGGGATTCTCCGCCCCTTCTGCTTCTTCCATAATTTCTATATAGTTTTGTGAAACCAAATAAAGTTCTAGCAGTGCAGATGTGCCATGGCCATGATCGCATGAGTGAGATTTAAATCAGCAAATGTGTCTGAATTAATTTCTTATGATGTGCACACATGCTTATTGATTAGAAACACGCAGCCAACGCACACTAAAAGAGGATGTCTTGAATCCTACCCTAACACAAACACTCATAGTATATTGTCTTTATCGCATACACACTCACACTTTATTTCTCCCACTAGACTAAGTCTCGCTATAGTAATTGATTCAGAGTCCTATGTCTGCTAAATAAATAAATAAATCTAAACACTAAAGCCCCACCAACATGTTTCGCCACGTCCATGGCGTCCTCAGGGGTGCAGGGGTAAAACATGTCGGGGGGGGCTTTAGTGTCACCACTGTCTTCACCCGGCCTATCAACCCAGCTTGGGTCTGTCACCTCATCATCCTCCGATCCCTCAGTCTTTTCCCCCCTTGGACTTCCTGCCCTTCACCACAACTTCACCACTGTCTGACAACCGTGTCTCCTCATCGTCCGACACCTCTTCACACATTTCTTCCACTACGTCAACAATGTCATCATGACCCACAGACTGCGACCCTTGGAAAACCTGGGCATCGGGAAAGAGTTCAGCAGCAACCTGACAAGTGGTTTGTGACTCTGGGAAGGGTCCAGAAAACAGTTCCTCAGAGTATGCCAGCTCAAATACCAAATTTTCCTGCGAGGGGGGAGACTGGGGTGAAGGAAGTTGAGGTGGAGGAGCTGGAGGAGTGCTCTCTTGGGTAACATAGGTGGACTAGTAGGGGCTAGTATATTCCAGGGTCACCTGATCAGGCCGACCAACCACTGCTATCGACATGTAAGTGTAGCACGTGATGCTGGGTGTACTGCAGAGTCTCCTGGCTTGTGATTGGCTCTGTTTCTGGCCGCCAAAAAATCTTAACGCCGCAAGATGCCATTTTCTCGAGCTGGCGAAATACTCGTCCGAGCACTGAGCAGTTGCGAGTACGCTAGCAGAGTACGACGAGTATGCTCGCTCTTCTCTAGTCAGAACAGGTTGGACCCCTTTTTTCTGAAAATGGGGCATCGGTGACTGGAGACCAAGAGAAGGTGGAGATACTTAATAGGATTTTTGCTCCGTTTATATGATAGAAGAAAGAACTTCTGATGGGGGTGGTGCCAGTGCGGGTCATGGACCCTGTAATATCTTTGACAGGCAATTGCAGGCCTGTAAGCTTAACTTCCATTGTGGGGAAAATATTGGAAGGGTTGGTAAAAGATTATATACTGGAGTATGTGACATTAAATAGTATAATAAGTGACAGCCAGCATGGGTTTACTAAGAATAGAAGTTGTCAAACTAACCTTATCTGCTTCTATGAAGAGGTGAGCAAGTTCCTGGATGGAGGATCAGATGTGGATATTGTGTTCTTGGACTTTGCAAAGGCATTTGACACTGTCCCTCATAGACACCTGATGGGTACAATAAGGTCTATTGGTTTGGCAGAAATCATTTGCAATTGGATTGAGAACTGGCTGAAGGATCGTATCCAGAGAGTTGTGGTCAATGATTCCAATTTGGAATGGTCACCAGTTATGAGTGGTGTACCCCAGGGTTCTGTGCTTGGCCCACTACTATTTAATATATTTATTAATGATATAGAGGTAGTATTTAATAGCACCGTGTCTATTTTTGCAGATGACGCCAAGCTGTGTAGTGTAATACAGTCTATGGAGGATGTTCATAGGCTGCAGGATGACTTGGACAAACTGAATGTTTGGTCATCCACTTGACAAATGAGGTTCAATGTGGATAAATGTAAGGTTATACACCTGGGGGCTAATAATCCAAAGGCAAAATATGTCCTTGGGGGAGTAAATCTGGGAGAGTCCCTTGTTGAGAAGAACCTGGGGGTACTAGTTGATCATTAATTGAATAACAGCATGCAATGTCAATCAGCGGCCTCTAAAGCCAGTAGGATCTTGTCATGTATCAAAAGTAGTAAGGACTCTCGTGATAGGGATGTAATATTACCACTGTACACGGCATTGGTTCGGCCTCACTTGGAATATGCTTCCCAGTTCTGGGCACCGGTCCTTAAAAAGGATGCCCTGGAGCTGGAGGTGGTTCAATGTAAAGCCACAAAAATGATAAGGGGTATGGAGGGTCTTAGTTATCAGGAAAGATTGAAACAACTAGATTTATTTAGTCTGGAAAAGAGATGACTACGAGGGGACATGATTAATTTATATAAATATATGAATGGTACATACAAAAAATATGGTGGTAAGTTGGTTCTGATTAAATCAAATCAAAAGACGAGGGGGCACTGTCTCCGTTTGGAGAAATCAAGGTTTAATCACCAGAGGGGACAGGGCTTTTTAACTATGAGAACTGTCAATCTGTCGAATAGCCTGCCTCAGGCGCTGGTCACAGCAGGGACAGCAAGGACAGCAGAGAGCTTCAAGAAGGGTCTAGATGCATTTTTACACCTTAATAACATTTATGGTTATGTTATATAGAATTGTTTCTCCTAAATCTCTTCCTCATGCAATCCCTTCCCTTCCTTGATGGACAAGTGTCTTTTTTCAACTGTGTAAACTATGATTTATATGTCTATGCACATTTTTATTAGTTCCACCATGGGACATGAATGAGAAATCATTTGATTGCTTGTTCATAAAAATACCCTGCAATACTGATGTATTGCAGGGTATTAGCTATGTCAGCATATGCACATACACAGGTTGAGACTATTCCTTTAAGATCTTGTCACAGACAAGATCTTACAGGCACTGCCTGAGTACAGCCTTGGGGTCCTGTTCGGACCTCAGGGCTGCCATGGCAGTGATCGGTGCAAGTGCGATTGCGTGGGAGAGACCCCTCTCAGCGAAGTCAAATACTGCAGTGGCGCTGACTGTGGTATTTAACGAGTTAAACACCCACGATCAGAGCCCACTCTGATTGCGGTTGTTACACTTGGATGTTAGCTATTAGTTACAGCTGACACCCAGTGTATTCCAATGCCGGCTTGGCTCCCATCTCAAGCTGAGCCAACATCAGTTCCGCATCTGATATATCGGACACTGAGCTCTATGTTACATTTATGTATGTTATATTTTGGACACAGAGTGTTAAGGGGTTAATGACCCCATGTTTCTTATTGAAAGTAGTGGTGAAATTTAGAGTTGGGATGTGGTGGATTTGTGATGATGGAATATTGATGGGTTGAGACATTAATTCTGGGTCAGTTGTAGTGTTTGTTTTAAAGATGTTTTAGACCAGTTTTGGGTAATGTTTTGCTCCAAACCATTATTTTAGGATTTTGGCTTGTTGACAAAAGGTTGTAGTGCTGGAGCAATTTTTTCAGGTGCACTTGAATTGTCCATAGGGTATATTCTGAAGCCAGGGTTTGTGATGGGCAATGCTGAAATAGAGGCAGCTATTGATGTCTACTGACTTAAAATATATATATTAACTATGATGCCACTCAGGACCTTGTTTTTACAGTTTATTCCATGGTTTATCTCTTCTCCTTTCGTTATGTAATGATTACCTGAATGCACCTAAACAAATAATAATTGTGTATGCTTGCATTTGGCTATTCTGCAAAACATACAATATCTACAGATTTGTTGAGCATCTGTCACCTGAGCAACCAAAAAAGATCTTATAGAAACCCTTTTACCCTTATATCCTAAAATTATCAATATAGTGTAATACAAGTGCTTTTTCCCTTTTAAGTTGACATCTCTCTGTTGCGCTGGAATAGAGGTCAGGATTTTCTGGTAGGCTGTGTACCACTTTTCTATTAGTTCTTAATGAAACACACTAAAAAGTGAAAAAAATATAAAAGTGTAAAATTAGATTTACTTGTAGCTCTCAAACTTAAAGAGAACCTACCACCACGAATCTACCTATAAAGGTAGATCGGGTGGTAGGTGGATGTAAGGGACGTGAGGAGAGCTCTTTTTAGAGCTAATCCTCACGTCCCCCTAACTTTTGGGAAACTTTATTAACCATATGTAAATTTAGTTATGCGGCTACTGGGGCGTGGTATAGCCGGCACGAGGCTACACAGCGCGCTACTCCACGCCCCGTAGCCACATTACTCCTCCTACCCTGTTGTGTCCGCATGCGCAGTAGCTCCGCCTCAGACTGGGACTGCTCAGCCGCGTTCTGCGCAGTGCGCAGAGCGCCATCATATCGGACGAGGGCACGCAGCTACGAGTGCTGCCGCAAACCAGGACACATGGATAGGAAGGAGAGCCGAAGAGTTGTTCGCAGTGGGAAAAAGAGCTAGGTGTATGCATCGGGGTAGGATGATAGGCCGAGAGGGGTGAGCAGAGAGAAGAAGGAAGGGAAAAAGAGGAGAAGGAAAATGCATGGGGAGCGTGACTTGGAGAACGGAAAACGTGAGCGGGAGGATAGTTATGGGGTTATAAGGGGTGCCGTGAGGAAAGGGTGGAGAGGAGCGGGAAGGAAAAAGAAAAGATGGACGGAGTAAACGGCGGGAGGGACGGAACGAGGAGGAGTTGGGCGGGCGGTAAAGCTAGGAGGTGGGTTAGAAGAAGATAAAACAAAGGCGAGAGTGAAGAGGGGGACGGGAGGGAGGGGGAGTAGAAAGGAGAATCGAACGAAAAAAAGTAGAAGCGAAGTGGAAGGGCGGCATTTGGGAGGGGTGGGGGTGGGGGAGACGAAGAAGAGAGGGGGTGGGTTTACTTTAGAGCAAGGATACAAGTAGCGGGGGGGTAGAAGCGGAGGAGGAAAAAGGACGGTAGTGGGGGAAGTAGTGGGGTCGAAATAAAGGGGACGTACGCGGACCACACGTGTATTAGGAGTAATGTTGCTACGTGCGTTGAGTAGCCGCGCTGTGTAGCCTCGTTCCGGCTACTCCACGCCCCAGTATCCGCTACTAATTTACATATTGGTTAATAAAGTTTCCCAAAAGTTTAGCGGGGAACTTAGGTGAGCTCTAAAAAGAGCTCTCCTCACATGCCTTACATCCACCTACCACCCGATCTACCTTTATAGGTAGATTCGTGGTGGTAAGTTCCCTTTAAGCTTAAAAAGTATCCGTCAAATAAAAAAAAAACAACTTTTCATATACTGTAGGGCAGGCAATTTTAAGCCTTTTTGCAATTGGATTAGTTACCCAAATCTTGCTCCTCTTCTATTTTGTAGCCTTCCCCCTGCCATCAGTGACTCCTCAGCTGCCTGTTGCTAGGGTCTTCCCATCCTCACAGAGCTGAATACAGAGTGAAAATGTAAATGTGAGGCATCCCCTCTCCTCTCCCTCCTCTTAGCTGTTTACCTCATGGCTTACTCCAGCACTCCAGTGATGACAGGAGCCCGAACTAATGTAGTAACAATCTCCATGTAAGCTTGTTATCTCTACCTAACTAATATAGTAAATGTCTCTCCCTGAACACTCCCATCTTTCCGTATACTTGTATATAAACAAATACACAGTCTCCCCCTACCCCCTTTCCTTCACCTCGGCAGGAAAGGGCAGACAGGAGACAGAGATCTGTGATACACTGACTATGCAAGTCTTCAATCTATCCCATGTGCTGTGCTGTAGTTTTATTAGATTAATATGAGATGCAAGATAAATAGACATATACAGATAGATATATAATTATACATAGATGGATAGATTAAAACATTTAAAAAGATAAAGAACATACTCAGAAAAATTCCACCAATGGTCAAATAACTAAATATACATGATAAATAGATCACAGTAACCTGTATAAAGGTATAGAAGGTATTGTCCTCAGAACCAGTCAAGATATTTGCTTACAAACAAGTATTGTACATTACCCAAAGGAATAACAGGAGATGTATACAGTCATGACCAAAAGTTTTGAGAATGACACAAATATTATATTTTCACGTGGTCTGTTGCTCTCTGGTTTTTATTTGTGTTTGTCAGATGTTTTTATCACATATAGAAATACAAATGCAATCACATTATGAGTAACAAAAGCTTTTATTGACAGTCAATATTTGCAGCGTTGACCCTTCTTCTTCAGGACCTCTGCAATTCACCCTGGCATGCTCTCAATCAACTTCTGGACCAATTACTGACTGATAGCAGTCCATTCTTGCACAATCAATGCTTGCATTTTGTCACAATTTGTTGGTTTTTGTTGGTCCACCTGTCTATTGATGATCGACCACAAGTTCTCAATTGGATTAAGGGGGATCTGGGGAGTTTCCAGGCCATGGACCCAAAATCTCTATGTTTTGTTCCCTGGGCCATTTAGTTATCTTCTTTGCTTTATGGCAAGATGCTCCATCATGCTGGAAAAGGCATTGTTGATCAACAAACTGCTCTTAGACAGTTGGGAGAAGTTGCTCTTGGAGGACATTCTGGTACCATTCTTTATTCATGGATGTGTTTTTAGGAGAGACATTGAGAGAGCCGATGGTTGCAGGAGACGGTGAATGGTTGCAGGAGACGGTCCTGGCGCTTGGTGGTCCTTCTTGGGTGCCCTGGAGACTTTTTGGAAACAATGGAACCTCTCTCCTTGAATTCCTTGATGATGCGATAGATTGTTGACTGAGGTGCAATCTTTCTAGCTGCGATACTCTTCCCTGTTAGGCCAGTTTTGTGCAGTGTAATGATGACTGCACGTGTTTCTTTAGAGATTACCATGGTTAACATAAGAGAAACAATGATGCCAAGCACCAGCCTCCTTTTAAAGTGTCCAGTGGTGTGATTCTTAATTGACAGATTGATCTCCAGCCCTGTCCTCATCAACACCCACACCTGTGTTAATGGAGCAATCACTGAAACGATGTTAGCTCCTCCTTTTAAGGCATGCCTGCATTGAAGTTGAAATGTGTTTTAGGGGAAAAAAAAGTCATTTTCTAGGCAAATATTAATTAATTAATAGCAATCTCCATGTAAGCTCCTTCTATACCTCTATACAGATTACTGTAATCTATTTATGTTCAGTTTATTGAACAGAAAGAGAAACAACAATAACAAGGACAAATAAACAAAAGATACCAGCAGCAGGTTGAAGCTCAGCAGGACACTCAGGACCACCATGACATAAAGAGCACATCAGTAGAGATGAGCGAGCACTAAAATGCTTGAGTACTCGTTACTCGGGTCGAACTTTTCCTGATGCTCGAGTGCTCGTATTGAATAATGAACCCCACTGAAGTCAATGGGAGACTCGAGCATTTTTCACTGAAAGAACTCACTGAAAGAACACTAAAGAAGAACACATTGTAGATGTTTGCAGATGTTTTCACTGAAAGAACACATTCAAAGAACACAGTGAAGAACACATTGCAGATGTTCCGTACATCTGCTAACTTATCGGAAGACACGCGCGCCGAACGGTGTTCTTCACAATAGTATATGAAGAACAATATGTGTGAAGAATACATTGCAGATGTTTCCATACATCTGCAATGTGTTCTTCACACATAATGTTCTTCACATACTATTGTGTACATGTACTTTATTGAACAACAGCAGACAACGGGCCTAAACAGGCTCACAGCAGATTCAGATTACTGGAGTGCTCATGGAGGGGGTCCTCAGGAACAGTGCACCAGCCTGATAGTAAATGCAGGCTTGGAGAATTTGGATGGAGCTGTGTCCAAACTGTGGAAGTTGAAGCTCTGGATTTGAGTCTCCTGACTCTGGTCCAGGGATTTGGTTCTGTGTCAGTACTGAAGTTTTATTCTCCTTGTCAGGTGGTAGCATCTCTCCAATCACACTCCAGTTTACAATACAGCCAACAATTGGTCAATAACTTGCATCCGCTTAACCATTGCCTGTTCAGGTAGGATCTACAGCTGCAAATTACCTAAGACTTCCTGTAATATCCCTTTGGTGAGTTGCGCAGGTTCACCTGATGGGTCCTGACAGGTAGAGGGCCCCGCAACTACTCCCTGGCCTATACATTGGCATGGGGTGTTGCATAATTGGAAGAGCCACCCATGGCTTGGCTATGGACCAGATGGGGAAAGGACAACCAAAGCTGGCCAGCAGAAAATGGCCTCCATATGATCCATGCACACTACAGCATGTAGGGGTGCGGATGGTAAAGGGCACTTTTTGGTAAGTGCTGCTATGTGCAGGGTAGGGGAGACAAACCGCCCATGGTCCTGGCTACAGGCACCGGGGTTGGTGTTGGACTGGGTACACAGAAATGAAAACAGTACAGTTGGTAGCTAACGGCCTTAAACCAACTGTTTGATAGGAAAAGATATGGTGTTATGTCCTGTAATCTACTACTTGCACCAAGGCCTGAAAATTTGTTTGCAAACTCGTCACCTAGGTGGCAATATTATACATATAAATGGTACATATAATACATACATTATACCTGCCGTCTAACGGTCACCCTGGTGTATGACGTCTAGGTGTCACTTATTCGAAACCCCCCGGTCCCCTAAGGACCCGTTGCTTACAGAGGCCATACAATGACTCAGCTGATGTTTTAGGCACAAGCCTGCGGTCAGGATTTTACAAAGACATAGTACAAAGACATAGACAAAGACGGTCCAACACAGCCTTAGCTACACACCTGCAAAGCCTAAAGAAAAAGGTTAAATGCAAACTGACTGATAGTATTACTACTATAGTTGATCAAACATAATGGAAATCACATTGGCTTAGACAGTCCAATGGGTAAATAGCTTATCATGCAAACAAAGATGCACAAGCTATGGTCTCATTGGTCAGCAGCAAGTGTTCAGCCCCTCCATCTTTCTGATTATAGTTCTTTTTAGTGCTGGTAAACATGGTTGCTATGGGACAAAAAAGGTACCTGCCACCAGTGAACCCACAGAAACTACACACAGTAGCTCTTAGATATCTTTACACATGTTTTAACGGATGCCTTTAAGCAGCATTCCTCTAAAAAATACTTTTATTGATTTCCTCTGTTCCAGTTAGGGAGGTGGGAGCTGCAGTATACAGACAAGCTAGCCCACCCCCCTCACTGACACAGAGACTTGTGACCCTGGCTGAAGAGAATTCCTGAGGGAGTGAAGAGCAAGGATGAATTTGCTTCACATAGCCAGCGTCACTCTTACCCCTATCTTCCTGAAGTAGTGGTTAAGGTTAAAGCAGAGCCGAGTAACACAAAGTCACAGTGTTTTTCATCTCCTTCTCCCTCCTACCTCTCTTCAGCTATATTAGCAGTGGCAGCAATTGTGAGTGGGTGGTCTAGCTTGACTCTATACTGCAGCTCTCCCACCTCCATGACTGGAACAAAGGACCACATTGGGCATGACAAGACAGAAAGCAGGATGTGACGGTTAGAGGGTGGGCAATGCAAAAGCCTCTTAGTACATCCGGCAGACTGTGTGCCATGTGGAGGGGAATTTAGACTGGCTGTAACCAGTCTTAACATATTCCCCCCAATGGCGGTTATTTATCATAAAGTTAGCTCTTTGGGACAGTTCCATGTCTGTCTTCAGAAGTCAGCTGACCAGTAGATTCATTAAAGTGGCATTTGCCCTTGTGGGATTTTTTTTTCAAAAAGTCACAAAATGCATAAAAAGTCCCAACACATATGCAGTAGAGGACTGGAGTGACTATGTGACTTTGAATGCACCTTTTTTTACAAAGTCGCAAGTCATGAATCTTCAAAAATGTTTAAGCCAATATACTGAAGTGATGGAAATTGTCCTGTGTGACCAATAAATAAACCTCAATGCTACTGTTTTGAGCTTTTGTATGCCAAAAAAGACCAGCTTATCTAAATCCTTAACTCTTAAAAGTTAAAGCACACACAAAGTGA
Organism: Engystomops pustulosus; assembly: GCA_019512145.1. NCBI lineage: Eukaryota > Metazoa > Chordata > Amphibia > Anura > Leptodactylidae > Engystomops > Engystomops pustulosus. The sequence goes on along the minus strand of WNYA01000213.1, from coordinate 78,442 downwards.
AATTTATGGTAATTATTTAATTGGTCTTAAAACTAAACAGTTTATACTGAAAATTTCCATTTAATACAGATACTGAACTCTTCTAAATGAACCAATTCTTGGGTTAGAAGCTCCCCAGTCGCTGTATCTCCTGTACTCTCCAGGTCTCAGGTAATACTGACGTCCCCTGTAGTTGGGCTCCTCATAGAACATCCAGTATCCATCATGCACATGGCAAGAATTGATATCATTGAAGCGGAATTGCTCATGGACATGAGGACAATCTTCAGTGAACTCCATCATCTGACCTTTAAAATCTTCTCTCTCATATACCCTAAGCCTGAATGGTCCACGATGCTATGGATACACAGAAAAAAGTATTAAAGGAGTTGTACAGTTTTTACAAAAATGTTTATCAGGCCTGGAGCTATAAAAACAATAAAAATCTTTTCCTCCAGTTCTCCTTTTGTGCCCTGGCGCCACCCACCACTGTCATGGTCCCGTTTGTTTACAGAGGCAAGTTCTCCCATCCGACTACTTGTGCCCGCCTGATACACATTGGAATTGATGCTGTATCAGGTATACAGAAGTGGACGGGTAGGAGGAAGGGACAACGGGAGAACCAGAGGACAAAAGGATAAGATTTTAATTGTTTTAAAGACCCTCCATGCCTGATAAACATTTTTTTATAAAGCCTAGACAACCCTTCTAAGTAAGGTGCAATCATTTCAAAATAACAAAAAAAAAATCAGGTATGTGAATATATTTTTTGGTGGAATTTTCTTCTAACACAAATTTTAATTACCTGTGGAGTCAAGCGACAAGATCTGATGGAGTCATTAAAACCCAACCACTGCTGGAAGTCTGGATATTCTCCTCTCCTCAGGAAGTATTGGTGCCCTCTGAAGTTGGGATGTTCATACAAGATCCAATTTCCATTCTCCACTCGGATGGAATTGCAGTTATTAAAGTATGAAGACAGATCAGCGGAGTCAGAGTTGCACTCATAAGAGCGACCCTGGAAGTTTCGGTTCTCATAGAAAATAATCTAAAAATAAATAGATTTCTGCTTGGTTTTTGAGAAAAAATATCAAATAAATACTAGCCCCTTAAACACAGCCCATCGGTTTTTACATTAGGCAAACAGGCTCCCAAATTGAGTGTATTCTGTTGGAACATTACAATGTCCTATGTGCAATCTTGCAGTTGTGGCTAATGTTCCTTACTGTCAGTAACATCTGAGTTGTTAAGAGGTAAAGAAGAAATTTGATGATATGGGAGGTAAGTTGTGTCTGTAAGGTATTTTGTCTGATGTTGGTGTTTATGCCACAGAATAGTGACTATGCAGATCAATAAGTACAGCTTAATTTTGCACATGCTGGCAAAAAAATGGTTGGTTCTAATATTACTAGAAACAAAACAAAAACTATGTACTAGAACAGTTTGCTGACCCTTTGTACCAGATGAGAAATGATAATATTAAACTGTTTCTATTTCACATATCTGAAGAAAATGTTTGCACTGGTGTGTCATGTTCATCTGTATATCAAAATCCTGTAAAAATAACACAGTCCTTTACATTACAAATGCAGCAGCCAGTAGTTCAACCACTTACATACAGCCTACACTTAGGGTATGGTTTGTGTTTGCATTTATAAAAACAAACAAAGACAGGAAACATAAACTAATTGTATTTTACCTTAACCATCTTGTCTGGTGATCTGCTGCAGTGGTTGTGCACTATTCATTCTATGAGCTGTTTGCTTTTATACATCTAGTACTGCTGATGTATGCATACAGTACAATGCATCGTATGCTGACCTCTTTTCTGTCAACTATAGAAAATGTATACCATAGATCTTTTGTTTTCTTTTGTGTGTTTCCAATGTTAAAAAGCATTGTAACAACTTTCTTTCACTAATGTATGTCATCCTACAGTGTACATCATTGAATGCAAAGTCAAGTGGACCACATGATTCAACACAGTATACTTTGTGAATTTTTTTTTTGTAAAATATATAATTTAAAACATAATTCCAAAACTATACATTGCAGTTACAAGGAGTTTATCTTTGAAGAGTAAAAAAATAAATAATAATGATGGAGCCCTTTTTCGTTTTGGCTTTTCCATTTTTTACTCTTTACTTTCAAAAATCTATAACTTTTTATTTTTCTTTGTGCAGAGCTCTATGAGGGCTTGTTTTTTTGCATAACAAATTGTAATTCCTAGGGATAGTATTTAATATTCCATGTCATGTACTGGGAAGCTAGATTTGCCCCATTTTCCTTTTGCCCAGTTTTATGGCTTTTACAGTGCCCTCCAAATGACACATTGCCTTTATTATTTGGGTTGGTATGATCATGAAGATAACACATTTTTACAGGTTTTATTATATTTTAGTAGATTTCAAAAAATAATTCTTTACTTTGGCATATTCTGAGTCCATAACTATTTCATACAAGCAGTGTACATTGCAGTATATGGTGTCATCTTTTGTGGAATGAGATGCTTTCATGGCTACCATTTTGGTAGCAGTGATCTTTTGACCACATTTTATTAACATTTTTATGTGTTGCAAAATGGAAAAAAAAAGGGAATTTGGACATCTGAAAGCTATTTTACTTAGGCATTTTGGGACTCAATAATGTCCAACATGTCTATGATTTTGATGAATTATTTTTATATAATTTTGGGAGGGAAATGGGGGATTTAAGCTTTTAAGTTTTTATTAACCCTTTAGTGACACAGGATTTTTCCACAAATTTTTCACTCTCCACCTTCAAAAAAACCTTTTTCATTTTTACGTGTACAGAGCTGTGTGAGAGCTTTTGTGTGTAACAAATTTTAATTTCCTGTGATGTCATTTATTATTCCGTGCCATGTACTGGAAAGCAGGAAAAAAATTCCAAATGTGGAAAATTTGAAAAAAAGGTAGTGTGTGTCACGTTCTTGTGGGCTCAGTTTTTACGACTTTCAATCTGCGCTCCAAATAACACCTCTACTTTATTTTTTGGTTTGGTATGATCACGGTGATACCAAATTTATATAGGATTTATTACGTTTTAATACATTTTCAAAAATTAAACAAATGTGTACAAAAAAGAAAAAAAAAATTGCCATCTTCTGACGCTAATGACTTTTTTATACTACGGTATATGGAGCACAGAAACACAGTTGTTCATGGTGCACAGTTTGCCCCTTAAGGAGCTACTCATGGTATAAGACCAGTCCACACAGTCTTTGAAAAAGTCCACAGAAATAGAGAAAATAATTTCACTATGACCGGAGCTCCCAATATTATTCTTCTTATTCGTTATTCCATCTTAAACCACCGATGAACAGCACTAATCCTCAGTTTCTCCTGCTGAAAGTATGTCACCATTCAGACTAGCACCATCACACTCTCATCATCCTCCTTTAATTATATTGTAGCTGGAAGAAATTATGCAGGCAGATGGTGTGGTACGTTCCAACAAAGTTAAAATTTATTTCAGTTCATCATACTCACAAGAGTCAATTAAAAATGTGCATATCACAAGTTCACATAATGGGACGCTAGCTTTCCTATCAACCCGACCCAGGGTTTCGCCGGCAAGCCTTGCTTGCCACTGGCTCATTGTAACGAATCTGCAGTAACCATGCAGCCTCGGGTCTGACAAAGACCGAGGCTGTCAGGGCAACCGATTGCTGTCCCCCCATGACTTTCGGGGGAGCGACGTCTGCCGGCGACTTTGTCAGCAGCAGGGAAGAGGTTAACGCCCGCGATCAGAGCAAGCACCGACCGCAGGCAATAGCGATGGGTCTTTGCTGCAATATGCAGCAAAGCACATCTCTTTATGAAGAGGGATCAGCCCGTCAGCCCTCTTCATACACCTTCCTAGCTCTGCAGCGGATATATCCATCACAGAACTTTAATGGGTTAAAACTAGAGATGAGCGAGTATACTCGTCCGAGCTTAATGCTCATTCGAGTATTAAGGTACTCGAAACGGCTCGTTGCTCGGACGAGTATTTCCCCTGCTCGAGATCGAGCATTTAATTAAAAAAACACAGTGAAGAACAATGAAGAATAGAATAAAAACAGTGAACACTGTGAACACAGGATCATTTAAGTGAAAAACACAGTAAAGAACACAGTGAAGAATAGATTACAGATGTTCGGCACATCTGCTTACTTGTCGGAAGATATGCGCGGAACGGTGCGAACAAAATAGTATGTGAAGAACAATATATATGTGTGAAGAACACATTGAAGAACACGGTGAGCAGGACAGAGACACCGGGGAGCAGGACAGAGACACCGGGGAGCGGCACAGAGACACCAGGAAGCGGCACGGAGACATCGGGGCACGGAGACATAGGGGCACGGAGACATCGGGGCACGGTGACACCGGGGCACGGAGACATCGGGGCACGGAGACATCGGGGCACGGAGACATCGGGGCACGGTGACATCGGGGAGCGGCACGGAGACATCAGGCAGCGGCGCGGAGACATCGGGGCACGGTGACATCGGGGCACGGAGACATCGGGGCACGGTGACATCGGGGCACGGAGACATCGGGGCACGGTGACATCGGGGCACGGTGAAATCGGGGCATGGTGACATCGGGGCACGGAGACATCGGGCAGCGGCACGGAGACATCGGGGAGACTTCAGTGGAAGAAGAGCAGCGGATCCCGGGACAGCGTATCTCCCGACAAGTAAGCAGATGTGCCGAACATCTGCAATCTATTCTTCACTGCGTTTTTCACTTAAATGATCCTGTGTTCACTGTTTTTATTCTATTCTTCACTGTTCTTCACATCTGCTAACTTGTCGGGAGAAAATATACGCGCGGAACAGTGAAGAATAGATTGCAGATGTTTGCATACCCACTTTTACAGTTTTTTCCAGGGCCATTTTAAATTCCCAGTCCGCCCCTGGCTACACATGAATCTGACATGTTCTGCTGTAACATGGCTGCCTGGAGCTGCTGTATCTCTCCTAAACACACACACACATGCACACACAGGCTGCAGGGGGCGTGGCCACCAGAACCAGGAAGCACATCATTATACAGCCTCACTCCATTACACAGGCTGTCAGTCATGCACTGGGGGTGTGGCTGTGCCTCCCACTCATGAATAGAGTGGACAGCTTGAATATGCTAATGCTTCATTGGACATTTCACAAGTCATTTGCATACAGCTTTAGGACCTCATTGCTTAGGTTTACAGGCATGTAGAGGGACAATGAAGGGATAGAGGTAATGCTCTCTAATGGCAGTTTATGAAAATATATTTAGTTTAGGGGGGTTATTTTGCATGACGGGTTCTCTTTAAGCAACAAAAATACTTCAAACATGGCAACCAATCTAGTAGTCTACTTGCCCATTTCATACTCTAGAACAACTCCTCCCCAGCTATCCTCCAAGTTAAAGGCACAGATGGCTGTGTTCACACTGAAAATGCCGCTATATTATCCACCTTCACTGATTTCTACCGAGACCTGTACAGCAAACCCAACGGAGTTGCGAGACTACTTAGAGGACTTGACCTTCCCCTGCTTGAACGCTGAACGTAGACAAGCATTAGATGCACCATCCACCCTGACCGAGTTGCAAGAAGCTCTAGAAGATATGGCCAAAGGAAAGGTAGCCGGCCCAGACGGCCTACCAATGGAAGTTCTTATGCAATACCAGGACCAGCTACTCCCTACAATACTGTAGGTGTTCCAGCTCTCCTTTGGGTGGGGGGAGCTCCCTGCTTCATTCTATGAAGCTAATATAGTTATCATAAAACCTGACAAGGACCCCGCTGAGTGTGGGTCCTATATACCCATATCTCTACAAACTTTTCACCAAAATACTTGAAAGTAGACTAAATAAAGTAGTCACTAATTTGGTACCTTCTGACCAAGCTGGCTTCATGCCTAGCCGTAGCACGTCAGATAATCTGAGCGGGACACATATTTGGACTCAAATAGGAGTGGCTAGGGGGGAGGACTGGGCCTTGGCATCGTTGGTCACTGCCAAGGCCTTTGATTCAGTGTAATGGCTGTACATATTGGTGACACTTGAAAGTTTTGGTTTTGGACAGCCTTTTATCAAATGGGTCTCAATACTATATGAGTGCCCCAGGGCATCCAAAGTACTTAATGGCCAGACATTTCCCGGCTCTGGGCCGGGGTGGGGCACCCGCCAGGGTTGTCCCCTGTCGCCCCTCCTCTTTTCCCTGGCTATTGAGCCACTTGCCATACGCCTCTGCAACAACCCAGTATATAGAGGTAGGTATTGACGGACAGAGAGGATCGCTTGGCATTATATGATCACGATCCTTTATTGTTCCTCTCATGCCTGATATATCTTTTCCGAGAGCTATTCATATGATAAATGACTTTGGGGCATTCCATGGGCTCCTCATAAACTGGTCAAAGTCAAACTTGATGTTCTTGTCTGCTAATAGACACAATGGTCCCCAATATGTTTTTAATCTATTAGTGTCCAATAATTTTAAATACTTAGGTATTCATCTGGCCAATGAGCCTGCTAAGATGCTACTCCTGAATGTAGACCCCCTTTTGTCCTTGTTCAGGGATAAATTCATGTTATGGTCTGGTCTCCCCCTGTCTGTCCCGGGCCGATTTAATTTATTGAAGATGATAGTCCTCCCAAAGTGCCTCTATGTGCTGCAACATGTGTATGTCCCCATCCCATATACCTTCTTTAAAACACTAGACTCCCTCTTAATTAAATTCCTATGGGGCTCCTCTAGATCAAGAGCTAGAGAGCTTATCCTTATTTGATGGAAGGCAAACCTCACTGCATGTAAGGTTTGGGAAAAAATTGATCCTGCAGAGGGTACTATAGCCCAAACCCTGTTATGGGGTAACAACACACTCCCACACCTAGCTGAGCTGGAGGAGGGATCATTGTGGTTGGATATGGAGGTATAAACACTGGAGGATCTATATCTGAATGATGTATTCATATCTTTTGATTCACTTTGGGAGCGATGTGATATCCCCCATACATAATTGTATAAATACTTAAGGCTTTGCCATGCCCTGTCTGCCCAGTTTCCCATCTCCGAGTACCACGGTTCCAGATATCCACTGATTGGATTAATGCGTTCCCAAGGTCCAACTGGGCTCATCTCCCTAATATACTCACACCTAATAAATACTAGAGCATCCTCCACTACCTTGCAGGCCGTTGATAGATGGAAATCATTGCTACCTGACCTGGATGAAGACCAGTAGACGAATTGTGCCAGTCGCACCTCTTCGTTTTACCCGCTGTGAATAATAGGATGATACAGTTACACATCATCCATCAGAGCTACCTGATCCCTCTGAGGCTCTTTAAAATTAAACGTATCCCCACCCCAGAGTGCCACAGATGTCACCGGTCCCCTGCATTCTACCATGTTATCCTGGAATGCCCAGTCCCACAGAATTTCTTGATAGAGATCCTGTGCTTATTATCACTGGTATTGGAAAAACCTGTACCGCATATTCAGGAGGTGTGCTTATTTGGTCTGCTGGATGAGGAGGTTTGGATGCATCATGTTTCTGGCCATGAAATCCATTCTACTGCGGTTGATGGATCCCAGGTCTCCCACCTGCAGCATGTGGAAGGGACTGGTCAATAATATTATGCCTTATGAAAAGGTGGTCTACAAGCAAAGGAAATGTCTTACAAAATTCCACAAGATACGTGATAGGTGTTGTGACTCATCAGCAACGGCCCCAGGGCCGAGGGACATCAGTGCTGCTATTAGGGATTTGGTTAAATTGGAACAGTTGATCTTGCGGAAAATATGGAATCTGCATTCCACGTTTTCTCCCAGGCCATTGGATGGTGACGCTGCATGTGTTGACGCAGGGCTGTGGTGCCAATCTTAGCTCCCTGGCCACCTTTCACTTTCTGCCCGCAGATTCCACATATACACACGCTTCGGTCCTCTAGTGTCTTAACAAAAATCTGCCACGCTGCCAAGGTGGTGATTTTGCTGCCAACACTCTTCACTGAGTGAATACTTACACCGCTGCCTCACTGACCCTCTGTACCACTTCTTACTTGGACCTCCAAAGCGGGGTTTGTACCCCGCGGCCGTTTGGCTCCCGTTCTCGCACTGCAGCCACCCTGCTGATTCACGGTCACAGTAACGACTTGCTGCCTGCATTGCTGCCTGATGCGTAAGCTGACACTACCTTTGGGTTGTTGATCAATACACTGCTGCTAGATGACAACGGCAGTTCTGGCCTCACAGAGTCACCCCTACTGCAAAGTCCCCTTACTGTGCTGCAACCTCTGCCTGGTCCAACTGCCACCTGACATAGTGATTAATCAACTACTTGGATTTTACACATATTTCTTGCTCTCAACTTAAGCAACACAAAAGTATGGGAATTTGCATTATACAGATACCCCACAATGGACACCCTGTAATTGGAGCAAAAATCACTCTATAAACTACGTGGATTTGACACGTATTTCTTGCTCTCAACTTTAGCAACACAGAAGTATGGGAATTTGCGCTATACAGATACCCCACAACAGACACCTTGTAATTGGAGCGAAAATCCCTCTATAAACGATGTGGATTTGACACTTATTTCTTGCTCTCATGTTTAGCAACACAAAAAGTATTTGCGTAATACAGATGCCCCAAAACGAACACCCTGGGAGAGGAGCAGAAATCACTACAGAAGCTGTGTGGATATGACACAGATTTCTTCATAGTGGCTTCAATAACAAAAAAGAACTGCTATTTGGGGTATACAGATCCCCCTACACGCACAACCTGGGAGAGGGACAGAAATCACTATAGCAGATGTGTAGATATGAAACAAATTTCTTCCTAGTGGCTACAGTAACAAAATAGAACTGCTATTTGGGGTATACAGCTCCACACCCTGGGATTGGAGCAGAAATCGCTACACCACAGTACAGTAAAAGCAGTTGGACGCTACAGACAGCACATGCAATGTGAAATGCCGAGATTGACATCACATAAGCCTGCCGGTCGCTGATTGGCTTACAGGTCTGCTAATGTCATCGAGGGTGCTCCTTCCCCCTTCCCAGAGTTCTCTGCTACATGTAACACGTTGTGCTCACAGCCATTTAGCTAAAAAAGTGGGAAAAAAAAACTTTTGTTCCCACGAATCCGCATAAACTTCGGATTCATCACAAATCAAATTTTCCATGAAATTTGTATCGAATTTCACGTCATTCGAATCAATTCGCCCATATCTTGCTACAAGGCAGAGTGAATGCAAGTGGGTGTCAGAAGCTTCTTCAACAATATCACATGGTTCCTTCATTGCATTATTAACTTAATCAGCCAACTAGCAGATGTCATGCAGGACAATGATGTCACACTGCAAAATGGGTAGAGTAGTTAATTGAAGCAGAAAACATCCAATAAAAAACCTCTAGAAAATCCTTGATTGAAAAGGTATTTACCCACAAGTCAAAGAACTGTTGAAGAAACTAGAAGAAGAATGGACCTAAATCACACCAGAGCAGTGTAAAAGGTGTTTTATGGCCAAAGATGGTCTGAAGTCAGCAAGGGTTACTAGCCTGATAGACAATTCCCCCAGCGTGCTACTGGAGGCGTGTCCGGGAACTCATAGTATCATAGTATATAAGGCTGGAAAAAGACGCAAGTCCATCAAGTCCAACCTTTAAGAATTAAATAAATGTTTTATCCCCATAACCCGAGATCCCTGCACAAGTGTACTTGCCCTCCCCCCAGGTCTCTAGTTTAAAATTATAGCATTCTTAAGTCGTCTGGCCAACACCTTTGCTATAATTTTAGCATCAGTGTTGATCAGTGAAATGGGTCTGAATGATCCTAGATCTAACAGATCCTTATCTTTTAGGGGTAAGAATAATGATAGCTTCGGACATTGAGTCCGTGACTTCCCCCTTATGTAAATTTCTTGCACTGTGGCTAACAACATTGGAGCCAATACTTCCTTGTATCTCCTATATAAACTGAGGGGGAGGCCATCTGGACCTGGGGCAAAGTCGGCACTGCAGGAGTCAATTGTCTCTTCCAGCTCCTTCAACGTAATCGGGGAGTTGAGCATTTCTACCTGGCTCCCAGACAGACATGGGAAATTAATATCCTGCAGGTATCTTTTAATGTCCATTCGGTCTTTGTCACCAGCAGACTCATAAAGATGCTGGTTAAAGGTTTTAAATTCTTGGTGTATCTCATGTTGCTCTCTGCCCTCTTATAACTGAGATATTCCTATTCCCTTGTTTATTGTTATTAATCATGTTGGCTAGGAGTTTTCCTGGTTTCCCCTTTTTCTGTGAAGTTACGCTGCCCTGCAAAGAACACTTCCCTAGCGTACTTAGAGGCCTAAGTATGCATGCTATCTCCGGGGTAGCCTAAATTCTTGGATGTTTCCTCTACCCGCTTTTTTAAGTCTGCCTCCTTCCTACTGAAATCTTTCTTTTTAACATTAATAGCATGTGAGAGAGTAGACTTAATAAATAATTTTAACGTGTCCCAAACTGCATAAGTGCTTGCGGTGTTAATGTTCCTGCCCCAAAAATCACAGATAGCTGTTTTTAAATCCAAACTGGGTTCAAGAACCGTTAACCAATGGGGGTTTAGTTTAAACTTCCGCCTACTGATTAATGGTTCCCCCAACGTGACTAATACTGGAGCATGATCAGAGATCACAATAGGTTCATATGTCATTCTGGAAATGTTCCTCACTACCTGCAAATTGGCCAACCCGTGATCTATTCCGGACAAAGTATTACACGATTTGTTATGACAGGAGAAAGCTCTTTTTTCCCCGTATTTTGCTCTCCATATATCCTGTAAACCCATGTCCTGACAGAAATTCCTCAGTTTTATCCCCTCATTAGGGTTTATTTTTGTTTCTCCCAAAAGGTGAAGGCGATCCAGGTTGGGGTCAAGGACCATGTTCAGGTCTCCCATAATCAAAATTCTGCTACAGTTTTTATCCTTGATAAAGCGGACAAATTCAGAAAAAACCCTTAATGAAGAGGGGGTATACTTAAATGCAAGGACATGCTCAATTCTGTTCAAAAGGCAATGCATAAATATGAACCTTCCCTCACTATCAGATTTTTTATCAATTAGTTTGAAGTCTATACTAGAGTGGATCAGAACCGAGACACCCTTTGAGTAATTGCCCCCATATGAGTGAAATTCCCATGAAGCCAACCGTTTTTTATTCTGCATCTTAGTTCTGGAGTCAAGTTGGTCTCTAGCAATACTACCACTGCAGGCAAGTGTTTATTTATGGGCATCTTGGTCATCTTTCCCCAGCACCCCACTTTCATGGCCTAAGTTATAGGTAAACAATTTTATATTTGCAGCTATTCTGCAACTGTTTCGGATTTCTTCCGCTGTTATTTTGCATTTGTACAGATTGATTCTGGTGTGCCTAGCCTACCTTTTACATCTTTACCTAGCATATGACAATATTCATTTGTGGCCATCAGGTGGAGCTGGAGTACCGGGAATAGTGCTGCATTATCATGTGTTGAGAACTTTCCAGAGGTTGTATGTATCTATTTGTGACTTCATTCCCAATTTTTAAATTTCACAATTTTTAAATGTTTTTTGAGGTGCTTTTTTTCTACTTATAAAAATTTATATTTGGTTGATCTATTATGCATACCTCTGTTCTACTTTTCTTGTCTAATCCATCCAAAAATACACAGGAACTGTGATCTAGTCGGAGACGTCTGGTCAGATATTCTGTACTATTGGAAATAAAGCTGCAATAGTGTGACACCAACTCAATGAAGGTATAGCATATAAAATTTATTATACTCACAAACGAACAATAAAATAGGCCTTGAGAACCATAAAAAGAGCAAATGTTTGGATTTCAGGAGTCCCAAACATTGGAGACTTCCACCTGACTTGAGTTTTGCCCCGGAAGAAGCCCAACAAAGGCGAAGCTCCTTCTCCATCCTGCAGAGCATGGAATGAAAGAAACTTCTAGTGGGTAGACTTTTTTGAGCATTGTACAGAACAGCCCTGGTCAGTGGGGGCTCTTCCAGCATAGGAAATTCCTATATATTGCTACCATTCATGGCCAGACAGAGTACGTCTATAGGCTATATGTGGAGAGGACAGCTGGTAGCCTGGGGAGACAGCAGGGGAGAAAACCAGGGGTGGTGAGACCTGTGACACAGAGCCTGTATGACTGTCATCTCTTCCAGCGTGGCTAACCTATGACTGCGGTGGCTGATACGTCTCTGGAGTGCCTGGAGTCCAAGGCCACGGGGGAGACACTAGCTTTATGTTTGAAGGAAAGCTTCCGCATATTATTGGGCAGAAGCTCCAGATCAGCAGGAGCTAGTCCTGCAGCTCTAGCCTCCACATTCTGAGCCCCTCCCCATGGGTGAGGATGGCTCTGGGTTCGGGACTACGTCCAGTGGGCTCAGAGACCCGGAAGAAGCCTCCATTCATTGCAGGTGCCAGTAGAGCAGTGCTCCTTTTCCCACCAGCTAAGTGGAAGCAGTTGCATGTACCTGCACTCTGTGGGTTGTTGATGCGGGAGGAAGGACACTGATCACTATCTTGCTCCAAAACAGCAGCTGAAATCAGCAGAGGTTGATGGCGCTCACTTATGTCAGTGTCCATGAGTGCACGTGGAGATAGCCATCTTTCTCTCCCCAGTAACTGGTGTAGACCAGAGGTAGCAAATTAAGGTGGATGCAGTTTACACCGTCTGCTTCAAGATAGCTTTGTGGGTCTTCCCATTTGCAAGGTGGCATCTGGCTTTTAGGGCACTTTTTTGTCACAAATTGTTGTTAATGTGGATTTGGGGCATTTTTATATTATATTTATTTTTTGTTGAATAACATTTTTTCTTACATTTTTATTACTTCCACCATTGGATATGAACAAGCAACAACAACCAGCATGCAATTCAAATGTAGCGGACACAAAATTTGTAGAAAAAATAAGTACTCGAGGGGTTTGTTTACCAAAATGTGTTTATTTTCTGGGGTTGTAACTGTTCTTGTTTCTCAGGGACTCTGAAATTGTGTTATGTTACCTACAAATCAGTTCAGATCCAATCCAGAATTATGCACTTAAATATAAGAGTGCTGCTACATGGGATTGGTAACGTAAAGGAAATCTGCCATCAAAATCCAGCATGATAAACCAGGGGCACTTATTCATAGATCCAGGCACTGTAATCTTCTTATGTTTGTTATCCATGTCCTCCTTTCTTCTAAAAATCAACTTTGATAATTATGCTAATAAGCTCATGGGTGTTACCACCAAGCTGTAGCTTCACAGTAAGTGTTCTTGGATCTATGAGTAAGTTCCCCTGGCTTATCATGCTTTACTTTGAAGGTAGATTTCTTTAACCCCCATCAGGACTTACTATTACTTACTGGTGCCGCGGGGCTGTGAGGGTTTATATGGAGAGAGCTCATGGGTTGTTACTGCCATGGTCAGTGCTGGCAGCGATCGCCGCAGTTAACATGTTATGTGACATTGTCAAACCCGACCATGACACCTAATATTGCTGCTGATTGGTGCAAACGGAGGGTGGCGATCGGTTGCCATGGCAGCCTACAGTCTCATAGATACTCATAGACCTGCCATGTATAATGATCTCCAATAGCCTCCAAATGGAAATCTATTAGAGATCATGAGTAAAATAGGTATATACTGCAATACACTAGTATTGCAGTATATAGTATGAATAATCAGACCCTGCATGGTAAAAGTACCCTTTGGGTCTGAAATAGTAGTAGAAAAAAATAAAATATTAAAAAAGTAAAAAAGTAAAAGTTTAAATCACCTCCATTTCCCTAGAACACATATAAAAATAAACTGTAAAAATCATAAACATGTTAGGAATCACAGCATCTCAAAATGCCCGTTCAAAATATTATTAAAGGACATCTACCACCAGGATGAAAAATTGTGAACCAAGTACACTGACAAACTGGTGTGAGCCCCCGCTGACACAATCTTTTCTTCTTTTTACTTCTTATTTCCTGGATTTTAGTAAAAAAGGATCTTAAAATTATGCAAATTATGCATACATTTTAAAGCCTTTTATTCTTAAAAAAGTATTATATAGGAAGCTTAAAAGGAAATCAGATCCTCCCAGAGGGGGCACACACAGGTATGTCAGTGTGCTTGGTTTGCCATCCTTCATCCAGATGGTAAATGTTCCTTTTAAAAGATTATTCCCGACCATGAACACCATAACTGAAAATAGCACCCAAATTGCCCGTTTTTTTCCAATTTTTACATCCATGCATATTTAAATTAAAAATGAACCATATAGGTCCTAAATTGAAATAAATAAAAACGCCAGCACGTACACCACAAAATTATACTTTGCATATGTCTGTACACCAAAATGTGAAAAAGCTATTGGCCTCAGAATTTGGCAAAATGGCAAATAATTTTTGTACAAAAGATTAAACATTTTTTAAATCTACTAAATGCTAATAAAACCTGTATACAGGCAGTCCCCGGGTTACATACAAGATAGGGTCTGTAGGTTTGTTCTTAAGTTGAATTTGTATGTAAGTCGGAACTGTATATTTTATCATTGTAATCCCAGCCAGAACTTTTTTGGTCTCTGTGACAATTGGATTTTAAAAATGTTGGGTTGTCATAAGAATCAAGATTAACAATAAAGCTTCATTACAGACACATTTGATAACTGTTACAGTTGTTTATTGCAGCCTAGGACTAAAGTACAGTAATTTACCAATATCCAGTCATCCGTTTGTAACTAGGGGTTGTATTTAAGTATTTAAGTATTCCTGTAAAGCTGTAAAAACAGAGCCCACAGCTGCAGCATCAGTAAGCATTTTGGTACCATTTTGGTTGCAATAATTTATTTTGCCAAATTAATTTGCAACTAAAAATTAAATTGCAATTTTTTAAGAAGTACATTATTTCCCTGGTTGATATTTTGAGCCCAGGTAGTGTTGAAGTATTCACCAGGGATGATTAACTAAACTGTTTATGGAGTGTGACTCTCAACACAATCTAGGTACAACATATTGAACACTAAAATGCTCAATGCTCAAAAGTTACACTTTTTAGTTTATACTATTTTGCAAAGCACCCATTTGTAAAAAAAATATTACTATCCTACGTGAGAAGAATCCTTTTATGAGTGTGGTAGCTTCTAAAATGATATTTCTTACACTTCAGAGTTTTCTATAAATGACAAAATTAGGCCTCACATGTGTGATAAATCAATCTCTCAATATTGTGTTGTAGATTACTTTCTTTTTTCCCAAACTCAGGGTGATTAGAGAATTTTTTTATATTCACAATAGCCTCATCCAATAATCTAGTATTTTCAGTTAACAGATTTTTTTCTTCCTCCAATAGTAAAGCCATTAATCGCAAGGAAGAATCAATGGATTCCTTTTCACATTTTGTCATTAATGTAGGTGACCCCAATCTATTTGCTGGCAATAAACTTATTCTTAGTCCCCTGGGCACAATTTTGTTCTGTATATATGTCCCAAGTGTCTGAACCTCCCAAAACGATTGGACCTGATTTTTATAAATCCGAGTGAGTCTCCTAAATGATGCCTATATGCTCATGTGCTGACACTGAGAAGTTAGGTCGCCATCCGAGAAAACCTCCCTTACATCCTCAAGCCATCCATCAGTATTCACTTTACCAGCCAGAAATCCTGCCATCCATCACAAAAAATTAGAAATCAATAAACATCAATACACCATTGGAGATGACATCCACAAATGTACGTTTATGTCCCTTAGTATCAGATTGATAAAAATAGAAAAATTACTTTCTGTAAATAGGAACATTTAAAATCAAACACCTTTATTAAATATGTTGTTAAAATCTAGGCCAATAATAAAAAGCCAAAGTGAAAAAATAACGCTGCACTAGATATGTGCAATAACAGGCTTGGGTCTCTCTCCCTCGATCTCAGATGTGGGATATTGTGCAACAACCAGCCACTTGGGAGTAATGGGGTGAATCGAGGTAAAGGTCACTAAGAACAATACCGATCTGTCCCCTCTTTAAAAACCCTAGTCACACTCAAGTTATGCTAGTCAAAGAGGAATATATTTCCCACTACTTAGGCCAGGGGGAGACCCACTAAAGTGCACAAGTGGAGACAATCATAGAATGCCCCTACACTATTTATATATACATCAAGGCTAAAATATCGAGAGATACTATGAATACCATGTCCCCATATATTGTGTGTAGACACGGCTCAGGGTTAACACCTAGATACTCTGAATACCGTGTCACCATATATCGTGTGTAGACATGGCTCAGAGTTAACACCTAACGCGTTTCCCTGCTAATGGTCGGCGTAGCAGTTCATCAGAAGTGTGTAATAACTGGAGCCAAAGGCAGAGCGCACTGTAACCAGGTACTATGTGCCGTCTCGCACCAGTCACTCTGTCACTTTCATGTTCATAATGCGCTCCGTGCCGTCTAGACTTGCGATTGTCACTATTATATGCTTAGATTTAAGAGCATAGTATAATTTCACCCCCTAAATAACTGGCTCATTGTCATTACATATGACACTCACTAGCTGTCAAGACACCACGCGGGAATTGGTTAGGTCGCGTGTCCCACGAGAATGCGAGACTATTTATAGCCAGACGGAGAAGCGATGACGTCACTGTGTAGGTGCGCCCCGCTCAGCCAATCCCGTGAGTCGTGGTGGAATCTCCACCTCCCTACATACAGGCCAATGAATCACCTAGTCACGTGATCGTGTCATTCACATGCTCTTTTATTCTTCTCCGGAATTCACAACTCATTTCTCCCACATACTGCATACCACAGATGCATACCACAGATGCAGGTCATCAAATAGATGACCCCAGTGGTCTTGCAGTTGGCAAAGTTCATCATCCAGAATGTCTTTCCTGTAGTCGTACTCTGGAAGGACATTTGAATGTCACTTTGGGCTTGTCTGGGAGCCAAGTTTCCTTGCCTGTGAGAGGTTTCAAATGGCTGTGGACAACTGTATCCTTGATGTTACGTCCCCTCTTGTAAGTAATCGAGGGATAACCCTCAATCACTTCGGCAATGTCCCTGTCCATCTTGAGGATACCCCAGTTATCATTAAGAATCCTCCGTATCTCTTTATGACACCCATCAAACGTTCCGATCACCTGAATCCTCTGATCCTCACTCATTCGTTCCTTTGGGTTTAGGAAATCGTTTCTCTGTCTAGTGAGGGCATGATGGTGTGCATCCTTTAAGATCTGTGTAGTATAGCCCTTATCCACAAATCTCCTTTGGAGGTCTCTTGCCGCTTTCAAGTAGTCCCCAGTCGATGAGCAGTTTCTCACAGCTATTTGTTGCAGTGGGTTTTCTAAACAGTTTTGTCTTGCGATCCCCCAAAGGAGTGACAGAGATAGTGACATCCAGAAACGTGATCTCAACCGGGCTGATCTCATAGGTAAAGGACAGACCCAGCTGATTAATGTTCAACATCTGGACAAATTCCATAAACTACTCCTTCGTATCAGTCCAGAAGATAAGGATGTCATCAATGAACCTCAGCCATAAAAGTAAGGCCGAGGTCCACTGCTCCAGAGGTTCTTTGAAGACGACTTCTCTCTCCCACCAGCCCAGGTAGAGGTTAGCATATGTGGGAGCACAAGGGCTCCCCATTGCAACCCCCCTGAGCTGGTGGAAGAATTTGCCTTCAATCAGAAAGTAATTTCTCCTTAATACAAAATCCAGTAATCTCAAGATAAGGGTATTGTGTGCCGTATGATGTACACCCCTTGTTCGCAAGAAGTCCCCCACAGTCTCACAACCTTTTGTATGCGGTATGAAGCTGTACAGGGCCTCCACGTCGTGACTGGCAAGTAGTGTACCAGCTGGGAGTACCATATCATCAATCCTCCTTAATACGTTCATCGTATCCCTTACATAAGAAGGGAGTGATGTGACAAATTTTTGTGAGGGATGGCAGGATTTCTGGCTGGTAAAGTGAATACTGTTGGATGGCTTGAGGATGTAAGGAAGGTTTTCTCGGAGGGCGACCTAACTTCTAAGGGTCAGCACATGAGCATAGGTTCAGACACTTGAGACATATATACAGAACAAAATTGTGCCCAGGGGACTAAGAATAAGTTTATTGCCAGCGAATAGATTGGGGTCACCTACATTAATGACAAAATGGGAAAAGGAATCCATTGATTCTTCCTTGCGATTAATGGCTTTACTATTGGAGCAAGAAAAAAATCTGTTAACTGAAAATACTAGATTATTGGATGAGGGTATTGAGAATATCAAAAAATTCTCTAATCACCCTGAGTTTGGGAAAAAAGAAAGTAATCTACAAAAGAATATTGAGAGATTTATCTCACACATAAAGGAACGTAAACATTTTCAATTCTGTAGGGACACTCTGGACTTCAAAGAAGTAAAAGTTCTGGACTTTTTGGGCAAAACACAAACAGTGGGTGATACAGAACAATCCTCATCTGACTGGGACCCCTTGGACTCGGAGGGTTCTCAGTCCCAGAACCCAAGGGGTGGCTCAAAAAGAGGTTAAAAGAATCCTAACACATCAAGAGTTAGGTCTAGAGGAGGCAGAGGTACTAGAAGTAATAGAGGTCAAAGAGGTACAAGGGGAGCGCTACCTGGAACAGAGAGGGTTTTTTAGGCCAGGAACCTTCGATAACAGGGGCAGGAAGGAGCCTCAGAAGATATGACCCAATATCAGCATAGTACCTCAGATAGTATGAAGATCCTTTATCTATCTGACAGAGCCCTATGAAGAGATGAGATGAGTATGATATTTTTGGTTTGGTGAAAGATATTAATTTGTTCTGTAGACGTCTCGATTGGAAAAAATTCTTTAAAACCCATGACAGAAAACAATGGGGGTCATTTACTAAGGGTCCGATTCGCGCATTTTTGTTGGGCTTCCTGTATTTTTCCGATTTGCACCGTTTTTTCCCTGAATTGCCCCCAGATTTCAACGCACGCGATTGGATTTCGGCCCAATTGCGCTGGGTTGCATGCAATGGAAATCGGGGGCGTGGCCGTCGGAAAAGAGGACAGATTCGGAAAAACCGTGGTATTTTAAAAAAAACCTGTTGCTTGACACGCACTTACCTGCACCAAGAAATAGAAGGTGAACTCCGATGAACTCCTGCGGACCTCGTCGCAGCAGCAATACCTAGTGGATATCGGCGCACGGACCTTAATGAATCCTGGCCGGACCCGAATCAGCATCGGAGAACCTGCTGCTGGATTGCGACTGGACCAGGTAAGTAAATGTGCCCCAATGTATCGAATTGGGTTTATCTGAGGAAGACATGCCAGACTTATATAACCTTCAAACTCTTATGGAAGAGGGTGACAGAACACCGGGTGAAGGGCCATTCCCGGATCTAAGACCTAGATCTAGGAAGAACGCACCTCTGGGTGATAATTCTCCCATTGATGTATTTTTAAAGATGGTGACGGATCAACTTCTTTCTATACGGTCTGTCAATGGCATCCACTCCAATCTCTCTCATGGTGAACAGCAGGCACTAAGGGACCTGGGTAATGATTCATCAATTGTTTTCAAACCCTCAGATAAAGGGGGGAACGTGGTTGTGCTGGGGAGGGAACATTATGTTGAAATATGCCTGAGAATCCTAATGGACCAGCAGTGCTACAAAAGGCTATCGGAAAACCCATTGCGGACCTTTCGACATGAGCTTGCATGTATCTTGAATCAGGTCTTGAGAAATAAACTCGTGACTACGAATGAGTTGAGTTTCATGCTTCCTGACAACCCCAGTACAGCCACGTTTTATTCCCTCCCTTAGATCCATAAGGGGATTTCTCCTTTAAAAGGGAGACCAATTGTGTTGGGTGTGGACTGTGTCACACAAAATGGGAGTATCTATCTGGACACCCTCCTACGTCCATTTGTCACATCACTCTCTTCTTATGTAAGGGATACGATGGACGTATTAAGGAGGATTGATCATGTGGTACTCCCAGCTGGTACACACCACTTGCCAGTCTCGACGTGGGGGCCTTGTACAGCTCCATACAGCATACAAAATGTTGTCCATCCCTTTATGACCACAATGTACCCAACAGCTGATGGCTACTTTCAGCAGTATAATGCGCCATGTCATAAAGCTGGAATCATCTCAGACTGGTTTCTTGAACATGACAATGAGTTCACTGTACTCAAATGGCCTCCACAGTCACCAGATCTCAATCCAATAGAGCATCTTTGGGATGTGGTGGAACGGGAGATTCGCATCATGGATGTGCAGCCGACAAATCTGCGGCAACTGTGTGATGCCATCATGTCAATATGGACCAAAATCTCTGAGGAATGCTTCCAGCACCTTGTTGAATCTATGCCACGAAGAATTGAGGCAGTTCTGAAGGCAAAAGGGGGTCCAACCCGTTACTAGCATGGTGTACCTAATAAAGTGGCCGGTGAGTGTAAAAATGTGTAATAAAAATCAGCAAATTTCCCTTTCATACAAATAAGTTCCATACATTGTATAAAAGTCAAAATCGATAAAAGAAAATACAGCATTTGGTATCACCAAATCCAAAATCATTACTGCACCAGAACAAATAAAATTAAAACTTTTTTGAATCCTGCAAATGCGAGCCTTGACCATTTGAATTTGAACTTTTGCTAATATGAAATTTGACAATTTCATTTTTGAATTCTGCGTATGCAGTATTTAGCCTAATTGGACTAATTGGTGTTGGCACAGATAAGTTGCGTGGGATCCATGCCTGGTTCATCTTAATAAATGTGAGCATGTACACTTTGGCTGTAGACAGGCAGATCCTCTTCGTCGGTGAGGACGGCAGTACCAGGAGATGTGTGACAGATAATATTCCACCTTTTGAGTCACAGATTTCCTTCTAAAATTGCATGCCGTATCCATTGTTGATGTAGGTTGAGGAGAATTGACCATGGTGTTGCATGTACTGGTGCCCCTGTTTCTGGCAACTTCCTCCGCCTCATTATACCACTGAGCTCTCAATGTTGGATGGGAATTACGCCAGTAGTGCCTCCATCAAAGTGCACTTGTACTACCTCTACACTATCCTTGTCACTGTTGACTATCCAGGCAACTCGGCTGTTACACAGGCACTGCATAATATATTGTCTCATATGGACAAGGCTGTCCAGGGGCAAGGACAACAAGTCTTTGCCGCGTTCCCACAGCCATGCTCCTGTGATGCCCGTGAGTTGGAGCAGACAGGTGAGGGGTTGAATCTCAAGGTGGTGTGCGACAATGACAGGAACCTTGCAGCAGCCTTGGGCTTAGCCAGGCTGAAGCACCTTCTTCGCCTTGCACATGTGCTCAATTTGGTGTTGCAAAGGAAGCTAACCAATTACACAGACATGCAAGAGTTTCTGCATAAAATTATCTTTGGCGGACCTCCTACTGGCCCCACGATTCTCTGTGTACACAGGGACACATGAAAGAAGGTAAAATGAAGCAAATTTTCTATATTTCTACTGTGTTGGTGTCCTCAGGAGGCCAATATGATTGAAATTTGTTGAAGAACAGGGAGCAATAAGTTACTGCTTTAACTTTTGGTTGGCACCTCGCGATAAATAAGGGGGGGGAAGTTGGGTTGATTTTTGGGCACTCGGTCACATATGTGATGACCGACTTGGTGGAATTCAACTTTGCATTCTGTATGTTGGAAAGGGTGTGTGTGCAGCAGCAGCAGGTAATAGTTCAATTCCAGATTTAGAATGCCTGGGTGAGACAAAGTAGTGACCAACATCACCTTAACTACTTATGATTGGGCCTCCTTGAGGGACACTTGTCCTGTGCTGCACTGCTTTCAGTTTGTCACCAATAGGGAAACCATTGTAAGCAATACCATCCCCTGTCTGCTTTGAAAAGCTCTTCAGGCAATGAATGAGGATGTAATAGTTGCGCAGGAGATATAAGAGGTGTTAGGTAAGTCCACACATGGCTCGCAGGGTGGATAGCTGGACTAGCGGTCAGGTATTACACTTTCAGGCCAGGGGACAGTTTTGGAAGAAGAGTAAGAGGAGGATGAGAAGAAGTTTTCCTCATAGCAGGGTGACACCCAGAGCAGGATCCCATTACATAGGTGGTATGTGTTTTTTTTGCCAAGACTGCCTGTAGCTGTTTCCCATTGGCTTTGCTAAAACTGATTGTGCAGGTTCTTCGTTGGCTGAATGAGAAAGCAGCATAAGTGGAGTAGGAGGCAACTGGAGGCAAGGAGTGCGAATGTGAGAAAAAGCACAGTCACCACTACATCTTCTCGTCCACATGCTAGATGTGAGGTGTAACGGCATTGCACAGCAAATACCTGATTTTGTCCACAACGTGTTGCTGCAGGTCACAGAAAGCCTGTCGATAACATAGTACAAAGACTGGTATTGTAACTAAGCACTGTGTGATGCATATAGTACACTGACTGGTAATGTAATGGGACACTGAATGATGCAAATAGTTATGAGAGTGGTACAGTAATAGAACCTGGTAGGATGCTACAAATGTAAATAATACTAAGACTTGTACTGTAATGGAACACTGTATGATGCTGTAAATTTAAATAATACTAAGACTGCTACTGCAAGGTATTACTGTATGATGCTGTAAATGGAAATAGTACTAAGACTGGTACTGTAACAGAATACTGTATAATTCAAATTGGACTAAGACTGTTACTGTAATGGAGCACTGTATGATGTATTATTATTATTGGATGCTGTCACCGCAAATAGTACAGAGACTGGTACTTTAATGGAACACTATATGATGCAAATAGTACTAAGACTAGCACTGTATGGTATTATGGTATGATGCTTTAAATTCAAATAGTACTAAGACTAGTCTTGTAAGGTATTATTGTGTAATGCTGTTAATGCAAATAGTACTGACACTGGTACTGTAAGGTATTACTTTATGATGCTGTAAATGGGTATAGTACTATGATTGGTATTGTAACGGAACACTATACGATTAAAATTTTAGTTTGGTGCTGTAAGGTATTATTCTATGATGCTGTAAATGTAACTAGTACTAAGACTGGTTCTGTTAGGTATAACTGGATGATGCTGTAAATGCAAATAGTATAAAGACCGGTACTCTAAGATATAACTGTATGCTGATGTAATTGCACATAGTACTAAGTTTTGTACTGTAATGGAACACTGTATAATGCTGTAAATGTAAATAATACTAAGACACAATCCTTTTGTTCATAAATACGGAGAAGGAGAGGTGGCACTCACAGCTGCGTGCAAGATCCTTTATTGAGGTGCGGTACAACAACGGAGCGGGGCCTGGCGAATATAGCAATGAAAACGCCATCAAAAGTCGCAAAAAATGACACCACCCACAGCTCCGTACACCAAAGTATTAAAAAGTTATTGGCGCCAGAAGGTGGCAAAATCCCCCCAAAAAATTTTGTACAGGAGGTTTTAATTTTTTTAAATGTATGAAACCATTATAAAACCTATACAAATTTGGTATCCCCATGATCGTACAGACCCAAGGCATAATGTAGACATGTCATTTGGTCCGCACAGTGAAGGCTGTAAAATCCAAGCCCACAAGAAAACGCCGCAAATGTGTTTTTTCACCATTTTCACTGCATTTGGAATTTTTTTCCCACTTCCCAGTACACGGCATGGAATATTAAATACCATGAAGTACAATTTGTTACGCAGAAAATAAGCCGTGGAAAAATATGTGGAAAAATAAAAAAGTTATAGATTTTTGAAGGTGGTGAGTGAAAAATGGAAGTGGTTAAGTGGTTAACCCATTAGCACTCTTAGCACTCTACTACTAGTACTAGTACAGCATAGAGCCGATAACGGTTCGGCTCTGCAACGGAGCCAAGCCGGCATTGGGAGTCGCGGGGTGTCAGCGGTAAGGATGGCTCCAATTGGGGGTGTTTAACATGTTAAATGCTGCGGCCATAGCATTTAACTTGCCTTTGGGGGGTCTTTCCCCCCAGATCGACCCCCTGCGCCTTTTTTTTGGGGGGGGGGCGCCGATCGTTGCTTTGTAAGCCATGGGGTCCTGATCTGCTTTCAGGCAGTGCCATTAAGACGGCGTCTTTGACATCATCTGTCAGGTAACACAGGTACAATGTCAGGTAACACAGGTAATACCCTGCAATACATCAGTATTGCAGAGTATTATCATGAACAAGCAATCAGATGATTGCTTGTTCAGGTCCCATGGTGGAAATAGCAAAAAAAGTAAAAAAAAAAAAAGTTATTAATAATAATAATAAATTAATAAACCAAAAAAAAATGCCAATAAGCCCCAAAACATATTAAGAGATATATAATGCACAAAAAGTCTAAATCAGTGATTTTCAACCTGTGTGCCGCGACACATGGTTGAGTGTGCCGCGGGGAGCCCCTGTGTAGCGCTGTGACGCGACCTGACGTCAGGTCGCGTAAGTCATGTGACATGGGCCGCGCGGTGCAGGAGCTACAGAAGATGGGCGGATCGCCATTAGGAGAGAAGTTACGCGGAAGAAGACATCAAGGGTAAGTATATAAGGTTATTATTTGTATAAGGAAGGAAGCTAGGGTCTTTTTTTATTAGCAAAGGGAGGATGGGGCTTTTTATTAGTAAAGGGAGGCCTCTAGGGCCTTTTAATTAGTAAAGGGGGGCCTCTAGGGCCTTTTAATTAGTAAAGGGGGGCCTCTAGGGCCTTTTAATTAGTAAAGGGGGGCCTCTAGGGCCTTTTAATTAGTAAATGGGGGCCTCTAGGGCCTTTTAATTAGTAAAGGTAGGCCGCTAGGGGCTCTTAATTAGTAAAGGGAGGCCGCTAGGGGCTCTTAATTAGTAAAGGGAGGCAGCTAGGGGCTTTTAATTAGTAAAGGGAGGCCGCTAGGGGCTTTTAATTTATATTCCTCTTTGACTAGGATGACTTGGGTGTGACTAGGGTTTATAATGAGTGGCAGATCAGCATTGTCCTTAGTGACCTTTACCTCGATTCACACCATTACTCCCAAGTAGCTGGTTGTTGCACAATATCCCACATCTGAGATCGAGGGAGAGAGACCCAAGCCTGTTATTGCACATATCTAGTGCAGGGTTATTTTTTCACTTTGGCTATTTATTATTGGCCTAGATTTTAACAACATATTTAATAAAAAAAAAAAAAAAAAAACCTTTTAGAATCTCTATTCAAGGTATATAATCACAATGGTGCCCCTACACTTTATAAATTCACATTACACATTCACACACTAGCCTAGTCCATCTCCCAATCACCAACCTACTACCAACAATACACACTCCTTTTGGAGTAGTTAGTTACCCACACTTCACACTCACCCCCCCCCACACTTCACATTCACAGTTCACACAGTAGGTAGTAAACATTTAAACAATAGCACCCCGATTAAACACCTCTCATTTTCCCCATCCTATTATCACAACACGCAACACCACATCCTACATCTTATTCTCACTATGTGCAGTAACCACTCCGGGTCCTCTCCCTCACCACTCATTCATTATTACACTGTCACTTTGTTCTTCACTATGGATCCCCCAACAGAACAGGGTAAAAACCTACTATACTTTCCTCAGCGCAGAGTCCCATACATTTTGCAGACGCACACGGGGGTTCAACTACTGCGGGATCGCGACAGAGCCGCATTAGGGTTACGCCCACGGCAATGACGAGACAGGGGAGAACATTCCCCTTGTCAAGTCAATTGCGCGTGCGCGAACCCGGCCGGCTCTGCCAGCGTCCCACGTGACCATAGCGGAACTTGACCCCTCAATGTGCGCCAATAAGCAACAAGCAAATCACCCACATCACTTCCCAACACTGCCGACTCCCCCTTGCACTCTACATACGCCGTCCTGATTGGAAACAATAATACTTAAATAATAGGGCCTCATTACCTTACTTTATCCCTCCTGACGAATCCGTAGGCGAAACGCGCGTCGAGGTTGAGACTTTGATGCTGGAGACCGGCACTTGTCATTCACTGCTCCACCAAAAAGAAAGGTAAAGAATATGATGTGTTGCTGAGATAGGGACTTTGTAGCAACAAGGAAAAAACTTTAGGATATTGGTGCTATCTAATCTTTGTGTGGCCGGGCAAACAAGGATGCAATAGATACTTTATTTTATACCCTCCAGCTAGTCTCTCTAGTTCAGTGCATTCAGCTTTTAATCTTTCAATATTCTTTTCTATCTGTTCTAAGTTTTTAAAAAAACAAATGTGTGTACTGTACCCCCCTAAACTTTTTTGTAATAATTTATTGGTATGCCTTAAACTAAATGAAAAAGAACTTTTTTGGTCTCTGTGACAATTGGATTTTAACCCCTTAACGCTGAAGCCACTTTTCACCTTCCTGACACGGCCCATTTTTTAAAATCTGACATGTGTCTATTTAAGTGGTTATAACTTTGGAACGCTTTAACATATCCAGTTGATTTTGAGATTGTTTTTTCATGACACATTGTACTTCATGTTGGTTGAGAAATTTAATCAATATATTTAGTATTTATTTATGAAATAAATGGAAATTTGGAAAATTTTTTGAAAAAAACAATGTTTTCCAAATTCAAAATTTTCTACTTTTTGAAAAGTTGGGCATATCACTAAAATAACTTGATAACTAACATTTTCCATATGTCTGCTTTAACTTGGCATCATTTTTCAAACATCTTTCCTTTTTTTAGGATGTTAGGAGGCTTATAACTTTAGGTGCAATTTTTCAGATTTTCATGAAAATCATCAAAACCTACTTTTGGAGGGTCAATTTAGTTAGAAGTGACTTTATAAGGCCTAGATGACAGGAAACCCCCCACAAATGACACCATTTCAGAAACTACACCCCTCAAAATATTCAAAACAACCTTTAGGAATTTTGTTAACCCTTTGAGCGTTTCATGAGGGTGGAAGATAAATGAAAGTGAAATTACAGAAATGTAATTTTATCTTACTATAGATTCATTGAACACTAAAATTTGCACCTTCACAATGGGTTAAAAAGGAAAATGCATTTTACAATGTTGAGGGCAATTTCTCCTGAGTATGCAAATACCCATTTTGTCACTGTACCCTGCTGTACGGGCACAGGGGGGGCACTTGGGAGGGAAAGAGCATTGTTTCGTTTTTGCAGGCCAAATATGGCTGAAAAAGTTTTCATGTGTCAGGATGCATTTGGAAAGCCATAATGGTACCAAAACAGAGGAAAGCCCCAACAAGAGACACCATTTTGGAAAGTACACCCCTTGGAGAGTTTAGCAAGGTGTATTTGTGTAGTTGCCCCAACAGTTGTTTGATTCAATTAGGCCCCAAAAGGGAAAAAATTTGAAAATTTTCTTAAAAAAGTCACTTCTACCCCAAATTTTTGTAAGCCACAAGGGATAAAAGATGAAACAACCCCCATAAATGTGTAAAACTATTTCTCCTAAGCACAGAACTGCGCCACTTTTGCATATAAAATGTTGTATGGGTACACAGTGGGGCTCAGAAGGGAAAGAGGGCCGTTGGCCTTTTAGAAGCCAGATTTGACAATCATCCTTTACATGTGTCAGGATGCATTTGGAGAGCCCTAGTGGTACCAAAACAGGATGGACATGGTCAGCAACAATACTCAGGTAGGCTGTGGCGTTGCAATGATGCTCAATTGGTACCAAGGGGCCCAAAGAGTGCCAAGAAAATATTCCCCACACCATGACACCACCACCACCAGCCTGAACCGTTGATACAAGGCAGGATGGATCCATGCTTTCATGTTGTTGACGCCAAATTCTGACCCTACCATCCGAATGTCGCAGCAGAAATCGAGACTCATCAGACCAGGCAACGTTTTTCCAATCTTCTACTGTCCAATTTCGATGAGCTTGTGCAAATTGTAGCCTCAGTTTCCTGTTCTTAGCTGAAAGGAGTGGCACCCGGTGTGGTCTTCTGCTGCTGTAGCCCATCTGCCTCAAAGTTCGACGTACTGTGCGTTCAGAGATGCTCTTCTGCCTACCTTGGTTGTAACGGGTGGCGATTTGAGTCACTGTTGCCTTTCTATCAGCTCGAACCAGTCTGCCCATTCTCCTCTGACCTCTGGCATCAACAAGGCATTTCCGCCCACAGAACTGCCGCTCACTGGATGTTTTTTCTTTTTCGGACCATTCTCTGTAAACCCTAGAGATGGTTGTGTGTGAAAATCCCAGTAGATCAGCAGTTTCTGAAATACTCAGACCAGCCCTTCTGGCACCAACAACCATGCCACGTTCAAAGGCACTCAAATCACCTTTCTTCCCCATACTGATGCTCGGTTTGAACTGCAGGAGATTGTCTTGACCATGTCTACATGCCTAAATGCACTGAGTTGCCGCCATGTGATTGGCTGATTAGAAATTAAGTGTTAACGAGCAGTTGGACAGGTGTACCTAATAAAGTGGCCGGTGAGTGTAGATGTTGTCATAGTGGCTCAGTGGGTAGCTAGATGAGCTAAGTGAAGTTGCCCCCCACCTTGTTCAAATCTAACAAAATTGGTGTCAAACCTTTGTGCTACGTTTGTGATGGTTTGTGCAGCAGAAATTTTCGCTTGTGCCGTTTTTGTTTTGAAGATATTAATAAAAATTTCCAGAGGTCATCAGAGGTCCAACCCCCACCCCCCCCCACATTACTCAAATTAAACAAAACTGGTGCCAATCAAGTCTGCTACATTTTTCAATTTTTATTTGTGCTGTTTTTGTTTTGAAGATATTAACTAAATTGTACAGTTCAAAAGGTCAGCCAGCCTCCCCCCCCCACACACACCCACATTAACCGAATCAAACAAAAGTGGTGTCAAACATTTGTGCTACAATCCTCAGAGTTCATCCTTCCAAAGTACAATGGGGGCGATTTACTTACCCTTCCTTGGTGTTCACCGAGGAGCGCCCGATATCCTGCATGTGTCGCTTCCCCGCTCACGTCCAACAGAGTTCACCTTCTTCCATGTGTATGTAAGTGTATTGTCTTGCGACACAATTTGATCTCTTAACCCCTTAACGCTGGAGCTACTTTTCACCTTCCTGACACGGCCCATTTTTTAAAATCTGACATGTGTCTATTTAAGTGGTTATAACTTTGGAACGCTTTAACATATGCAGTTGATTTTGAGATTGTTTTTTCATGACACATTGTACTTCATGCTGGTTGAGAAATTTAATCAATATATTTAGTATTTATTTATGAAATAAATGGAAATTTGGCAAAATTTTTGAAAAAAACAATGTTTTCCAAATTCAAAAGTTTCTACTTTTTGAAAAGTTGGTCATATCACTAAAATAACTTGATAACTAACATTTTCCATATGTCTGCTTTAACTTGGCATCATTTTTCAAACATCTTTTCCTTTTTTTAGGACGTTAGGAGGCTTATAACTTTAGGTGCAATTTTTCAGATTTTCATGAAAATCATCAAAACCTACTTTTGGAGGGTCAATTTAGTTAGAAGTGACTTTATAAGGCCTACATGACAGAAAACCCCCACAAATGACACCATTTCAGAAACTACACCCCTCAAAATATTCAAAACAACCTTTGGGAATTTTGTTAACCCTATGAGCGTTTCATGAGGGTGAAAGATAAATGAAAGTGAAATTACAGAAATGTAATTTTATCTTACTATAGATTCATTGAACACTAAAATTTGCACCTTCACAATGGGTTAAAAAGGAAAATGCATTTTACAATGTTGGGGGCAATTCTTCCTGAGTATGCAAATACCCATTTTGTCACTGTACCCTGCTGCACGGGCACAGGGGGGCACTTGGAAGGGAAAGAGCATTGTTTCGTTTTTGCAGGGCAAATATGGCTGAAAAAGTTTTCATGTGTCAGGATGCATTTGGAAAGCCATAATGGTACCAAAACAGAGGAAAGCCCCAACAAGAGACACCATTTTGGAAAGTACACCCCTTGTAGAGTTTAGCAAGGTGTAATTTGTGTAGTTGCCCCAATAGTTGTTTGATTCAATTAGGCCCCAAAAGGGAAAAAAGGTGAAAATTTTCTCAAAAAAGTCACTTTTACCCCAAATTTTTGTAAGCCACAAGGGATAAAAGATGAAACAACCCCCATAAATGTGTAAAACTATTTCTCCTAAGCACAGAACTGCACCACTTTTGCATATAAAGTGTTGTATGGGTACACAGTGGGGCTCAGAAGGGAAAGAGGGCCGTTGGCCTTTTAGAAGCCAGATATGACAATCATCCTTTACATGTGTCAGGATGCATTTGGAGAGCCCTAGTGGTACCAAAACAGAGGGGAACCCCAACAAGTGTCACCATTTTGGAAAGTGCACCCTTTGGAGAATTAAAACATATGAACACTAAAATTGACTCCAATGCTCAAAAGTACAC
This sequence comes from Engystomops pustulosus, assembly GCA_019512145.1. Lineage (NCBI taxonomy): Eukaryota > Metazoa > Chordata > Amphibia > Anura > Leptodactylidae > Engystomops > Engystomops pustulosus. Next base: position 48,100 of record WNYA01000213.1, on the reverse strand, counting down.
TTTTAGTTTAAATATTTTGGCAAAAGCACCCATTTGTAAAAAAAATATTACTATCCTACGTGAGAAGAATCCTTTTATGGTGTGGGTAGCTTCTAAAATGAATTCTTACATTCGAGTTTTCTATAAATGACAAAAATAGGCCCTCACTGTGTGATTAAATCAATCTCTCAATATTGTGTTGTAGATACTGTCTTTTTTCCCAAACATCAGGGTGAGATTAGAGAATTTTTTATATTACAATAGCCTCATCCAATAATCTAGTATTTTCAGTTAAAGATTTTTCTTCCTCCAATAGTAAAGCCTTAATCGCAAGGAGGAATCACAGGATTCCTTTTCACATTTTGTTCAGTTAATGTAGGTTGACCCCAATCTATTTGCTGGCAAATAATATTCTTAGTCCCCTGGGCACAATTTGTTCGTATATATGTCCCCAAGTGTCTGAACTCCCAAAACGATTGACCTGATTTCTTTATAAATCCAGAGTGAGTTCCTAAATGATGCCTATATGCTCATTGTGCTGAACTAAGTTGAGAAGTTAGGTGCCATCCGAGGAAAACCTCCCTAATCCTCAAGCGCATCCATCAGTATTCACTTTACCAGCAAGACATCCTGCCATCCAATCACAAAAAAATTAGAAATCACATAAACATCAATACACCATTGGAGATGACATCCACCAAATGTACGTTTATGTCCTTAGTATCAGATTGATAAAATAGAAAAATTATCTTCTGTAAATAGGAACATTTAAATCAAACACCTTGAATAAAGATGTGGTTAAATCTAGGCCCAATAATAAAAAGGCCCAAAGTGAAAAAAATAACGCTGCAATAGATATGTGCAATAAAAGGGCTGGGTCTTCCCCTCGACTCTCAGATGTGGGAGTTATGTTTTGCAACAACCCGCCACTTCGGGATAAGGGGTTTGAATGCGAGGTAAAGGTCAACTAAGAACAAGACCGATCTTGTCCACCTCTTTCAAAAACCCTAGTCAACACTCAAAGTTATGCTAGTCTAAAGAGGCAATATATTTCCCACTACTAGGCCAGGGGAGACCCACTTTTAAGTGCACAAGTGGAGAAATCATAGAATGCCCCTACATTTTATATATACATCAAGGACTAAATATCGAGAGATACTATGAATACATGTTCCCCATATATTGTGTGGTAGACCGCTCAGGGGTTAACACCGAGATACTTGAATACCGTGTCACAATATATTCGTGGAGACATGGCTCAGAGTTAACACCTAACGGTTTCCCTGCTAAGGTGCGAGCAGCTGTACGTTAGCAGTTCATCGAAGTTGGAATAAACTGGAGCCAAAGCAGCAGAGCGCACTTAACCAGGGTATATATGTGCGTCTCGACCAGTCACTCTGTCACTTTCTGTCATCATGCGCTCCGTGCCGTCAGACTTGCGAGTTGTCACTATATATGCTTAGATTTAAGAGCATGTATACCTTACCCCCTAATAACTGGCATCATTGTCATTATCTGATGACACTCACTAGCTGTCAAGACACCACGGGAATTGGTTAGGTCGCGTGTCCCACGGAGATCGAGAGCGAGACTATTTATAGCCCGACGGCGAAGCGATGACGCACTGTGTAGGGTGCGCCCCCGCTCAGCCAATCCCGAGTGTGGTGGAATCTCACAACCTCCCTACATAAAGGCCCATGAATCACCTAGTCACGTGTCGTGTATTCAATGCGTCTTTTATGCTTCGGAATTCCAACAATTCCTTTCTCCACAATAGCAATACACCGATGCAACCACACCGTTGCAGGTCATCAATCGTGACCCCAGTGTCTTGCAGTTGGCAAAGTTAATCATCCAGAATGTCTTTCCTGTGTCGTCTCTGGAAGGAAGTTGAATGTCACTTTGGCTTGTTGGGAGCCATTTCCTTGCCTGTGGAGATGCTTTCAAATGGTGTCGTGCAACTGTATTCTTGATGTTACGTCCCCTCTATTGAAGTAATCGAGGGATAACCCTCAATCATTCGGCAATGTCCCTGTTCCATTTGAGGGATACCCCAGTTATCATTAAGAATTCCTCCGTATCTCTTTATGCACCCATCAAACGTTCCGATACCACCTGAATCCTCTGATCCTCATCATTGTTCTTTGGTTTAGGAAACTTTCTTTGTTAGTGAGGGCATGATGTTGTGCATCCTTAAGATCTGTGTAGGTAAGCCTTAGCCACAAATCTCCTTGGAGTCTCTTGCGCATTTCAAGTAGTCCCCGTCGACTGAGGCGTTTCTCACAGCTATTTTGTTGCAGTGGGTTTCTAACATTTTGTCATTGCGATCCCCAAAGGAGTGACGAGATAGTGACATCCAAAACGTGATCTCAACCGGGCTCGATCTCATAGTAAAGGACAGACCCAGCTGATTAAGTGTCAAATTGGAAACAAATTCATAAACTACTCTTCGTATCAGTCCAGAAGATAAGTGATGTCATCAATGAACTCAGCATAAAAGTAAGGCCGAGGTCCACTGACTCCAGAGGTTCTTTGAAGACGACTTCTCTCCCAACAGCCCAGGTGAGGTGTAGCATATGTGGGAGCACACAAGGGGACTCCCCATTGCACCCCCTGAGTGGTGAAGACTTTGCTTCAATCAGAAAAGTCATTCTCCTTAATACAAACCAGAATCTCAAGATAAGGGTTGTGTGCCGTATGAGTAACACCCCTTGTCGCGAGAAAGTCCCCACACAGTTCACAAACCTTTTGTATGCGGTGATGACGCTGTACACGGCCTCCCGTGTCGACTGCAAGTAGTGTACCAGCTGCGGAGTAACAATATCATCAATCCTCCTTAATACTGTACATCGTTAGCCCTTACATAAGAGGTGAATGATGTGACAATATTGTGAGGGATTGGCAAGGATTTCTGGATGGTGAAAGTGAATACTGGGGATTGGCTTTGAGGATTGTAAGGAAGGTTTCTCGTGAGGGGACCAACTTTAAGGGTCAGCAACATGAGCCATAGGTTCGACACTTGAGACATATATTACAGAACAAGACAAGAATGTGCCCAGGGCTAAGAATAAGTTGTATTGCCACGAATTAGATTGGGGTCACCACATAATGACAAAATGGGAAAAGGGAAATCCATGATGATTCTTCCTTGCGATGATTAATGGCTTTACGATTGGAGCAAGAAAAAAAAATCAGTTAACTGGAAAATACCAGATTATTGGCTGAGGGTATTGAGAATATCAAAAAATTCTCTAATCACCCTGAGTTGGGAGGAAAAAAAAGAAAGTAATATCTACAAAGAATATTGGAGATATATTCACACAATAAAGGAAGTAAACATTTTCAATTCTGTCGGGACACTCTGGACTTCAAAGAAGTAAAAGTCTGGACTTTTGGGCCAAAACACCAAACAGTGGGTGATAAGAACATCCTCATTGACTGGGACCCCCTTGGCTCGGAGGGTTGCTCAGTCCCAGACCACGGAGTGGTGGACTCAAAAAGGGTTTAGAAAGAATCTAACCAATCAAGAGTTAGTCTAGAGGATGGCATGGGTGCTAGAAGTAATAGAGGTCAAAGAGGTAAAGGGGAGCGCTACCTGGAAACGAGAGGGTTTTTTAGGCAGAACCTTCAGATACAGGGCAGGAAAGGAGCCTCAGAAGAGATGCCCAATTCAGGCGAGTACCTCAGAGAGTATGAAGATCCTTTATTATCTGACAGAAGCCTATGAAGAGCATGACGATGAGTATGATATTTTTGGTTGGTGAAAGATAATTAATTTGTTCTGTAGACGTTCGAGTGGAAAAAAATTCTTATAAACATGACCAGAAAAACAATGGGGGTCATGTTTACTTAAGGGTCGAGTCGCGCATTTTGTGGGTCCTGTATTTTTCCGATTTGACGTTTTTTCCATGAATTGCCCCAGATTTTCAACGCACGCGATGGATTTCGGCACACAATTGCGCTGGGTTGAGGCATAGGAAATCGGGGGACGGGGCAGTCGGAAAAGAGGACAGATAGGAAAAACCGTGGATTTTAAAAAACAACTGTTGCTTGGACCACGCACTTACCTGCACCCCCCCCCCCAGAATAGAAGGTGAACTCCGATGAAATCCGCGGACCTCGTCCCCCCCCCCCCCTCCCCCCCACAGCGCAATAACTAGTGGATATCGGAGCAGAGTCCTTATGAATTTACCTGCCGGACCCGAATCAAGAGGAGACCTTCTGACTGGATCGCGACTGAGACAGGTAAAGTAAATGTGCCACCAATGTATCGAATTGGGTTTTTCGAGGAGGACCATGCCAGACTTATATAACCTTCCAACTCTTATGGAAGAGGGTGGACAGAACACCGGGTGAAGGGCCATTCCCGGATCTAAGACCTAGATTAGGAAGAACGCCACTCTGGGTGATAATTCTCCCATTGATGTATTTTAAAGATGGTGACGGATCAACTTCTTTTAACGGTCTGTCAATGGCATCCACTCAATCCTCTAATGGTGAAACAGCAGGCACTAAGGGACCGGGTAATGATTCATCAATTGTTTTCAAACCTCAGATAAAGGGGGGGGAAACGGGTTGTGCGGGGAGGGAACATTATGTGAAAATATGCCTGAGAATCCTATGGACCAGCAGTGCTACAAAAGGCTATCGGAAAACCCATTGCGACCTTTCGACGTGAGCTTGATGTATTTGAATAGGTCTTGAGAAATAAACTCGTGACTACGAATGAGTTGAGTTTCATGCTTCTGACAACCCAGTACAGCCACGTTTTATTCCTCCCTTAGATTCAATAAGGGGATTTCTCCTTTAAAAGGGAGACCAATTGTGTGGGTGTGGACTGTGTCACACAAAAAGGCGGTATCTATCTGGACACCCTCCAGTCCATTTGTCACATCATCTCTTCTTTATGTAAGGGATACGATGGACGTATTAAGGAGGATTGTCATGTGGTACTCCCAGCTGGTACCACCACTTGCCAGGTCTCGACGTGGGGGCCTTGTACAGCTCCATCAGCATACAAAAGTTGTCCATCCCTTTATGACCACAATGTACCAACAGCTGATGGCTACTTTCAGCAGTACAATGCGCATTCATAAAGCTGGAATCATCTCAGACTGGTTCTTGAACATGACAATGAGTTCACTGTACTCAAATGGCCCACAGTCACCAGATCTCAATCCAATAGAGCATCTTTGGGGATTGGTGGAACGGGAGATAGCATCATGGATGTGCAGCCGACAAATCTGCGGCAACTGTGTGATGCCATCATGTCAATTGGACCAAATCTCTGAGGAATGCTTACAGCACCTTGTTGAATCATTGCCACAAAGAAATTGAGGCAGTCTCTGAAGGCAAAAGGGGGTCCCAAACCGTTACTAGCTGGTGTACCTAATAAAGTGGCCGGTGGAGTGTATATCCTCTTGAATAGGATGATTGGGGTGACTAGGGTTTATAATGAGTGGCAGATCAGCATGTCCTTAGTGACCGTTTACCTCGATTCACACCATTACTCACAAGTAGTGTGTGTTGCCACAATATCCCACATCGAGATCGAGGGAGAGACGACCCAAGTCTGTATTGCACATATTAGTGCAGGGTTATTTTTCACTTTGGCTATTTATTATTGGCCTAGATTTAACAACATATTTAATAAAAAAAAAAAAAAAAACCTGTTAGAATCTCTATTCAAGGTATATAATCACAATGGTGCCCCTACACTTTTAAAATTCACATTAACATACATCACACACTAGCCTAGTCATCTCCCAATCACCAACCTACTACCAACAATACACACTCCTTTGGAGTAGTTAGTTACCCACACTTCACACTCAACCCCCCACCCCCACACTTCACATTCACAGTTCACACAGTAGGTAGTAAACATTTAAAACAATAGCAACCAGATTAAACAACTCTCTTTTCCCCATCCTATTATCACAACACGCAACACCACACCTACATCTTATTCTCACTATGTGCAGTAACCACTCCGGGGGCCTCTCCCTGCACCACTTCATCATTATTACACTGTCACTTGTTCTCACTATGGATCCCCAACAGAACAGGGTAAAAACCTACTATACTTTCCTCAGCGCAGAGTCCCATACTTTGGCAGAGCACAGGGGGTTCAACTACTGCGGGATCGAGAAGAGCCGCATTAGGGTTACGCCCACGGCAATGACGAGACAGGGGAGAACATCCCTTGTCAAGTCAATTGAGCGTGCGCGAACCCGGCCGGCTCTGCCAGCGTCCCAGTGACCATAGCGGAACTTGACCCTCAATGTGCGCCAATAAGCAACAAGCAAATCACCCATCACTTCCCAACACTGCCGACTCCCCCTTGCACTCTACATACGCCGTCCTGATTGGAAACATAATACTTAAATAATAGGCCTCATTACCTTACTTATCCCTCCTGACGAATCGTAGGCGAAACGCGCGTCGGGTTGGACTTTGATGCTGGAGACGGCACTTGTCATTCACTGCTCCACCAAAAAGAAAGGTAAAGAATATGAGTGTTGCTGAGATAGGGACTTGTAGCAACAAGGAAAAAACTTAGGATATTGGTGCTATCTAATCTTTGTGTGGCCGGGCAAACAAGGATGCAATAGATACTTTATTTATACACCTCCAGCTAGTCTCTCTAGTTCAGTGCATTCAGCTTTTAATCGTTCAATTCTTTTCTATTTGTTCTAAGTTTTTTAAAAAAACAAATGTGTGTACTGTACCCCCCTGAACTTTTTGTAATAATTAGTGGTATGCCTAAACTATGAAAAAATCTATGTTAATCTTTTTAAAGTTAAAATTCTAAATAAAAGATTATTTTACACTCTATACCACCTAGTGTTGTCTAGCATAGGTGCAATCGATTGGATAATAATTGTGGATAAGAGATTTCCTTTACTAAGTTGACATATAATAGTCTAGAAGAGGATATTTAATTTTTTGTGACTATTTAATAAAGGTGTTTGATTTTAAATGTTCCTATTTACAGGCAGTAATTTTTCTGTCTCAAATATCTGAGCCCTGCCAATGTAGAAAGTTATTTGATCCTAATATCTGTAGAATGTTCCAAATATCCGTAAACACACAAAATAATTAGAGAGCTGAACTTGTTATAGTGGTTTCAAATTTATTTTTGAAAGCATCTGTGGTGTCAAAATGCTACACCACCCTTAAAGTAACTTCCTAAAGTGGCGTAGTTTCCAAAATGGGGTCAATTGCTATGGGTTTATGTTTATTCCTAGCAACTCTGTTTATTTTGGCAAAAATCGTGCTGTCTCTCTCCCATGCCCACTACCACAGTTTCATGACGGGGGATCCTTTTATCTCATGAGCTGCGATAAAGCATATACCATTGCTATTTTTTGATCCCGAAAAAAAAAAAATTACTTTATACATAACTTCTGTACAGCCTCCAGAATGGATAAATAGTCCCATGTCTTGCTGAGGTTGGATTTTAACCCATTCTGTATGCAAACACTCTTCAGAATCGAGGTTTGTGAGCTTTAGTGTATTCCATAAACTTTCTACAGAAGTCCTCAGTTGTTGAAACCTTTTAGGCCGGTGACACACGTGGCATATATGTCACGTTTCTGCTGAGATTTCGAACAAATTGAAAACACATGAGTTTTTATGCATGCGTTTTTCAAATGTTTGCTTGCATTTGCATTTTTAAACCCTAACGCTGAAGCCACGTTTCACCTTCCTGACACGGCCCATTTAAAATCTGACATGTGTCTATTTAAGTGTTATAAACTTTGGGAAGCTTTAACATATGCAGTTGATTTTGAGACTGTTTTTTCATGACACATTGTACTTCATGCTGGTGTGAGAAATTTAATCAATAATTTAGTATTTATTATGAAATAAATGGAAATTTGGCAAAATTTTTGAAAAAAAAACCATGTTTTCCAAATTCAAAAAGTTTCGACTTTTTGAAAAGTTGGTCAATAACTAAAGATTAACTTGAACTAAACATTTCCATATGTAGCTTTAACTTGGCATCATTTTTCAAAAATTTTTCTTTTTTTAGGATGTTAGGAGGCTTATAACTTTAGGTGCAATTTTTCAGATTTCACGAAAATCATCAAAACCTACTTTTGAGGGTCAATTTAGATAGAAGTGACTTCTAAGGACTACATGACAGAAAGCCCCCACAAATGACACCATTTCAGAAAACTACACCCCTCAAAAATATCAAACAACTTTGGGAATTTTGTTAACCTATGAGCGTTTCATGAGGGGTGAAACTAAATAAAGTGGAAATTGACGAAATGTAATTTTATCTTACTATAGATTCATTGAACACTAAAATTTGCACCTTCACATGGGTTTTAAAAAGGAAAATGCATTTTACAATGTTGGGGGCAATTCTTCTGAGATAGCAAATACCCATTTTGTCACTGTACCGCTGCACGGGCACAGGGGGGCACTTGGAAGGGCAGAGCATTGTTCGTTTTGAGGCAGGCAAATATGGCTGAAAAGTTTTCATGTGTCGGATGCATTTGGAAAGCCATAATGGTACCAAAAACGAGGAAAGCCCCAACAGAGACACCATTTTGGAAAGAAACCAATTGGAGAGTTAGCAAGCAAGGTGTAATATGTGTATTTTCCCCTACAGGTGTTTGCTTCAATTAGGTCCCTAAAAGGAAAAAGGTGAACATTTTCCCAAAAAAGTCACTTTTACGGCTAATTTTTGTATCCCATAAGGCATTAAAGATGAAACAACCCCAAAAAATGTGTACTAGCATTTCTCCCGAGTATAAAATTGCCCCACACATGCAAATAAAATGTTGTATGGGTACGCAGTGAAGCTCAGAAGGGAAAGAGGGGCGTTGGCCTTTTAGAAGCCAAATTTGACAGACATCCTTTACATATGTCAGGATGCATTTAGAGAGCTGTAGTGGTACCAAAACAGAGCGGAACCCCAACAAGTATCACCATTTTGGAAAGCACACTCCTTAGAGAATTTAGCAAGGTGTAATATGTGTATTTGTCCATAAAGTTGTTTGATTTAATTAGGACTTAAATAGGAAAAAGGTGAAAATTTTCTTATAAAGGTCGTTGTACCCCTAATTTTTTATAGCCACAAGGGATAAAAATATGTAATAACCCCCCGAAATGTGTAGACCTATTTCTCTCGAGTGTAGAAGTACCCCACATGTGTATATAAAATGTTGTATGGGCGCACAGTAAAAGGCACTCAAACAACTTTAGGACAAATACTCATAGTTACACCTTGATAAATTCTAAGGGGTGCTTTCCAAAATGGTGATACTTGTTGGGGTTCCCCTCTGTTTGGTACCCCTACGGCCTTCCAAATGCATCCTGACATATGTAAAGGATGTCTGTCAAATTGGTTCAAAAGGCCACGCCCCTCTTTCCCTTCTGAGCTTCACTGCGTACCCATACAACATTTTATTGCATGTGTGGGGCAATTTATACTCGGGAGAGAGAAATGCTAGTACACATTTTTGGGGTTGTTTTATCTTTAATGCCTTATGGGATACAAAAAATAGCCGGAAAGTGACTTTTTGGGAAAAGTTCATATTTTTCCTTTTTGGGACCTAATTGAAACAAACACCTGTGGGGAAAATACACATATTACACCTTGCTAAATTCTCCAAAGGGTGCACTTTCCAAAATGGTGACATTGTTGGGGTTCCCCTCTGTTTTGTACCACTAGGGCTCTCCAAATGCATCCTGACACTTGTAAAGGATGATTGTCATATCTGGCTTCTAAAGGCCAACGGCCCTCTTTCCCTTCTGAGCCCCACTGTGTACCCATACAACACTTTATATGCAAAAGTGGTGCAGTTCTGGGGCTTAGGAGAAATAGTTTTACACATTATGGGGTTGTTTCATCTTTTATCCCTTGTGGCTTACAAAAATTTGGGGTAAAAGTGACTTTTTGAGAAAATTTTCACCTTTTTTCTTTTGGGGCCTAATTGAATCAAAAAACTATTGGGGCAACTACACAAATTACACCTTGCTAAACTCTCCAAGGGTTGTTGTAATTTCCAAAATGGTGTCTCTTGTTGGGGCTTTCTCTGTTTTGGTAACCATTATGGCTTCCAAATGCATCCTGACACATGAAAACTTTTTAGCCAATTTGCCCTGCAAAAACGAAAACATGCTCTTTCCCTTCCAAGTGCCCCCTGTGCGTGCAGCAGGGTACAGTGACAAATGGGTATTGCTACTCAGGAAGAATTGCCCCCAACATTGTAAAAATGCATTTTCCTTTTTAACCATTGTGAAGGTGCAAATTTTAGTGTTCAATGAATCTATAGTAAGATAAAATACCTTTCTGTAATTTCACTTTCATTTATCTTTACCCTCACTGAAACGCTCATAGGGTTAACAAAATTCCCAAAGGTTGTTTGAATATTTTGAGGGGTGTAGTTCTGAAATGGTGTCATTTGTGGGGGGGTTCTGTCATGTAGGCCTTATAAAGTCATTCTAACTAAATTGACCTCCAAAGTAGGTTTGATGATTTTCGTGAAATCTGAAAATGCACCTAAAGTTTATAAGCCTCCTAACATCCTAAAAAAAGGAAAGATGTTTGAAATGATGCCAAGTAAAGCAGACATATGGAAAATGTTAGTTATCAAGTTATTTTAGTGATATGACCAACTTTCAAAAAGTAGAAACTTTGAATTGGAAAACATGGTTTTTTTCAAAAAATTTTGCCAAATTTCCATTTATTTCATAAATAAATATAAATATATTGATTAAATTCTCAACCAGCATGAAGTACAATGTGTCATGAAAAAAGTCTCAAAATCAACTGCCTATTGTAAAGCGTTCCAAAGTTATAACCAATTAAAAAGACACATGTCGATTTTAAATGGGCCGTGTCAGGAAGGTGAAAAGTGGCTTCAGCGTTAAGGGTTAAAAATGCAAATGCAAGCAAACATTTGAAAAACGCATGCATAAAAACTCATGTGTTTTCAATTTGTTGAAATCTCAGCAGAAAGTGACATATATGCAGTGTGTCACCGGCCTAAAAGGTTTCAAAACTGAGGACTTCTGTAGAAGTTTATGGAATACATAAGCTCACAGCACTTCAGTTCTGAAGAGTGTTTGCAATACAGAATGGGTTAAAATCCAACCTCAGCAAGACATGGGACTAGTTTATCCATTCTGGAGGCTGTACAGGAAGTTATTGTATAAAGTAATTTTTTTTTTCGGGATCAAAAAATAGCAATGGTAATATGCTTATGCCGCAGGCTCATGAGAATAAAAGATCCCCACACATGAACTGTGGTAGTGGGGCATGGGAGAGAGACAGCACGGATTTTTGCCAAAATAAAGCATTGGCTAGGAATAAAATAAACCCATAGCAATTGACCCCATTTTGGAAACTACGCCACTTTAGGAATTAACTTTAAGGGAATGGTGAGCATTTTGACACCACAGATGCTTTCAAAAAATAAATTTGAAACCACTAGAACAAGTTCAGCTCTCTAATTATTTTGTGTGTTTACGGATATTTGGAACATTCTACAGATATTAGGATCAAATAAATTTCTACATTGGCGGGCTCGAATTTGAGCAGAAAAATTAACTGCCTGTAAATAGGAACATTTAAAATCAAACACCTTTATTAAATATGTCACAAAAAAATTAAATATCCTCTTCTAGACATATTATATGTCAACTTAGTAAAGGAGAATCTCTTATACCACAATTATGATCCAATCGATTGCACCTATGCTAGACAACATAGGTGGTGATAGAGTGTAAAAATAATCTTTATTTAGAATTTAACTTTATAAAAGATATAAAGCATAGATTTTTCATTTAGTTTAAGGCATACCAATAAATTATTACAAAAAAGTTCAGGGGGGTACCGTACACACTTGGTTTTTTTAAAAAACTTAGAACAGATAGAAAAGAATATTGAAAGATTAAAAGCTGAATGCCACTGAACTAGAGAGACTAGCTGGAGGTATAAAATAAAGTATCTATTGCATCCTTGTTTGCCCGGCCACACAAAGATTAGATAGCACCAATATCCTAAAGTTTTTTCCTTGTTGCTACAAAGTCCTATTCAGCAACACATCATATTCTTACCTTCTTTTTGGTGGAGCAGTGAATGACAATGGGTCTCCAGCATCAAGTCTCAACCTCGACGCGCGTTTCGCCTAAGGATTCGTCAGGAGGGATAAAGTAAGGTAATGAGGCCCATTATTTAAGTATTATTGTTTCCAATCAGGACGGGTATGTAGAGTGCAAGGGGGAGTCGGCAGTGTTGGGAAGTGATGGGGTGTATTGTTGTTGCTTATTGGCGCACATTGAGGGGTCAAGTTCCGCTATGGTCACGTGGGACGCTGGCAGAGCCGGCCGGGTTCGCGCACGCGCAATTGACTTGACAAGGGGAATGTTCTCCCTGTCTCGTCATTGCCGTGGGCGTAACCCTAAGCGGCTCTGTCGCGATCCCGCCGTAGTTGAACCCGTGTGCGTCTGCAAAATGTATGGGACTCTGCGTGAGGAAAGTATAGTAGGTTTTTACCCTGTTCTGTGGGGGATCCATAGTGAAGAACAAAGTGACAGTGTAATAATGAATGAGTGGTGAGGGAGAGGACCCGGAGTGGTTACTGCACATAGTGAGATAAGATGTAGGATGTGGTGTTGCGTGTTGTGATAATAGGATGGGAAAATGAGAGGGTGTTTTAATCGGGGTGCTATGTTTAAATGTTTACTACCTACTGTGTGAACTGGTGAATGTGAATGTGTGGGGGGGGGGGGGGGTGAGTGTGAAGGTGGGGTAATACTACTCCAAAAGGAGTGTGTATTGTTGGTATAGGTGGTGATGGGAGATGGACTAGGCTAGTGTGTGAATGTGTAATGTGAATTTAAAAGTGTAGGGCACCATTGTGATTATATACCTTGAATAGAGATTCTAAAAGTTTTTTTTTTTTTTTTTTATTAAATATGTTGTTAAAATCTAGGCCAATAATAATAGCCAAAGTAAAAAAACCCTGCACTAGATATGTGCAATACAGGCTTGGGTCTCTCTCCTCGATCTCAGATGTGGGATATTGTGCAACAACCAGCTACTTGGGAGGAAGTAGGTGTGAACGAGGTAAGGTCACTAAGGACAATGGGATATGCCACTCATTATAAACCTAGTCACACCCAAGTCATCCTAGTCAAAGAGGATATTACACTCACACGGGCACTTATTAGGTACACCATGTAGTAACGGGTTGGACCCCCTTTGCCTTCAGAACTGCCTCAATTCTTGTGGCATAGATTCAACAAGGTGCTGGAAGCATTCTCAGAGATTTGGTCCATATTGACATGATGGCATCACCCAGTTGCCGCAGATTTGTCGGCTGCACATCCATGATGCGAATCTCCCGTTCCACCACATCCCAAAGATGCTCTATTGGATTGAGATTGGTGACTGTGGAGGCCATTTGAGTACAGTGAACTCATTGTCATGTTCAAGAAACCAGTCTGAGATGATTCAGCTTTATGACAGGCGCATTATACTGCTGAAAGTAGCCATCAGCTGTTGGGTAATTGTGGTCATAAAGGGATGGACAACATTTGTATGCGTATGGAGCTGTACAAGGCCACAGTCGAGACTGGCAAGTGGTGTGTACCAGCTGGGAGTACACATGATCAACCTCCTTAATAGTCCATCGTATCCTTACATAAGAAGAGAGTGATGTGACAAATGGAAGTAGGAGGGTGTCCAGATAGATACTCCCATTTTGTGTGACACAGTCCACACCCAACACAATTGGTCTCCCTTTAAAGGAGAAATCCCCTTATGGATCTAAGGGAGGGAATAAACGGTGCTGTACTGGGGTTGTCAGGAAGCATGAAACTCAACTCATGTAGTCACGAGTTATTTCTCAAGACCTGATTCAAGATACATGGAAGCTCATGTCGAAAGGTCCGCAATGGGTTTTCCGATAGCCTTTTGTAGCACTGTGGTCCATTAGGATTCTCAGGCATATTTCAACATAATGGTCTCCCCCGACAACCACGTTCCCCCCTTATCTGAGGGTTTGAAAACAATTGATGAATCATTACCCAGGTCCCTTAGTGCCTGCTGTTCACCATGAGAGAGATTGGAGTGGATGCATTGACAGACCGTATAGAAGAAAGTTGATCCGTCACCATCTTTAAAATACATCAATGGGAGAATTATCACCCAGAGGTGCGTTCTCCTAGATCCGGTCTTAGATCCGGGAATGGCCCTTCACCCGGGTGTTCTGTCACCCTCTTCCATAAGAGTTTGAAGGTATATAAGTCTGGCATGTCTTCCTCAGATAAACCCAATTCGATACATTGGGGCACATTTACTTACCTGGTCCAGTCGCAATCCAGCAGCAGGTCTCCGATGCTGATTCGGGTCCGGCCAGGATCATAAGGTCCGTGGCCGATATCCACTAGGTATTGCTGCTGCGACGAGGTCCGCAGAGGAGTCATCGGAGTTCACTTCTATTCTCTGGTGCAGGTAGTGCGTGTCAAGCAACAGGTTTTTTTAAAATACCACGGTTTTTCCGAATCTGTCCTCTTTTCCGACGGCACCCCCCCGATTTCCATTGCATGCAACCCAGCGCAATTGGGCCGAAATCCAATCGCGTGCGTTGAAATCTGGGGGCATTCAGGGAAAAAACGGTTGCAAATCGGAAAAATACAGGAAGCCCAACAAAAATGCGCGAATCGACCCTTAGTAAATGACCCCCATTGTTTTCTGTCATGGGTTTTAAAGAATTTTCCAATCGAGAGTCTACAGAACAAATTAAATCTTTCACCAACCAAAAATATCATACTCATCTATCTCTTATAGGGCTCTGTCAGATAGTAAAGATCTTCATACTATCTGAGGTACTATGCTGATATTGGTCATATCTTTGAGGCTCCTTCCTGCCCCTGTTATCGAAGGTTCCTGGCCTAAAAAACCCTCTTGTTCCAGGTAGCGCTCCCTTGTACCTCTTTGACCTCTATACTTCTGTACTCTGCCTCTCTAGACTAAATCTTGATGTGTTAGGATTTTTAACCTCTTTTTGAGCCACCCTGGGTTTGGGACTGAGAACCCTCCGAGTCCAAGGGGGTCCCAGTCAGATGGGATTGTTCTGTATACCCACTGTTTGGTGTTTTGCCCAAAAAGTCCAGAACTTTTACTTCTTTGAAGTCCAGAGTGTCCCTACAGAATTGAAAATGTTTACGTTCCTTGTGTGTGAGATAAATCTATCAATATTTTGTAATTACTTTCTTTTCCCAAACTCAGGGTGATAGAGAATTTTTGATATTCTCAATACCCTCATCAATAATCTAGTATTTTCAGTTAAACAGATTTTTTTCTTGCTCCAATAGTAAAGCCATTATCGCAAGGAAGAATCAATGGATTCCTTTCCCATTTTGTCATTAATGTAGGTGACCCCAATCTATTCGCTGGCAATAAACTTATTCTTAGTCCCCTGGGCACAATTTTGTTCTGTATATATGCTCAAGTGTCTGAACCTATGCTCAGTGTGACCCTTAGAAGTTAGGTCCCCTCGAGAAAACCTTCCTTACATCCTCAAGCCATCAACAGTATTCACTTTACCAGCCAGAAATCCTGCCATCCCTCACAAATTGTCACATCACTCCCTTCTTATGTAAGGGATACGATGAACGTATTAAGGAGGATTGATGATATGGTCTCCCAGCGGTAACTACTTGCCAGTCACGACGTGGAGGCCTGTACAGCTTCATACCGCATACAAAAGGTTGTGAGACTGTGGGGACTTTTGCGAACAAGGGGTGTACATCATACGGCACACAATAACCTTATCTTGAGATTACTGGATTTTGTATTAAGGAGAAATTACTTTATGATTGAAGGCAAATTCTTCCACCAGCTCAGGGGGTTTGCAATGGGGAGCCCTTGTGCTCCCAATATGCTAACCCTACTGGCTGGTGGGAGAGAGAAGTCGTCTTCAAAGAACCTCTTGGAGCAGGGACCTCGGCTTACTTTTATGGCTGAGGTTCATTGATGACTCCTTATCTCTGGACTGATACGAAGGAGTAGTTTATGGATGTGCCAGATGTTGAACATTAATCAGCTGGGTCTGTCCTTACCTATGAGATCAGCCCGGTTGAGATCACGTTTTGGATGCACATCTCTGTCACTCCTTTGGGGGGGATCGCAAGACAAAAGTTTAGAAAAAACCCACTGCAACAAAATAGCTGTGAGAAAACTGCTCATCGACTGGGACTACTTGAAAGCGGGGAAAAGAGACCTCCAAAGGAGATTATGGATAAGGCTATACTACACAGATCTTAAAGGTGCACACCATCATGCCCTCATCACTAGAGAGAAACGATTTCTAAACCCAAGGAACGAATGAGTGAGGGATCAGAGATTCAGGTGCTGGAACGTTTGATGGGTGTCATAAAGAGATACGGAGGTTCTAATGATAACTGGGGTATCACTCAAGATGGACAGGGACATTGCCGAATGATTGAGGTTATCCTCGATTACTTACAAGGAGGGGACGTAACATCAAGGATACAGTTGTCCACAGCCATTTGAAACCCTCACAGGCAAGGAAACTTGGCTCCCAGACAAGCCCAAAGTGACATTCAAATGTCCTTCCAGAGTACGACTACAGAGAAAGACATTCTGGATGATGAACTTTGCAACTGCAAGACCAACCTGGGGTCATCTATTTGATGACCGGCATCTGTGGTAGCATCTGTGGTATGCCAGTATGTGGGAGAATAGAGTTGTGAATTCCGGGAAAGAATAAAAGAGCATGTGAATGACCACGATCACGGGAATAGGTGATTCATTGGCCTGTATGTAGGGAGGTGGAGATTCCACACGACCACGGGATTGGCTGAGGCGGGGCGCACCACACAGTGACGTCATCGCTTCTCCGTCTGGCTATAAATAGTCTCGCATTCTCGTGGGACACGCGACCTAACCAATTCCGGGGTGTCTTGACAGCTAGTGAGTGTCATATTGTAATGACATGAGCCAGTTATTTGGGGTGAAATTATACTATGCTCTTAATATAAGCATATAATAGTGCATCGCAAGTCTAGAAGGCAGGAGGCATATGAACATGAAAGTGACAGAGTGACTGGTGCGAGACGACATAGTACCTGGTACAGTGCGCTCTGCCTTTGCTCCAGTTATTACACACTTCTGATGAACTGCTACGCCGACATACCATTAGAGGAAACGCGTTAGGTGTTAACCTGAAGCCATGTCTACACACGATATATGGTGACACGGTATTCAGAGTATCTAGGTGTTAACCCTGAGCCGTGTTACACACAATATATGGGACATGGTATTCATAGTATCTCTCGATATTTTAGCCTTGATGTTATATAATAGTGTAGGGGCATTCTTGATTGTCTCCACTGTGCACTTTAGTGGTCTCCCCCTGGCCTAAGTAGTGGGAAATAATTTCCTCTTGACTAGCATAAAATTGAGTGTGACTAGGGTTTTAAAGAGGGGACAAGTCGGTATTGTTCTTAGTGGACCTTACCTCGATTCACCCATTACTCCAAGTGGCTGGTTGTTGCACAATATCCACATCTGAGATCGAGGAGAGAGGAGAGAGACCCAAGCCTGTATTGCACATATCGGGCAGCGTTTTTTTCACTTTGGCTTGTTATTAGGGCTAGATTTTAACAAACATATTAATAAGGTGTTTGATTTTAAATGTTCTATTAAAGAAAGTAATTTTTCTATTTTTATCAATCGATACTAAGGGACATAAACGTCATATGTGGATGTCATCTCCAATGGTGTATTGATGTTTATTGATTTCTAATTTTTGTGATGGGTGGCGGATTCTCTGGCTGGTAAAGTGAATATGATGGAGTGGCTTGAGGATGTAAGGGAGGTTTTCTCGGATGGCGACATACTTCTCAGTTGTCAGCACATGAGCATATGGATCATTTAGGAGACTCACTCGGATTTATAAATCTCAGGTCCAATCGTTTTGGGAGGTTCAGACACTTGGGACATATATACAGAACAATTGTGCCCAGGGGACTAAGAAGATAGTTTATTGCCAGCAAATAGAATGGGGTCCCTACATTATGACCAATGTGAAAAGGAAAAGCCATGAGTTCTTCGTGCGATTAATGCTTTATATGGGGAAGAAAAAATCTGTTAAGCGAAAATACTAGATTATTGGAGTAGGCTATTGTGAATATAAAAAAATGCTCTAATCACCCTGAGTTTGGGAAAAAAGAAAGTTAAATCTACAACACAATATTGAGAGATTGATTGATCACCCATGTGAGGCCTACTTTTGTCTTTTATAAAAACTCTGCAGTGTAAAAAGTATCATTTTAGAAGCTACACACTCATAAAAGATTCTTCACCGTAGGTATTAATATTTTTTTACAATGGGTTGGCTTTGCACAAATAGTATTAAACTAAAAGTTAACTTTTTGAGCATTGAGCTTTTAAGTGTTCAATATGTTTGTAACTAGATTGTGTTGAGAGTCACCTCCATAACCAGTTGTCTTAATATCCCTGGGTGAATACTCAACACTACCGGGCTCAAATATCAAGCCAGGGAATAATGTACTTCTTAAAAAAATCATTTTAATTTTAGTTGCAAATTCAATTTGCAAAATAATTATTGCAACCAAATGGTACCAAAATTGCTTCTGGGATGCTGAAGTGTGGGCTCTGTTTTTACAGCTTTACAGGATAATTTACATACTAAATACAACCCCTAGTTACAACGGTGACTGGATATTGGTAAAAAATACTGTACTTTAGTCCTAGCTGCAATAAACAACTGTACCAAATTATCAAATGTGTCTTTATGAAGCTTATTGTTTAATACTTGATTCTTGACAACCAACATTTTAAATCCATTGTCACAGAGACCAAAAAAGTCTGGACTGGGATACAATGATACAATATACAGTTCCGCTTACATACAAATTCAAATTAAGAACAAAACCCTACAGACCCTATCTTGTATGTAACCCGGGACGCCTGTATACAGGTGTTATTAGCACTTTAGTAGATTTAAAAAATGTTTAAATCTTTTGACAAAATATTTGCCATTTTGCCAATCTGAGGGCCAGATGAGCTTTATTCAAAGGCGAGTCGGAGGGTGACAGAGAGCATAAAGCAAAGTGGTAGGTGGTAAAGTGTAAGGGTGGTGACGTGCGATGCAGGCGTTGATGGGAGGGATCGTATCAGGGGATAAATAATGGGACGGGATCATGTCCCGGGAATAGGAATGATTAGACATCACTGTGGAAAGGAGGTGCGGAATGGCAGGTGCGGAGCAAGTAAGAAGAAAGATGTTGGGTTAAATTAAATGATGGGGGAACAATCTTCTCCAATAGCTCACTGGGCTAGCTAATTTGTGGTGAGTGCTGCGTTTTATTTGGCATGTTCCATTTATTTTTTCAGTTATTGATGGATGAATTGAAAAGCTGGTTTCAGTGTGTTTCATGGAATAATCTTTTAAAGGAACATTTACCATCTGGATGAAGGATGAAACCAAGCACACCTGACATACGTGTGTGCCCCTCTGGAGAGATCTGATTCCTTTTAAGCTTCTATATAATCTTTTTAAGAACTAAAAGCTTAAAATGTATGCATAATTTGCCATAATTTTTTAAGATCCTTTTTTACTAAAATCCAGGAAATCAAGAAGTAAAAAGAAGAAAAGATTGTGTTAAGCGCGGGGCTCACACCAGTTTGTCAGTGTTACTTGGTTCACATTGTCATCCTGTGGTAATGTCCTTAATACATATTTTGAACGGGCATTTTGAGATGCTGTGTTCCTAACATGGTTATGATTTTACACGTTGATTTTTATATGTTTCTAGGAATGGAGATGATTTAAAATTTTACTTTTTACTTGTTTAATATTTTATGTTTTTCTACTACTATTTCAGAACCCAAAGGGCTACTTTTACCATGCAGGGTTGATTTAATTACTATATATGCATACTAGTGTATTTCAGTATATACCTATTTATCCTGATCTCTAAAGATTTCCTTTGGAGGCTATTGGAGATCATTATACATGGCAGGTTATTGTGAGTATCTCTGAGACTGTGGCCTGCCATGGCAAACCGATCCCACGCCTCCGTTTGCACCATCAGCAGCAATATTAGGTGTCATGGTCGTGTTTGACAATGTCACATAACAGTGTAACGGCGGCGACCCTTAGAGAATTTAGCAAGGTGTAATATGTGTATTTGTCCATAAAGTTGTTTGATTTAATTAGGACTTAAATAGGAAAAAGGTGAAAATTTTCTTATAAAGGTCATTGTACCCCTAATTTTTTATAGCCACAAGGGATAAAAATATGTAATAACCCCCCAAAATGTGTAGACCTATTTCTCTCGAGTGTAGAAGTACCCCACATGTGTATATAAAATGTTGTATGGGCGCACAGTAAAAGGGAAGGGGGATGTTTGCCTTTTATAAGCCAAATTTGACAGAAATGTTTGACATGCATTTGGAGAACCCTAGTCTTATAAAACACATAAGAATCCGAAAAGTGTCCCTAATTTTTGAATGCACACCCCTTAGAGAATTTTGCAATGTGCAATATATGTATTTGCTCCTACAGGTGAATGATCCAATTAGGCCCTAAACATAAAAAAGGTGAACATTTTCCTATAAATGTCACTTTACCCCTAATTTTTGTAAGCCACAAGGGATAATATATTAAATAACCCCGAAAAAGGTGTAAAACTATTTCTCCCGAGTGTAGAAGTACCCCACATGTGCATATAAAATGCTTTATGGGCGCACAGTAGAGGAAAAGAGGGATGTTTGTCTTTTAGTGGCCAAATTTGACAGAAATCCTTCACATGTGTCAGGATACATTTGGAGAGCCGTAGTGGTACCAAAACAGAGGAAAACCCGAAAAGTGACCCTAATTGTTAAATGTACACCCCTTGGGGAATATAGCAAGGTGTAATATGTGGTGTAGTGTAATACACGTGGTGAAATGAGCATTTTGAACATATAGGTGGTTTCCAAATATGATGTGCAATGGAGTCCAAGATGGAAATTGCAATTATTTCTGGAAAGTTCAGTGCCCGTTATGTGGCGCCCCTTATGAAATAATGGAGGGTTATAGGGAGCAACGTAACCTAACAGTTGTTACAATTATTCATTTTACCTAAATGAATTCACAACAGGTTGGGCGTGAATTGTGAATGTGTTGCGTATAAGGAGGTAGAATATACCAAGGGACCAACTAAACTTTTGTCACTCTGGAGGTGTCGCAGGTCTCTTAGTAGTATATAGTGTCCATCCTAACTCCTCTTTTGGAACAGACTCTTTATTGAGTCCTACAATTAGAAGCAGCAGAATTCACCGGGAAAATGCTGTCCTGGCAAAACACAGGAACATCTAAACCAGAGGTACTGGGGCCCCGTCCTTCTTGTCCCAATATTAGTTTCCTAATACCTTCCTCTTGAAAACGGAGAAATGATACGGCAGGACCTGCACATTGGAACAGCACGTAAGAGTTGTACAGCGTAATCTGTACAATGTGCACGGCCAGCGCTTTTGTACCATATCTTCGTTTTCCGTAGGGAAATTATTGCCAAGTGTTGCTCTTATTCACCCTAGCGATGCCCATTGTGACGAATATTGCTGCTTTTGGCTGGACCAAATCGACCAGCCAATAGCGGCAAACATGGACAGAGGGGGGCAGCAAAACCCTTCTGGAGCACAAGGCACAATTGGTGGCAGTCAGGAACAGCCGCCACCCTGCCCCGATCACCGTGTCTACAGACATGGTGACCGGTATTACTGACGTCATAAGTAAATTCGCTTCTATTGGCTGGTCTGAATTGATGAGCCAATAGCAGCGATCGTGAACTGGGGGTGTGTGGGGGGGACAAAACCATTCTGGTCCATGGGGCAGGATGGATGGCCGTCAGGATCAGCCGCCATCTTGCCCCGATCACGGTGTCTGTACCGTGTGGGCAAGTCACTACCCACCGCACCGTTCTATGACAACGCGCATTTGGGAATAGGCTATACAATCTTTATTTATTTTTTAAGCAATTTAAACAAATAAGGGTTTATTTTTTGCGAGACGAGATGCACTGTAAAAAAAAACTTCATTTTAGTGGGTTTTTAGTTTATTGAAGCAATTTTATTAACTCTTTATATGTAGAGGAAAATAAAATCATCAATTCTTGTTTTGGATTTTTAGCATTTTTTTGGGGGGTGTTCACTGTAGCATAACAATAATATATTATCTTTATTCTACGGATCACTACGATTACGGTGATACCTCATTTATATAGTTTATTTTATATTTGTCCAATTTTATTGAAGGAAAACTAGAATAGAAAAAATTGCATTTGTTTTAGTATTGTCATTTTTATAGCAGCATAACTTTAGTATTTTTTGGTTTACGGAGCTGGTTGTAAGCTTATTTTTTGCGTGACAAGTTGTTCTTTTCAGTATTATCATTTTGGTGCTTGTAACTTTTTCGGATCACTTTTTAGAACATTTTTTGTAAAGCAATTTGATAAAAAGTTTTAATTTTTGGCAAGTTTTTGGGGTTTTTTTTCTACCATGTTCATCGAGCGGGTCCAATTATGATTAGGATTTATTGTACAGATTGTTACGGACGCAGCGATACCAAATAAGTGAGGTTTTTTTGTGATTTAGTGTTTTTTATACTTTATTACTTTTGTATTAAAGAACATCTAACACCAGGATTAAAGAGAACCCGTCATGCAAAGTAACCCCCCTAAACTAAATCTATTTTCATAAACTGCCATTAGAGAGCATTGCCTCTATCCCTTTATTGTCCCTCTACATGCCTGTAAACCTAAGCAATGAGGTCCTAAAGCTGTATGCAAATGGCCTGTGAGATGTCCAATGAGTCATTAGCATATTCAAGCTGTCCATTCTATTCATGAGTGGGAGGCACAGCCACACCCCCAGTACATGACTGACAGCTTGTATAATGGTGTGAGGCTGTATAATGATGTGCTTCCTGGGTACAGACACACCCCCAGTGCATGACTGACAGCCTGTATAATGGTGTGAGGCTGTATAATGATGTGCTTCCTGGTGCTGGCGCCCCCTGCAGCCTGTGTGTGTATAGGAGATGTACAACAGCTCCAGGCAGCCATGTTATTGCAGAATATGTCAGATTCATGTGTAGCTGATGTCTGTGTTTCACACATGTGTATAGTAGAACATGTCAGGTACTTGTGTAGCTGATGTCTTTGTCTCACACATGTGTATATCAGAACATGTCAGGTACTTGTGTAGCTGGTGTCTGTGTCTCTCACATTTGTACAGCAGAACATGTCATGTACTTGTGTAGCTGATGTCTGTGTCTTACACATGTTTATTAGGAGGGAGAGAAGGTCAGCAGATAAAGCACAGATACTTGCAATGCTTTACTATACATTACACACAGAAATGAGCAGGGGGAGGAGAGGAGAGGAGAGGGGAGGGGTAACAGGGGTGACATCACTGCCTCTGACCATGTGACCAGCCTAATTTACATAATAAAGAAATGCCATGATTATGCAATGATTAATGTATGAATTGACTAGATTAAGGCTGTGATGGGATCCTTGTGAGCTGCTCCAAAAAGGTATTAGTGACAGGACAAGTGACACAGACCTGATGACAGGTGTCCTTTAAAGCCATTATGCAAATATTATGTGTTTTTCAAGGATGCAAAAAAAAACAATGAAAAAACACCACGTGTGTCACTGGCCTAAAACACATATGACAAAATTATGTAGGGGAAACATATCTACCCCTCTATGACTTCCCCTACCACTATCTCACTAAATATTTGTAGGTGCCTAGATGTTTGTGTGGGACATACCAGATGTGGTAGCTATATATTTAATCTACACTGGCAATGAAATCAATCCATAGAAGTCAATAAGTGATGTTGTGTGTAATAATAAAATGATACAGGGAAAAAGTATTGAACACAGGTACAAAAGCCATGGAAACTCCTGACAGCTAAAATATTAAAAAAAATAGAATAGCTGCTGGTTAAAAAAAGTAGCTCATTTCCAAGGTTCTACATAGGAAATATATGTTGGGTAAAACAAGTGTAATGTATTGCTTCAAAATAAAATTATAGTATTGGTTAGGTTCCAGTGAGTGCTCTTGGGTCAATAATCTGGAAGTAGAAAGAACATGATTTAACCCTTAACTGGCCACAACCAGGTGCACCTTGCAAGATTTCAAACAGAGGAGTGATAAGAATTATCAGAATAGTTGTGAAAGGGTCAAAACCACCTGTGGAGACTTACAAAGAGACCTGGATTCAGCTGCTACAATTGTTTCAAAGAAATCAGAAAGTGATGTGACACGCCTCCTTGGATTCTGGCAAAACTGCTCCTGTTGCAGTTTCTGATGCAATCAAACCGCATCATAAAATGCAAATTGTGAATGCAGCCTGCTTGTTTGACACATTCCAAAGGCTTGAATCATGATCTCATGCTGTGGTTACATTGCATTTTACCAAATGTAGTGAAAACAAGCCACTCCACAGCTCTGTAAATGGAAAATAAAAAAGTTATAGATTTTTGAAGGTCATTTGCCTTAATCTTTTATATATAAAATCTGATACAGTTCTTCATTTACATCATTAATGCTTGTTACAATATTTTACACATAAATTTACTTATCTAAAAAATACTCTGTATAGACAGTCTGATATAATGATAGATTTTAAAATTTTAATACATTTTAACTAGAGATGAGCGAGCACTAAAATGCTCGAGTGCTCGTTATTCGAGACGAACTTTTCCAGATGCTCGAGTGCTCGTCTCGAATAACGAGCCCCATTGAAGTCAATGGGAGACTCGAGCATTTTTCAAAGGGACCATGGTTCGGGAATAAAATGTGTTAATTAATTGAAAAAGAATGTCTTCTGATAAGTTAGCAGATGTATGCAAACATCTGCAATCTATTCTTCACTGTTCCGCGCGTATATTATCTCCCGACAAGTTAGCAGATGTGAAGAACAGTGAAGAATAGGATCATTTAAGTGAAAAACACAGTGAAGAATAGATTGCAGATGTTCGGCACATCTGCTTACTTGTCGGGAGATACGCTGTCCCGGGATCCGCTGCTCTTCTTCCACTGAAGTCTCCCCGATGTCGCCGTGCCGCTGCCCGATGTCTCCGTGCCGCTGCCCGATGTCTCCGTGCCCCGATGTCACCGTGCCCCGATGTCACCGTGCCCCGATGTCACCGTGCCCCGATGTCTCCGTGCCTCTATGTCTCCGTGCCCCGATGTCTCCGTGCCCCGATGTCTCCGTGCCCCTATGTCTCCGTGCCCCGATGTCTCCGTGCCCCTATGTCTCCGTGCCCCGATGTCTCCGTGCCCCGATGTCTCCGTGCCCCGATGTCTCCGTGCCCCCCTATTTCTCTCGAGTGTAGAAGTACCCAACATTGTATATAAAATGTTGTATGGGCGCACAGTAAAGGGAAGGGGGATGTTTGCCTTTTAGAAGCCAAATTTGACAGAAATGTTTGACATGCATTTGGAGAACCCAGCGGTATAAACAGATAAGAATCCGAAAAGTGACCCTAATTTTTGAATACACACCCCTTAGAGAATTTTGCAATGTGTAATATATGTATTTGCTCCTACAGGTGAATGATCCAATTAGGCCCTAAACATAAAAAAGGTGACATTTTCCTATAAATGTCACTTACCCCTAATTTTGTAACCACAAGGGATAATTATTAAATAACCCGAAAAGGTGTAAAACTATTTCTCCGAGTGTAGAAGTTCCCCACATGTGCATATAAAGCTTTATGGCGCACAGTAGAGGAAAAGGGATGTTTGTCTTTTAGTGGCCAAATTTGACAGAAATCCTTCATATGTGTCAGGATACATTTGGAGAGCCGTGTGGTACCAAAACAGAGGAAAACCCGAAAAGTGACCCTAATTGATGAATGTACACCCCTTGGGGAATATAGCAAGGTGTAATATGTGGTGTAGGGTAATACACTGGTTGAAATGAGCATTTTGAACATATAGGTGGTTTCCAATACGGATGTGCAATGGAGTCCAAGATGGAATTGCAATATTTCTGGAAAGTTCAGTGCCCGTTATGTGGCGCCCCTTATGAAATAATGGAGGGTTATAGGGAGCAACGGGACCTAACAGTTGTTAACAATTATTCATTTTACCTAAATGAATTCACAACAGGTTGGGCGTGAATTGTGAATGTGTTTCGTATAAGGAGGTAGATGATACCAAGGGACCAACTAACTTTTGTCACTCTAGAGTTGTCGCAGGTCTCTAGTAGTATATAGTGTCCATCCCAACTCCTCTTTGGAACAGACTCTTATGAGTCCTACCATTAGAAGCAGCAGAATTCACCGGGAAATGCTGTCCGGGCAAAACACAGGAACATCTAAACCAGAGTACTGGGGCCCCGTCCTTCTTGTCACCAATAAGTTCCTAATACCTTCCTCTTGAAAACGAGAAATGACGGCAGGACCTGCACATTGGAACAGCTCGTAAGAGTTGTACAAGCGTAATCTGTACAATTGCACGGCCAGCGCTTTTGTACCATATCTTTTTCCGTAGGGAAAATTATGCCAAGTGTTACTCTTATTCACCTTAGCGATGCCCATTGTGCGAATATTGCTGCGTTTGGCTGGACCAAATCGACCAGCCAATAGCGGCAAACATGGACAGAGTGGGCAGCACAAAACCCTTCTGGAGCACAAGGCACAATTGGTGGCAGTCAGGAACAGCCCCACCCTGCCCCGATCACGTGTCACGACATGGTGACGGTATTACTGACGTCAGTTAATTCAAAGCTTCTATTGGTGGTCTGAATTGATGAGCCATAGCAGGATCGTGAACTGGGGGTGTGGGGGGGACGGAACCATTCTGTCCATGGGCAGGATGGATGGCCTCAGATCAGCCGCCATCTTGCCCGATCATGGTGTCTGTACCGTGTGGGCAAGTCACTACCCACCGCACCGTTCTATGACAACGCGCGTTGGGAATAGCTATACAATCTTTATTTATTTTTTAAGCAATTTACACAATAAGGGTTTATTTTTTGCGAGACGAGATGCACTGTAAAAAAAACCTTCATTTTAGTGGGTTTTTAGTTTATTGAAGCATTTTATAACTCTTTATATGTAGAGGAAAATAAAATCATCAATTCTTGTTTTGGATTTTTAGCATTTTTTGGGGGGTGTTCACTGTACATAACAATAATATATTATCTTTATTCTACGGATCACTACGATTACGGTGATACTCATTTATATAGTTTATTTTATATTTGTCCAATTTTATTGCAGGAAAACTAGAATAGAAAAAATTGCATTTGTTTTAGTATTGTCATATTATAGCAGCATAACTTTAGTATTTTTGGTTTACGGAGCTGGTTGTAAGCTTATTTTTTGCGGGACAGTTGTTCTTTTCAGTAGTATCATTTGGTGCTTGTAACTTTTTCGGATCACTTTTTAGAACATTTTTGTAAAGCAATTTGATAAAAAGTTTTAATTTTTGGCAAGTTTTTGGGGGTTTTTTTTCTACATGTTCACCGAGCGGGTCCAATTATGATTAGGATTTATTGTACAGATTGTTACGGACGCGGGCGATACCAATAGTGAGGTTTTTTGTGATTTAGTGTTTTTATACTTTATTACTTTTGTACAGGGAATTGTGGTGTTTGGGGGGACTTCCATTTCTTTTATTATTTTATTTTTATTTAAAAAAACTTATTTATTGTTTTAACTTTTTTTACAGTAATACATATTAGCTTGAACAGTGATCTTCTGATCACTTGTTCAAGCATTTTACAGGTTACACATGCAATACAGATGTATTGCACTGTGTAATGTAAGACACTGAGCATGCTGCGCATGCCCAGTGTCTTACAGCCGGGTCCTGCCAGGAGGCACGGACCCGGCACCGGGAGGAAGATCGCACAGCCGGCACCGGCAGTCCCGGGCTGCGATCGGAGCTGCGGACCCCCCCGGTAAGTGCCGCGGGGGGGTCCGATTGACATCAAATACTTTTTAAATGCCCTAACACGCCGCGGTCAGCGCGACCGCGGCGTGTTAGGGGTTAACACCCGCGATCGGAGAAATCTCCGATCGCGGGTGTTAGAGGCGGTGTCGGCTATAATATATGCCGACACCCGCAGCTTCTGGCGCCGGCTCCGTTCAGGAGCCGGCGCCAGAAGTTTGACGTAATAGTACTGCATTTTGCGGGAACGCACCTCCCGCGATGCAGTACTATTACGTTCAAATGTCGGGAAGGGGTTAAAAACGCAATGCTTGATATGTGGTAAACAGCTGTGTCTCTTGGAATTTATAAAAATGCAGTCATCTTCTCCCTGCTGTTTGTGCATGTAATCCCATACATTTCAAAACGCACCTCAAAAAACACAGACAAAGAAATGCAGGGGAGCAAATGCCAAGTTATGACACTTATCCAAAAACCCATTAAAGAAAACCCGTCAGGCAAAATAACCCCCCTAAACTATATATTTTCATAAACTGCCATTAGAGAGCATTGCCTCTATCCCTCATTGTCCCTCTACATGCCTGTAAACCTAAGCAATGAGGTCCTAAAGCTGTATGCAAATGGCCTGTGAAATGTCCATGAGTCATTATCATATTCAAGCTTTCCAGCTTATTCATGAGTGGGAAGTACAGACACACCCCAGTGCATGACTGACAGCCGTATAATGGTGTGAGGCTGTATAATGATGTGCTTCCTGGTGTGCTGGCGCCCCCCGCAGCTGTGTGTGTATAGGAGATGTACAACAGCTCCAGGCAGCCATTTATTGCAGAATATGTCAGATCATGTGTAGCTGATGTCTTGTTTCACACATGTGTATAGTAGAACATGTCAGGTACTTGTGTAGCTGATGTCTTTGTCTCACACATGTGTATATCAGAACATGTCAGGTACTTGTGTAGTGGTGTCGTGTCTCTCACATTTTACAGCAAACATGTCATGTACTTGTGTAGCTGATGTCTGTGTCTTACACATGTTTTATAGGAGGGAGAGAAGGTCAGCAGATAAAGCACAGATACTTGCAATGCTTTACTATACATTACACACAAATGAGCAGGGGAGGAGAGGAGAGGAGAGGGGAGGGGTAACAGGGGTGACATCACTGCCTCTGACCATGTGACCAGCCTAATTTACATAATAAGAAATGCCATGATTATGCAATGATTAATGTATGAATTGACTATAATTAAGGCTGTGATGGGATCCTTGTGAGCTGCTCCAAAGGTATTATTGACAGGACAAGTGACACAGACTGATGACAGTGTCCTTTAAAGCCATTATGCATTTATGTGTTTTTTTCAAGGATGCAAAAAAAAACAATGAAAAAACCCACGTGTGTCACTGGCCTAAACACATATGACAAAATTATTAGGGGAAACATATCTACCCCTCTATGACTTCCCTACCACTATCTCACTAACTATTTGTTTAGTGCCTAGATGTTTGTGTGGGACATACCAGATGTGGTAGCTATATATTTAATCTACACTGGCAATGAAATCAATCCATAGAAGTCAATAGTGATGTTTGTGTGTAATAATAAAATGATACGGGAAAAAGTATTGAACACAGGTACAAAAGCCATGGAAACTCCTGACAGCTAAAATATTAAAAAAATAGAATAGCTGCTGGTTAAAAAAAGTAGCTCATTTCCAAGGTTCTACATAGGAAATATATGTGGGTAACACAGTGTAATGTTTGCTTCAAAATAAAATTATAGTATTGGTTAGGTTCCAGTGAGTGCTCTTGGGTCAATAATCTGGAAGTAGAAAGACATATGTTAACCCTTACTGCCACAACCATGCACCTTGCAAGATTTCAAACAGAGGAGTGATAAGATTATCAGAATAGTTGTGAAAGGTCAAAACCACCTGTGGAGCTTACAAGAGACCTGGATTCAGCTGCTACAATTGTTTCAAAGAAATCAGAAAGTGATGTGACACGCCTCCTTGGATTTGGCAAAACTGCTCCTGTTGCAGTTTCTGATGCAATCAAACCGATCATAAAATGCAAATGTGAATGCAGCCTGCTTGTTTGACACATTCCAAAGGCTTGAATCATGATCTCATGCTGTGGTTAACTTCATTTTACCAAATGTAGTGAAAACAAGCCACTCCACAGCTCTGTAAATGGAAAATAAAAGTTATAGATTTTTGAAGGTCATTTGCCTTAATCTTTTATTATAAAATCTGATACAGTTCTTCATTTACTATTTCTAGAAAACATCTTCAACATTCATTTTTTTAATTCGGATTGAAATAATTCAAAATGTATATAATTATTTATTTTGCTTTTATTTACTTTTGTAGATAAATCAGTACATATATTGAACTCGTCTGAAAGATCCAATTCTTGGGTTGGAAGCTCCCCAGTCACTGTATCTTCTGTACTCCCCAGGTCTCAGGTAATCTGACGTCCCTGTAGTTGGGTTCCTCATAGAACATCCAGTATCCCTCATGCACATGGCAGGAATGAATGTCATGGTAGCGGAATTGCTCATAGACATGAGGACAATCTTCAGTGAACTCCATCATCTGACCTCTGAAATCCTCTTTCTCATAAACTCTAACACTAAGGTCCACGATGCTGTGAATTAGAAAAGCATAAAATATGTTTGAGAATTAATCCTTTATGCAATGGAAACAAGTATGCTGTGCTCCATACTATTGAAAAAATACCATAAATATATATATATATATGACTTGATGAAGAATACTCAAAAAACACTTTAACAAAACAAAATAAATTACAGTTTAAAAACTGCAATCTGTATTAATGCAAGTTTGTCTTTGATTACTACTTTGTCACAAATATCTGTAAATGGATAGAAAAACAGGTATGGGCCCAAATATTTTGAGCCTCATTGGATGACATTTATTCCTGTGGAGTCACACGGCAGGATCTGATTGAGTCATTATAACTAGAGATGAGCGAGCACTAAAATGCTCGAGTGCTCGTTATTCGAGACGAACTTTTCCAGATGCTCGAGTGCTCGTCTCGAATAACGAGCCCCATTGAAGTCAATGGGAGACTCGAGCATTTTCAAAGGGACCATGGTTCGGGAATAAAATGTGTTAATTAATTGGAAAAAAGAATGTCTTCTGATAAGTTAGCAGATGTATGCAAACATCTGCCAATCTATTCTTCAACTGTTCCGCGCGTATATTATCTCCCGACAAGTTAGCAGATGTGAAGAACAGTGAAGAATAGGATCATAAGTGAAAAACACAGTGAAGAAAGAATTGCAGATGTTCGGCCACATGCTTACTTGTCGGGAGATACGCTGTCTCCGTGCCCCGCTGTCTCGTTGCCCCGCTCTGTCTCCGTGCCCCGAGGCTCCGTGCCCCGATGTCTCCGTGCGCTCGTGCCGATCACCAATGTTCCGTGCAACGATGTCTCCGTGCGGCTCCCGCCGTTCCCCGATGTCTCGTGCCCCGCTGTCTCGTGCCCCGCTGTCTCCGTGCCCCGCTGTTCCGTGCCCCGCTGTCTCCGTGCCCCGATTGTCTCCGTGCCCGATGTCTCCGTGCCGCTCTGTGGCCGCTCCCCAATGTTCCCGTGCAACGATGTCTCCGTGCGGCTCCCCGCCGCTCCCCGATGTCTCCGTGCCCCGCTGCCTCCGTGCCCCCGTGTCTCCGTGCCCCGACTGTCTCCGTGCCCCGCTGTCTCTGTGCCCGCTGTCTCCGTGCCCCGCTGTCTCCGTGCCCCGCTGTCTCCGTGCCCCGCTCTCTCCGGCCCCGATGTCGTCCCGTGCCCCGATGTCTCCGTGCCCCGCTGTCTCCGGACCGCTGTCTCCGTGCCCGCTGTCTCCGTGCCCCGCTGTCTCCGTGCCCGATGTCTCCGTGCCCGATGTCTCCGTGCCCCGAGTCTCGTGCCCGATGTCTCCGTGCCGCTCCCCGATGTCTCCGTGCAACGATGTCTCCGTGCGGCTTCCCCGCCGCTCCCCGATGGTCTCGTGCCCCGAGTCTCTGTGCCCGTGTCTCCGTGCGTCCGTGCGCGCCTGATGTCTCCATGCTGCCGCTGCCCCATTCTCCGTGCTGCCGCTGCCCCATGTTCCGTGTGCTCCCGGTGTCTCTGTGTCTGCTCCTCGTTGTCTCTGTGCTGCTCACCGTGTTCTGCAATGTGTTCTTCACACATATATATTGTTCTTCACATACTATTTTGTTCGCACCGTTCCGCGCGTATCTCCCGACAAGTAAGCAGATGTGCCGAACATCTGTAATCTATTCTTCACTGTGTTTTTCACTGTGTTTTTCACTTAAATGATCCTGTGTTCACTGTGTTCACTGTTTTTATTCTATTCTTCATTGTTCTTCACTGTGTTTTTTTAATTAAATGCTCGATCTCGAGCAGGGGAAATACTCGTCCGAGCAACGAGCCGTTTCGAGCACCTTAATACTCGAACGAGCATCAAGCTCGGACGAGTATACTCGCTCATCTCTAATTATAACCCATCCATTGCTGAAAGTCAGGATATTCTCCCCTCCTCAGGAAGTACTGGTGTCCTCTATAGTTGGCAGATTCATAAAGGATCCAGTTTCCATTCTCCACTCGGATGGAATTGCAACGGTGAAAATATGAAGACAAATCTGAGGAATCTGAGTTGCACTCATAGGAGCGACCCTGAAAGTTTCTGTCTTCGTAGAAAGTGATCTGCCAAAATAGTAGATGCAACATAATGTTAAACATTTTATTTGCATATAAATTTCAACCAAATTTGATTTATATTTATACGGATACATTTACAGGACTTGGTTCACTTGTACATGTGACCTGTTGTATTACTGGCTGTTTTTCTGGACCTGAAACCCTGAACTTGCAATCCTGACATAAATAGCTTTACTAAAATAAAAAACGATAAATAAAACCAGAACTGCAGTTTGTCTATCCCCTCCCAAGAAAGTGTTTACAAAATGAGTCAAGTTATAGGCACCCCAAAATAACTTTTTGAATTATGGTTTTAGGAATGTAAAGAACAGGAAATTTACCATTAACACTTGGTATTGTATGCCCAATTTAAATTATACAAAGAATATAGGAGCACAGCATACCTATGACAGGCATCTATGTTTGAAAACTCTGATTGGGACAAATCTATCGAAACCAGCCACATGGTGAGGTCACATGACAGCATTACAGGACCTGGAAATGTATATGCCACAAACAGCAACTGTATTGTTCACATGTGACTGTGGGCAGCCAAGTCGAGTGTAAAGTGAACATCCTTTTTAGAAACCTGCAAAAAGATTAGCTGTTACCCATTTGAGCCCCAACAAACTTCTTTGAAAAAATAAATAGATTAAATATTTATCAGATAGTCCTTATATATTAGTCGATTTCCATCAGTCTAGACAATTATTGTATGTGATTTAATCCGCAGTTGGAAAGAGAATCAACTAATATTAAAAAAAAAAAAAGCTGGACAGACCCCAGCTATTAATAGTGGAAAGATATAAGACAATTTTTTGTCACCAGCTTACGTAACCACTATACTAATCTGCCCCTGGGTAGACTTCAGCTATATTCCGTGGTTACAGATAATCAAATGGACTGAGGCTCACCGGATCTAGTTGTGCTATATTAGGCACAACGCTAGTTAATGCTCAGTTGTATGGGTGGGGGTGCTGCCTTTAGACAGTGAACATCGAGACACGGTTGCCAGAACGGTCAGCATCGCAATATGAAGCAGTAGGTTGGAGACTGTCTAGTGTGGCGCACACATAAGTTCAGATGGATACATAATATAGGATAATGTATAACATTTATTGGTAATCTCGGAACACAATGCGTTTCAGAGTATTGAGAACTCCTTTCTCAAGTGAAGTGAGACTTAGATATATAAAGTGGTTAGTTCTGTAGCATGGGAGAAGCGAAGTTCTATCCCAGTGGCTTACAGTACAAAGAATACACGTCACTCGAAATATGTAGAGCTTGACGGGTGCACAAGTAGGTTACCAAGTAGGTTACCAAACCAATCCAGTGGCTGACTAGGATAGAACTTTGCTTCTCTCATGCTACAGAACTAACCACTTTATATATCTAGGTCTCGCTTCACTTGAGAAAAGAGTCCTCGATACTCCGAAACGTGTTGTGTTCCGAGATTACCAATAAATGTTATACCGTACCCTATATGATGTATCCATCTGAACTTGTGTGTGCGCGCCACATTAGACAGTCTCCAACCTACTGCTTCAAAGAAAAAGAGAAGACGGGGAGTAAGAGTAGGATAGATTGGAAAGAGTTCCATAACTTGACGCATACAAAAAGTAACCAGAAAGGGGGAGGGGATGGCAAAAGCGGGCCTAAACAGGGCCTAGGACAGGGGGCAGTGGTTATGCGGCTTGTAAAAATGAGGAGGAGGTAGCGGTAGCGGATATTGAACAAAATGGATACAACCATGTGGACAAACAAGCGATTTTGCAGGCCATCAAAACCTGCAATACAGCTATTCAAGAGCTAGCCAGTAAGTTTGATAGCATCTCAGGTGACATAACACTCATTAGGGAAGAAGTTAGTAAAATAAGAGATCGGATGTGGGAAATGAATGCAAAAGTCGCATTACTATTGCAAGAAATGCAGATTGTTAAAACACGAAATCGCGACTTTAAGAAAATAAAGATTTAAATGAAAAGATAAGTGATCTAGAATATAGATTGTGGAGATCAAATATCCATATTGTGGAGTTACCGAAGCAGAGTGAGGGCAAAATGCGCACAGAATGCATGGAATCATGGATTGGCGAGAGGCAGGCTGGAGTGGACAAAACTGTCTAAAGTTTGTTGGAGAAGAGCCATTGGGTCCCTATTGAAACCCCCATCACCAGGATACCCCCCAAGACATGTACTGGTCAAGCTACTCAGCAATACATAGTTGAGAAGAAAGACCTTTATGGATTTCAAAAAATTTTTTGAGGAAAACTGAAATCAAATATGATTTGTTATTTCATTTTAAGCTACGCGTGATATTCCAAAGAAAGACTCTTTTTTTACTACCCCAGAGGAGGCGACTAATTGGTTAGATAGTAAAGGACTTGGTTAGATTATAAGAGGGCTGAAAGACCAGATAACAAAGATAGGAGTGTAAATTTCTATAATTTGAGTATATATGCTTTATGTAAAATGTAAATATAAAACTAAAAGGGAGACTGGGGGGGATATAGGGTCATGATTTTGGAGGAAAGATACTGACATGGTCTGTGAAAGGTCTATGAGAGGCCTATTTGGAGAGTTTTGGGTGGGAATTGAATGGAAGTAAAAATTATAGTAGGGAATGTTAAAGGCCTGAATGAACAGACAAAAAGAAAGGCAGTATTGGACTGCATAGAGAGACATCTACCTGTTATTGTGGTATTGATAGAAACACACTTGATGAATGAGACTGTATGCAAAATTGAAAGAAAATGGACAGAAATTACAATACACTCAACTTTTAGCTCCATGTCGTGGGTGTTGAGCATATTAGTAGACAATAGAATTAATTTAAAAATATTAGAGACACGTGTAGATAAAATGGGCAGATATGTATTTATGGATTGTGTCCTAGAAGGGGTATGATGTGTGTTATCATTTGTATATATACCACCTCCTTATACCAGTGAGATAATGAACTGTTTATTACAGTTTATAAAAAAATAAGCCAGAATCATATCAGGTAGGGATTACAACTGCGTTATGAAGGAAAAGTAGAATAGGATATATATATCAGCTAAAAAAAATAACAGAAGGAGAATCCCCACTTAAAAGGTTATGTACAGAGATTGGGTTAGACATCTGATGACATAGATATGGGGGAAAAAAAAAAACTTCTCCTGCTTGAACAGTTCATATAAATCATTGTCTATAAAAGACATGGCCCTATGTAACAATAGGTGTATGCAATACGTTAAAAAGATGGGTTATGAAACGAATTCCCTCTCGGACCCTCGTTATTGATTGTTGATGAAAACAAAACCCTAGGAACACCAATTCTGTTAAGAATTAATGCACATCAGTAATAAATGATGATGAAACAATACCACAGGAATTAGAATAAAGATTCAGGCAATATAGGAGGGGCTTGGGATGCAATAAAGGCATTTCTATGAGGACTACTATTCAGTAAAATAGTATGGATTAAAAAGATGGCCAGAAAGGGAGAGGATAGCTTAAGAGAAAAAGTGCAGAAATATAAAGAAAGATATGCTATGGACCCTTCAGAAAGTACAGGTGCAGAATTTGAAGAGCCAATAGCAGCATTCAAAAACTTTTTATTAGAAAAAGCTCAAGATGCCTCTTTTCTGGGTAGAAGCGCTTTCATGAAACAGGAAAACCAGGGAAACTTCTGGCAAGCATAGTGAATCAACAAGAATATCAGAATAGTATAGATATAATAATAAATGAAAAAGGATAAATTACCGAAAAAATAGAAGAAATTAAATACAAATCTGAAATTAAAATAAATAGCGAAGAGATTTAGACTTACTAGACTGATACAGAATTTCTGAAACTGACAAGGTCTCAGATAACGGAACTGGAAAAGCCCATCTCTTTGTAGGAATTACAGAACGCTTTGCTTAACAACTCTGGAAATACAGCCCCTGGTACTGATCGATTTCCCTTTGAGGTGTACAGTAGGTTCGGGAGCATATTACTTTCAGCTCTACTGGGGTCTATACAAGGGGCAATTAATTAGGATTGAGTATCTATGAAACTGAATGAGGCTGTCATTACTTTAATTCTAAAAAAAAAATAAAGATATACATAGATATATAGTGGGGAAGGGGTATAATAATGAAATTATGTGATTGAATTTGCAAAATATATGTAATTGTGTTTAAGAAAAAAATGAATAAAGAGAGATTTGAAAAAAAAATATTTATCAGTTAGTCTAGGATACCGATGGGGAAAGTCACAGATGTTATAGTGACATTGATGCCTATCTTTATTTATTATACATTTTTAGGCTAATAATTTGAGTTGTAGAATACTGCACAAAGGGAGTATTTGTTGATCAGTTTGCATCACATTTATCAAGGGATTTAAGCTACCTCCACATGTTGTGCAGGTGTATGGGATGCAAGCTAGGGCTCCTGTGAAACTCTGTTTGCATCTCATGTGCCATCTGCGGGTGAGCTCTGCTCACACACTGATGATCATAGAAATGTATTGCCCTGCTCTAGGACCTGCTCCATCTTTTGAATCTTGGGCAATCCTTGATTGCACATAGAAGGAAGGAAGACAATTAGGTCAAAAAACACAGGTTAGTGAGTGTGCGCTTCTATGACTAGAATGGAGAGGTGGACTCTGAATAGTAGAAATTATTTTATTTTTTCAATAGCGGACGACGCGTTTCAAGGACGTATTGTCTTCTTCATCAGGTCCTTTAACATAATGCACTGGATGCAAATATAGTCTATACTCTGGCATGCAGCGCGAGCAACATTACCTCCGGCCAGCTGACATTGATCCCTTACTAATCTCCAGTGACGCTGATCCCTCGCTAACAGCTATCGACGTCCTCCCATGCTCTGGCTTTACCACCGCAGCAAGTATCACCACTACTCCATCTCCCTGCTATCTCAACACCATACGCCTAGACTAGAGATGAGCGAACATACTCGTCCGAGCTTGATGCTCGGTCGAGCATTAGCATACTCGAAACTGCTCGTTGCTCGGACGAATACTTCGCCCGCTCGAGAAAACGGCGGGAGCTGCCATTTTCTCCCCTAGAACTGATATAAAAATAAATAAACAATAAAAATCATAAACACATTAGGTATCGCCGCGTCCGAAAATGCCTGATCTATCAAAATATAATAAAGTTTTTTCACTGCTTTTAACCCCGTAACGGAAAATAGCGTCCAAAGTCGAAAATGGCATTTTTTTGCCATTTTGAAAAATATAAAAAAATTCATAAAAAGTGATCAAAAGGTCGCACAGTCCCAAACATTATATTAATGAAAACGCCATCAAAATTCGCAAAAAATGACACCACCCACAGCTCCGTACACCAAAGTATGAAAAAGTTATTGGCACCAGAAGATGGCAAAATAAAAAAAAAATATTTTGTACAGGAGGTTTTAATTTTTTTAAATGTATGAAAACATTATAAAACCTATACAAATTTGGTATCCACGTGATCGTACCAACCCAAAGAATAAAGTAGACATGTCATTTGGGACGCAGAGTGAAAGCTGTAAAATCTAAGCCCACAAGAAAACGTCGCAAATGTGTTTTTTCACCATTTTCACTGCATTTGGAATTTTTTTCCCGCTTCCCGGTACATGCCATGGAATATTAAATACTGTCACTATGAAGTGCAATTTGTTACGCAGAAAATAAGCCATAACACAGCTCTTTATGTGGAAAAATAAAAAAGTTATAGATTTTTGAAGTTGGTGAGTGAAAAATGGAAGTGAAAAAACTAAAAAAGGCCAAGTCGTTAAGGGGTTAAACAAGTATGACATCACACACTGCGCCATCTGCGCCAGGACAATGACTTCAACAAAGAAGACAAGGTTGCAGCGCATCAGGAATATCTGAAAAGGTGAGTACCATTTCTTTATTTTTGTGGGGCTGTGTATATATATGTATTACAGGGGAGAAGGCTGTATATATGGTGTATTACTGTGGGGAGGTTGTATATATAGATGTATTACTGGGGAGAGGCTGTATATGTATAGATGTTTTACTGGGGGGAGGTTGTATATATAGATGTATCACTAAGAGAAGGCTGTATATATAGATGTGTTATTGGGGGAGGCTGTATATAGATGTATTACTCGGAGGAAGGCTGTATATAGATGTATAACTGGCGAGGTGTATTTATAGATGTATTACTGGGGGGAGGCCGTGTATATAGATGTATTACAGGGGGAGGAAAGTATTCAGATCCCTTTACATTTTTCTCTGTTTCATTGCAGCCAATTGATAAGATCAAAAAGTTCTTTTTTTGCTCATTAGCGTACACTCTGCACCCCATCTTGAGAGACAAAAACAGAAATGTAGATATTTTTGCTAATTTTGCTAAGTAAAAACCTGAAATATCACATGGTCAGTCCCTTTACTGTGACTCTTATATTTAACTCACATGATGTCCATTTCCTTTTGATCCTGTTTGAGATGGTTTTACTCCTTCATTGGTTGTGCTTAGAGATGAGCGAACATACTCGTCCGAGCTTGATGCTCGTTCGAGCATTAGCATACTCGAAACTGCTCGTTGCTCGGACGAATACTTCGCCCGCTCGAGAAAATGGCAGCTCCCGCCGTTTTGCTTTTTGGCGGCCAGAAACAGAGCCAATCACAAGCCAGGAGACTCTGCACTCCACCCAGCATGACGTGGTACCCTTACACGTCGATAGCAGTGGTTGGCTGGCCAGATCAGGTGACCCTGGGATAGACTAGCCGCTGCCCGCGCTGCTCGGATCATTCTGTGTCTGGATGCCGCTAGGGAGAGAGCTGCTGCTGGTCAGGGGCTGCCGCTGCCTCTGCATGCCGTCCCCTATAGTGTCAGGGTCAATTTTTGGATGTTTTAGATGCTATCTAGCTTCATTCTGTCACTCTGTCATGCTATGGGGCTCGTTATTCGAGACGAGCACTCGAGCATCGGGAAAAGTTCGTCTCGAATAACGAGTACCCGAGCATTTTAGTGCTCGCTCATCTCTAGCCTAGACTATATTTGCATCCAGTGTATTATGTTAAAGGACCTGATGAAGAGGACAATACGTCCTTGAAATGCGTCGTCCGCTATTGAAAAAATAATAAAATAATTTCTACTATTCAGAGTCCACCTCTCCATTCTAGTCATAGGGGCAGCGCGCACTCACTATCCTGTGTTTTTTGACCTAATTGTCTTCCTTCCTTCTTTGTTTTGGATCACAGGATCTCCTGTGTGCCACAGGGTACGCTGCAGCCCCCCACCCCTTTCTTCCCCCCACACCCTCTCTCTAAAACCACAGATCCCTCTACTTGCAATACGATCAGACAATCTACCTTTAGGCGCCACGTGTCTCCCTCTTTTCCTAATACCGCACCTTGATTGCACATGGCTATGAAATTCACAACCCTGTGTCCATAGAAGCAAATGAGGACATGTGCGAGCTCATATTCGCGTTGTGTGCAAGTAGCCTCAGACAGTTTTTAGACACTTTGCTACTGGTACAACAATAGGGACATTGTCTTGGCAAAGTTTGGTGTGGCCTAAGTTTTTCAAAAAATGTGCCCAAATTGAGCAGATTTTTCTTTAATAAACCAACCAACTTGCACAGCAGGTGTAAAATTAAAGTAGACACATGCCAGATTTATCACTCGCCATCAGACACTATGATTAATCCGGTTCAATTACTAAAGTACATTTTGATAAAAAGGTTTTGGCTCATTACTGATACAGAGACAAAATGTTAACGTGTAAACCAACTAAATAAAATTTTGTAAATATAACATTGCCTGCCACTTACCTTCACCATTTTAGCTGAGTTTTGTTGCAGAGTTGTACTGTGGATCAGGGCCACCAGTGGAAGACTTATATATACATAGTATTGCTGATGACTGCATGCTGAACAAATGATGCTGACCTTTAGGAGGTGTAGTCTGCAAATTGTAATATTTTTTCACAATACACCCATTTTGGGTGGAAAATTAAACATTTACAATGTTACCCAATCTCTCCCGAGTACCCTAGAGATGGTTGTGCGTGAAAATCCCAGTAGATCAGCAGTTTCTGAAATACTCAGACCAGCCCTTATGGCACCAACAACCATGCCACGTTCAAAGGCTCTCAAATCACCTTTCTTGTATGTGGTGGTAACCTGCTGTATGGGCGCACGGCCGGGCATAGAAGGGAAGGAGGCGCCATCCAGATCAGATTTGCTATGTCACATTGTACAGGCTATAATTTTTTTCTTTTTTTTAATGTGGACCTATAGGGGCTTATTTCTTTTGCCACATGAGATGCACTTTTCTGGTGTGTAATTTGGGGGAATCTATAGGCTAATTGGTGAGATTTTATTAACTCTTTGTTGGTGGAGGAAATGAAAATCATCACTTTTCAGGAAGATTTTTATGGGTTTTTTTTGGCTGTTTACCATACCATAAAAATAGTATATTATTTTTATACTATGGGTTGCCACGATTACAAAAAGACCTCATTTATATAGATTTTTAATTTTTTTCCCATTTTTACTGAATAAAAAGTAATTTGGCAAAAATGTTGTTAATTTTAGCATCACCGTCTTTCATATGCATAACTTTTTTATTTTTCGCCTCACAGATCTGTTTAAGGGCTTATTTTTTGCGAGAAGGATTGTTCTTTTTAGTGGTCTTATTTTAGAGTGCATAACATTTTTTAAGTAATATAGTGGGAGAAAAAGAAAAAACAGAAGCAGGCAACTACGTCTTCTGCACAAAATGCACTTATAAAACACGACAGTCCAAAATCAGACCCTTATAAAGTTGCTTCTGGTGGTGCGCTCCTCAAGAACAAGCCCCAGATATGCAATAATGCCCCCACCCCAGATATATAATTAATGACCCCTGCCAGCCCCAGTTATAAAATAATGCCCCCGTCCCAGACATATAATTAATGACCCTGCCAGCCCCAGATATAAAATAATGCACCAACCTTCCCCCGCCCCAGACATATAATTAATCCCCCCTGCCAGCCCCTGATATAGAATAATGCCCCCCCTGCCCCAGAAATATAAATAATCCCCCCTGCCACCTCGATATACAATAATGCCCCCCCCTGCCCCGGACATACAATAATGCCCCCCCCCCGTCCCAGACATATAATTAATCCCCCCTGTCAGCCCCAGATATACAATAATGCCCACCCACCCCACACATATAATTGAATCCCCCTGCCAGCCCCAGATATAGAATAATGCCCCGCCCCAGACATATAATGAATCCCCCCTGCCTGCCCCAGATATAGAATAATGCCCCCCCCCCTTGCCCCAGACATATAATTACTGCCCTCTGCCTGCCCCAGGTATACAATAATGCCCCCACCCAGACATACAATTAATGCCGTGGGAAAAAAGAAAAAACAGAAGCAGGCAACTACGTCTTCTGCACAAAATGCACTTATAAAACACGACAGTCCAAAATCAGACCCTTATAAAGTTACTTCTGGTGGTGCGCTCCTCAAGAACAATCAGGTATATAAAATCCAATCCAGAAAAAGGAAACAGACGGGTCACTCACCAAAATTGCAGTCTTTATTCATGCCAGCAGGGTTACAATGAGAGGTGCCG
Source organism: Engystomops pustulosus (assembly GCA_019512145.1). NCBI lineage: Eukaryota > Metazoa > Chordata > Amphibia > Anura > Leptodactylidae > Engystomops > Engystomops pustulosus. The sequence goes on along the minus strand of WNYA01000213.1, from coordinate 5,858 downwards.
GGCACGCCACAAACAACAGGCTGTTTCGCGCGTAACGCGCTTTCTCAAGTCTGTGACATCATGCGGTGGGCGGGTGCCTCGTATAAGACGAGTTCCGGCCACGTTGCTATAGAAACAATAAACAGTGATCCTCCACCACATAATAAAATGATCGCAGCTCTACAAAAATCGCTGCGGTTCCTATGCCAAGTAGAAACTGATACCTTAACTATATAATATTAACAGGAATCATAAGAAAACGCTTAATTCATTGCGGTCATTGAGACCAATCGGCCCCATTGCTTTTGTGCGCATGATCCACCTAGCCTCGCATCTCATAAGTTCCCTGTTCCTATCACCCCCTAACGGATTCACATTGATTTTATCAATACCCATGAAACGTAAAGTTTCTGTGTGTCCTGAATGGGCTGATCTGATATGTTCTATAAATCGGGGGGAGCCGTGTCCAGTTCTAACGGAGTTAATATGTTCTCGAAATCTGATGTGCAAATGTCGGATTGTTTTTCCGATGTAGAATCTACGGCAGGGACAGAAGATGGCATATACCACATATTGTGACTTACAGTTAAAAAAATGTTTGACTGTGTGACAAATATCACCTATGGTAACTGTCTTTTTACTTAGATTATAGCTACAATAATTGCATTGGCCACATTTAAAATTGCCATGTGGGACAGAACGGTCCAACCATGTGTTTTGAGTGCGAGAGAACCGGCTCCTCACTAATTCGCTTCTTAGTGTTCTACTACGCCTGAAAGATATAAGTGGTCTGGTATCAACTGTCTCTTGTAAATCAGGGTCCGTAGCTAACAAATGCCAATTGTTTAATATGGCAGAGCGAATAATGTTCTCTTGTGGACTATACCCAAATGTGAACGAAAACCTTTTTTGTTGTGTATCTTTCTTGTTTGCAATTGTTTTGTGTCTTTCTAGCAGTTCTGATCGTTTTGTTTGATTGATTCTAGTTCTTGCTTTTTTTAAAATTTGTGAGGGATATCCTCTGTCTTTCAGGCGGGTTTCTAACTCATCTGCTTGGGAGTGGAACGTCTCTTCTCTGCTATTAATTCTACGAAGTCGTAGAAGTTGACTATATGGGATCCCATCCCTAGTATGTGTAGGGTGAAAGCTTTTGTAGTGTAAAATAGAATTAGTGGCAGTTTTTTTCCTAAATCCTTCAGTGGATAACCCTTCTGTGCTGGCAGTCACCATAACATCCAAGAATTCTACTGATTCCCAACTGAATTTAGATGTGAACCTCATGTTCATGTTATTATTATTCAAATATATTATAAATTCTTCGAACTCCGATTCTGTACCTGCCCACACTAAGAAGACATCGTCCACATATCTAGAAAAAGTTTTGATGTATTAAATAAATGGATTCTGAGTTGTAAAAATGTGTTCCTCTTCAAAAACAGCTAAAAAAATATTAGCTAGAGTACAAGCTACAGGTGTCCCCATCGCTGTTCCAACTACTTGCAGGAACGATTTATTATTAAATTGGAATGCATTATGTGAGAGAATAAAGCGGAGGGAGTCGCAAACAAAATTTATGTACATCTCGCTCTTATTAGTGGACCCTAATACTTTTCTGACTGCCTGAACTGCCATTTCCTGCGGGATGCGGGTGTATAAGCTCTCCACGTCGACAGTAGCCATACCATAACCCTCTATCCAATCAATCTCCTTAATATTCCTTAAGAAAGAGTTGGTATCCTTAAGATATGACGGAATGTCTTTTAATAAAGGACGTAATAACCAGTCAATGTATTTAGAAATAGGTTCCGTCAAGGATCCGATCCCGGCTACAATTGGGCGGCCTGGGGGGTCCTTGAGGGACTTATGTACCTTAGGCAGAAAATACCATTGTGGTTTGCGTGGAGAAGAGGGAAAAAGTTTAGTGGCAAACTGTTCTGACAGTATACCTCTTTCTACATACATCCTAAGATGAGTTTGTAACTTATCCTTATATTTTTGCAAAGGGCATTTGTCCAATGCAGTATAGGTGTATTGGTCCAATAATTGGCGATGTGCTTCATGTACATAATAGGCCTGGTCCATAATTACGACATTCCCCCCCTTGTCCGCAGGTTTAACCACAATACCCTCCATCGACTTAAGAGTCCTGAGGGCCTTCTTTTCCCCACTGGACAAATTGTCCCTACTTGTGGGGTATATTTGAGAACGGACCTCTTTAAGTACCTGGCTCTGAAAGATCTCGAGGGGTGTTCCTGCGGGCAAGGGGGGGCAAAATCTGGACTTTATTCCACCTCTGAAGCTCTGAACTTCAACAGTATCCCTGTCTTCTAGTTCATCCTCATTAAGTGCTAGTAGTAGGTCTAGGGTTGCTTTATCTTTCTCTGAAGACACGACACCAGCCATGAAACCTAGCGGGCCTATAGTTACCGGCGTCTCCCCTTCTTTTTGAACGGGGGGACGTGGTGGATTGTTAATAAACCATTTATGCAGATTAATTTTTCTAATTGCTTTATAAAGGTCTATCTCGAAATCCACCTCTTTGAAATTTTCAACTATTGCATAACTTAGTCCCTTCGATAACAAGTTGATACAGTCCTGTGACAGGGTAACAGATGATAAGTTGATGACTCTTTTATTTTCCGTGTCCCTATTATTGTTGTCTGTCTTCTCTGATTCTTCTATTGTTGTTTCCTCCAAGTCACCTTTTTCCGTTTCGTTCCTCCATTTTTCCTTCTTCGATTCTCTGCAGTGGCGTCCTCTTCGGATTCTCTTCCTAAAGGGGGTATCTGTACACTATTATCTCCAATGGGAGTTTTTTCTTTTAGTTGTATACGGCTAACAGAAGGGAGTATTTCCATGTTGTTACTTTCATCAGAGGTACTCGTGTCTGATTCTGTCACCCAATATTCTGAGGCATTTTTTCCTCCCTTTTTTCTATTGGGGCCTTTTTTCCGTTGTGTGGGAGCACTTTTTCTTGATTTAGCGTTCCATGAAAAGATTTGGTTATTGTCATAATCTGCTTTATCACGTAGGAACTTGTCCCGTTTTTTATCTTTCGTTTCGATTTGAACTAGGGTGATCCTTTTTTCTAATTTTTTAAAGAAGGTGGATAATTGGGTTTCGTTCAATCTTGTTCTAAGTTCGATTTTAGCTTTACATAACTCTGTGACGATTTTCTCATACTCTGTCTCATTTCTTTTCATCACTAAATGCATAAGATTCAGAGAGTGTAGATTGAACAACTTGTTCCATTCTTGAGTGAACACTGGATCAGACTGATAGATCGAAGGTTCTTTAAAAACAGCTAAAAAAATATTAGCTAGAGTACAAGCTACAGGTGTCCTTTTGTCTTTTTGTGTTTTTTATACTTTATTAAGTGTTTTTATAGGAAAGTGACATTTTTGGGGCTTATATTTTAATGCATTTATTTTTTAATTATTCTAATGTATTAACTTTAGTGTTTTTGACTTTTTTTTTAATTATACATACTTGATCTTGAACCAGTGATGCTCTGATTACTGGTTCAAGTTCAATACACTGCTCTACAATACTATTTTATTGTAGAGCAGGGTAAACTGTCTGAGCAAGCTTGCGCATGCTCAGACAGTTTACAGTTAGACCCGGAAGGGGTCTGACTGCCATGGAGACCGGGCAGCTCCGGGGCACATGCCAGTCCTCGGAGCTGCCCAGAAGTGGATCGGATCCCCCGGTAAGCGGCACGGGGGATCCGATCCACAGCGCAAACACCCTTACACGCCGCGGTCAAACATGAGAGCCGGCTCCGATCGCGGGTGTTAGCGCAGGCTGTCAGCTGTACTAGACAGCTGACAGCCGCTGATTCTCGTACCGGCTCCGTTCGTGAGCCGGTGCCAGAAGCAGGACGTTATAGAACGTCCCCGTGCGCTAAGCATCTAGCCCGGGGACGTACTATAACGTCCTGGTGCGCCTAGGGGTTAAATTGCTTGGAACTGCAGGAAGATTCTTTGAGTCTTGTCTGGTGTGCTGGGGCAATGGCCTGAGTGCCCACAGAAAGGGCTCTGAGTGTCGCCTCTGGCACCCATACCATAGGTTCGCCACCACTGCTCTAGGGGCTCATCCGGATACCTCCACACACCTCACCGGGACTGAACTGGAAAGAGTACCCTCTGATTGAGTAATGCAAAACGTAAGGTAAGTGAGCCGTTGTCTCACTGCTTTCCTATGCTGGGGGGGTGTTGCTTTGTTAGTCTAGGGAAAGAAACAGGTATCCTGAGGTAGATTATTTAACTTAGCACTCAGCCTCCGACATATCGGAGGCTGAGTTGATGCCGGTTCATCTCAAGATCTGTTTGAACTGCAGCAACCTTTAACCCACAACCTATAACCTTACTGCCTCCATAAATCGTCCCCTTAGCAAACAAGCTGTGTCAGTAAACACCAACAGGAAGAAAGGGGGTGTGGTCAGTGGGCCTCTGATCACAAACCACCCAAAGAAACAACTCACATACTGAAATAGCCAGAAAAAAGAATTCTTTTGAGAGACAACCTTGTGGTTTAAAAATTCATTACATTTTATTATTGTACACATATATTAAATGACAAACAGAAATAGGGCAACACACAGAAAGAATTGCACAAAACCCAGTAGTAAACTATGACATATAGCAGCAAGGGTTCCCTTAACATGCCACGATAAGGCAGCTAGTAATAATACAAAAATGATTAATATAAATTACAAAGGTATATATTTCACTGAGTAAGGGGGAAACCCACATAGTATGCATATAGGTAAAATGGATCACATACAGACCGTTGGCAGTGTGCAAAGACCCCGACACGTGTTTCGCCCGGAAACGGCTTCGTCTGGGGGAATACTAGGCAAGGGGAAGATGGGGCTTAAAAACCTAGGCCGTCCTATCAAAAATAGACTTAAAATTATGTAACAGCCAACACCTGGGCTTGTAGGAGAATGAGTGGTAAGGCACTCAGCTCATCGCTGGTGCAGCTCATGATGTCATAGTATCGCGAGGTTTCTCGGGGTGATCACGTGACATCACGTGACACGTGACATCGGGGTGATCACGTGACATCACGTGACACGTGACATCACCGATATGCCGAAAATATCGCGAGAGTACGGAGCGTTATAGATATCAGGACTTAGAGAATAATGATGGAAGAATTTAGGTAAGTATATTACAGGAAACGATCCACCAGATTACACAATAGAAACGAAGGGGCAAAGAAAAGATGCATGAATAAATATAAGTGGAAATGTGTAATGTGATGGTGAGAGTGTAAATCATAAAAAATGATGCCAAAGAAACAGTATGTATAAACTGTGATGGGAAAAAGCGAGGTGGAACTGAGTAAAACGAGCACATATATTTTTGGACCCTATGTGAAATCGAACATGTATAAATATATATAAATATATAAATATAAAAATAAAAATAAAATAGACACAGATTAAATGTGTACAAAACATGTGTTACGTCACATATTATATACTTTGAAAACACAACATATATCAATACATCAATGTGAAACACATGTGCAAGTGAAAGGTGCAGGTGAAAAAACGTGACATGAGTGATGAAAAATTATATATATAATATACATAAAAGCTTTGTAATATACATAAAGGTTGTAAACACGTATCCACAAGAAATCACAAAGGTCTGAAAGACTGGTGGGAAAGTACTTGCAAAAAAAGGGGAAGGAAGGGGAAGGGAAGGGGGAAGGAAGGAAAGGGGGAAAAAGGGATGAGGGCAAAGGAGGAAAATCGTATTAGGTTGAATGAGATTGTATGAAGAGAATATTCAATGTCCCAGATCAAAGAAGTGGGGCAAAATGGTGTAGACAACCAAAGATGGTACCATCGAAAATTACTGATAGGC
>WNYA01000212.1:69194-222137 GCA_019512145.1 Engystomops pustulosus | reverse complement strand
CCGGACACTCCTCGTGCGGGGTCTCACTGGTGCCTCACCTCCTGTAGTTGTACATACCGGTACACGCAAGATTGTACACGAAGATGATAAATCAGGTTCCTCGTACAGGCGCCATACGAATGTCTCCGATTGTGAGGCATGAAGTTGTGAACCCTCCCGGTGATGACCCCTGCAAGACAAAGATGGCGGGTATTATAGGGCGGGGCAACCCAGGGGTCTCTATAGGTGTGGGCCCTCTCCCCCCTGATGTTGATGCCTGGGCCCAAAATCCAATCCATATAAAATATCAAATCCCTCGAAACGTTTGAATTTACCGGAATGTCCCGGCCCGGAATATAAAACTAATCTGCTCCCCGGACATTTTCATCCGAGCAAAATACTGATCTCAGCCGACCCCCACACTGAAAACGACATTCCTGAGAGTTCTGGCGAGTGAACGAGATGTCATCAGAGCCCAAGACCTTCATGTCAAAATATCCTCATAACGTGACAAGGAGTCCAATCAACAGGAATATCAACTGAAGAGTATACTCGAGTCAAACAACAAAAATAGACTGCACCGCAGCAGCCTTATGGCTCCTCACAGTCTGAACATTTGCAGCGTTTTCCTCACAAATAAATTGATGAGAGTAGTTATTTTTATTTTTTTTTTTTGATGCAGCTTTGCGTGACGGGGTGTTTGAAAGAGCTGGCTTAGTATTGATGGAGGAAAAAGAAACGCTGTCATGCTGTAAAATCAACGAGAGGTTCATTATATTTCATCAACTAATTATACCTTCATAGAAACTAATAATCCTGACAGGTGTTGAATATGGCACCATGTACTGCACCAATAACCCGTAATAAATGCCATGATGCCAGTAACCGGCGCCGTATCCTGACCCAAATTAATAACAGTTTATCATTAGGTAATGGTCCAATAGTACCACAAAGAAGGTCTCTATAATCGTTCCATAGAGAGCCATATAATAGCGCATATACTGACATATAATAACCCAGTATATGTCCATATACACACTATAATACACTCATATCAAAATAATAGCAAATAGAAAAGTGCCGCCATGCGGTACACACATAATACAGTAATATCACAGGAGCCAATGTGAGAGCATCCAAACACCTGCACCTAATACTCCCCAAATACCAGCGCACCCAACCCATGTAGCACCCATCCTGTAGTAATACCGCCATACACTGCCCACACATGCTGAGCTTTACAGGTTGTACTTTCCCAAATGTTCCTGGATAATGTCCTGTGGATTTTCCTGTCTATCCGCTGGGAGTTGTAGTTTTGTGACTTCCAGCTACAGACACACAGACATCCAAAAATTAAGTTCTTCCTCCATCCATGTCGGAATTTTTTTTTAACCCTTATGCAGGATGTAAATCTCTGTGACCCGATGTCGTTGAGGACCCCTTTAATAGGACCTTGTATCTTCAGGAAGCCCCCCCATCCCTCCTTTAATAGGCGCAAACATCTTAGTTTTCAAGAACTCTGCTTGCTGTCATAAAATCAGTAGGATGAAAGAGAACTCTGCTTGCTGTCATAAAATCAGTAGGATGAAAGAAACTTCCTTGGTCATGTGATCACCGTGTACTTAAAGGGATCTTTCAAGTTAAGGTTCAAGATCTCCGCTTGCCATCACAGAATGCTAGTCCTGGTCTTGTGATGACTGCAAGCAGAGATCTAACTAGTGAGTCCACGCATGTATTATGCTCGTAAGTATAAGAAATTTTACTTATACAAGTAATATTGATTTCTATCATTCCAGGGACCCCTTTAAAGGGGACTTTTCACTCTCCCCCTCTTTGCATCCTATAATAGTTTCCGTTCTGCCGATTCCGACGCAGTTCGTTTTATTTCTCTAGCCCCCAGCAACCCCGAGTTATCAGCATCAAACTTTACACATCAGATCTCTGTCATGTAGGAGGAGACACCTGGCACCACCCACATGACAATACATATTCTAATTAGCATATTGAGCCTGAAAATTAACCTAAACTATTTCTCCGGAATGGTGAGGGCTAGGGAAAAAATTCCAACTGCTTCGGAATCAGGGGAATAAAACCTATTATGGGATGCAGGGGTGGAGAGAGTGAAAAGTCTCTCTTAAAGGGATCCCCAGTAGGATACAATTCAATATTATTTGGATAATTCAACTTTAAGCAGTGACTCATTTGTTAAATCTCTGCTTAAAGTCATCACAAGACCAGGACGAGCATTCAATGAATATGACAAAAAGGGCACAAGAACTATCATGTATATCCCTTTCAAAAAAACATTCAGATCCGTTGTGCCCAACATTGCGCCATTCCATGTTTCTCTGGTTAAGCAGTGCCCATTGGTTTTGTGTAGTGTTGAGCTGTCGTTTTGAAGATGCAGAGTAGAAAGTAACACTGATAGAGGACCCTGGATCCCCGCGCTCCAGCCCCTCCCCCACCTAGAAAGCAGGCACCTACTGCCCCAGCAGTCCTCCAGGTAAGTAAGTTACAGGTTTTCCACCAGGACACGTCCAGTCCATGCACAGTACCAAGGATGAGCGGCAGATCACTGCTGGTCATCATTCTTGTTAGCTGATCCTTGTTTCTATTGTAGCGCTAGACCAATAAACAGAAAGCGGAGGAGGAGGCTGGGCACCAAAGGCGGCCACGCGGGTGCGAGCAACGAAGATGCTGGGCCCGAGCCGGGTGAGTGCAGACCCCCATGGGATGATAATCCCACATGACAATGTTGTTACATAGACTCATCATACTCTGTCTCTACAGCACCACAGGGGCGCTTATCCACCTACCCTGAAGAGACCTGAGTATGTGTGTGGACTCCACCTACGGTATTGTACTGCAGCCTTACCTAAATGTACCACAATGCCTGTAGAGTGAGTGCAGTTCGGGGGTAAATAAAGGATGTTAACTCAGGATCAGTACAGGATAAGTATTGTATGTTAATGTAAACAGTGACCTGCAACGCAGCAGAATAGTGAGTGCAGGCTCTGGCGTATAATACCGGATGTAACTCAGGATCGTACAGGATAAAGTAATGTCATGTATTTACACAGTGACTGAACAGCAGCAGAATAGTGAGTGCAGTCTGGAGGTATAACCGGGAGAACTCAGGATCAGTACAGGATAAGTGAATGTCATGTATGTACACAGTGACGAACCAGAGCAGGAATAGTGAGTGCAGCTCTGGGAGGGTATAAATACAGGATGTAATCAGGATCACGTTACAGGATAAAGTAAGTCAGTATGTGACACAGTGACGCACCATTGCAGCAGAATTAGTGAGTGCAGATCTGGGGTATATCCAGGAATGTAACTCAGGATCAGTAAAGGTAGTAATGTCATGTATGTACACAGTGACTGCACCAGCAGACAGAATAGTAGTGCAGCTATGGGGTATAATACAGGATTGTAACTGGATCAGTACAGTGATACGTAATGACAGATGTGTACAGGACTGCACCAGCAGCAGAATAGTGAGGCAGCTCTGGAGTATAATACAGGGAGTGACATTTCTTGCTTGTGCGGTTACAGGCAGGACTGGAGTGGGAGACTCATCTGACTGAGGCAGTTGGTTACTGACGACTGCAGTGTGCCGTGAGTTGATGGAACACAGGAAACACAAGTCATGGTCTGGATCCATCTCCTCTCATCATGGACTGTTTGGCAGAGATGCCGGACCCCCGTCCTCAAGTGACCCGGGACCATCAGCCCTCCTGTCTTGATCTTGGTTTTACTGGATTCACAAAAATTTTCCAGGGTTTTTGATAATAGAGAATGGTAGAATAGTTACCCCCCCCCCCCCCCCCCCCCTGGAAGGAACCGCACCTCTCTGTGTGTGGATGTTTTTATGTTTGTGAGTTCTTTTTTATTATTATTCCACCCTTGTATAATTGGAAGATGTACATACCAGGAAGAGTTTGTAGAAGCATTTCTAAAAGATTAAAATGTGAGTTATTACACGTATCAGACGATTCATCCTTCATAGTATTATACCCCCAGAGCTGCATTCACTATCTAGCGCTGTGTGCAGTCACTGTGTACCATACTATGACATTACTTATGCCTGTACTGATCCATGAGGTTACATCCTGTATTATACCCCAGCGCGCGCTCACTATTCTGCTGCTGGTGCAGTCACTGTTTGTACTACATGACATTACTTATCCTGTACTGATCCTGAGTCACCTCCTGTATTATACTCCAGAGCTGCAATCACTATTCTGCTGCTGGGGCAAGTCGACTGCGTAATACATGGACATTACTTATCCTGTCTGATCCTGAAGATACACTCCTGTATTATACCGCTCGCAGAGCCTGCACTCATATTTCTGCTGCTGGTGCACGTCACTGTGTACTATAATGACTATACTCGCATCCTGACTGATCCTGAGTTACATCCTGTATGTTACAGCCAGAGCTGCACCTAAATTATCGTGCTTGCTGGTTGCATCACTGTGGTCATACATGACAGTACTTATCCTTACTTGATCCTGCGTTACATCCTGTATTATACCCCAGAGCTGCACTCAATATTCTGCTGCTTGGTGAAGTCACTCTTGTGGTACATTAATGACATTAATTCCTGTATGATCCTGAGTTACCATCCTGTCTATACCCTCTAGAGCTGAACTCTCACTATTAGACTGCTGGTGCAGTCAGTGTACATACATGCCATTACTTATTCCTGTACTGATCCTGAGTTACACCTGTATTATACTCAGAGCGCACTCACTATTCTGTGCGGGGCAGTCACGGGTCCCATTACTGAACATACTTATCCTGTACTGTGATTCCTGAGTTACATCCGTTATTATACCCAGAGCTGCACTGTCATATTCTTGCTGCTGGTGCAGTCACTACTGAATACTATGACATTACACTTATACTGTATGATCCGAGTTACATCCTGTTATGATACTCAAGAGCTGCACTCAGATATTTGCTGCTCGTTGGCTGCAGGTTACAGTACCCTTAAGAGTTAACTGCAATACATTATTAATCCGTGTTTTTACCACAGATGAGGGCGCTATAGTTGTACATTGTAATGACTATTATAGGAGAATTCTTCCTGGAAAACTCAATAAAACTGGGTAATACTTTGCATGCGTGCAAGGAAGTATTGACGGCGGGTCTTTATGACATCATTTGCCCTCCGAGGGATGAGAGGGTAATATTTATGCCCTATAATGGATATTAATGATATCAAAGTGTCAGTGCTGGGCGAGGTCCGGCGCAGATGCGGCGCCCATGGTGTGCAGTCAACCACCACAAATCCGCATTCGCACCCACAGTGCAGCTTCCTCTCCTTAAAGGGATGGATACAGCCCTGGCCAGGTATTACAGTACAGTTTTTAAGATCTATGTTTTGCTGTCATCATTGCAGAGGATTAAATGCCCTGGTCATGTGATCATCAGTCCTTAAAGGATCTTTCAAGTTGAGGTTCAAGATCTCTGATGCAGTAATTGATATGCTCTCTGTCTTGATTTGTACGTCTCGTATCTGGGATGACGTAAATCTCTGCTTAAAGTCATCACAAGACCAGGACGAGCATTCAATGACTGCAAGCAGAGATCTTGAACCTTAACTTGAAAGATCCCTTTAAGGACAGGATGATCACATGACCAGGGCAGTTTAATCCTACTGAGATTATGACAGCAAAACATAGATCTTAAAAACTGTAAGATGTAGATACCTTGCCGGGCTGATCCATCCCTTTAAGGTGAGGAGCTGCGGGTGTGCGCAGGATTTGTGGTGGAGATACACAATGGCGGCCACTCAGCGCCGGACCTCACCCAGCACTGACATTTGATATCATAATATCCATTATATGCAATAAATATTAACCCTCTCAGCCCTCGGAGGGCAAAATGATGTGATAAGAACCGGCCTCGAATTCCTGCAGCAATGCCAAAAGTATTACCCAGTTTTAGTGGATTTTCCAGGAAGAATTCTCCTATAATAGTCATTACATGTACAGAACTATAGCGCCCTCTCCTGGTAAAACAAGGATTAAATAATGTATCTGCAGTGACACTCTTAAGGGTAATGTAACTGCACAAACAGCAGCAGAATAGTGAGTGCAGCTCTGGAGTATAATACAGGATGTAACTCAGGATCAGTACAGGATAAGTAATGTCATGTATGTACACAGTGACTGCACCAGCAGCAGAATAGTGAGTGCAGCTCTAGAGTATAATACAGGTGTACACAGTGACTGCACCAGCAGCAGAATAGTGAGTGCAGCTCTGGGGTATAGTACTATGAAGGAGGAATCGTCTGATAACGTAATAATCTCACATGTTTAATCTTTTAGAAATGCTTCTACAAACTATTCCTGTATGTACAGCTTCCAATTATACAAGGTGGAATAATAATAAAAAAGAAAACTCACAAAAATAAAACATCCACACACAGAGAGGTGAGGTCCTTCCAGGGAGGGGGGGGGGGGGATAACTTTCTACCAATTCTCTATTATAAAAAAACACCTGGAAAATTTGTGAATCCAGTAAAACCAAGACAATGGAGGGCGGATGGTCCAGGGGTCACTATGAGGACGGGGGGTCCGGCATCTCTGCCAACAGTCCATGATGAGAGGAGATGGATCCAGACCAGGGACTTGTGTTTCCTGTGTCCATGCAACTCACAGGCAGCAACTGCAGCGTCAGTAACCAAACTTCTCATTCAGATGAGTCTTCCCATCTCCAGTCTGACCTGTAACACAAGCAGAGAAATGTCACTCCCTGTATTATACCCCAGAGCTGCACTCACTATTCTGCTGCTGGAGCAGTCACTGTGTACATACATGACATTACTTATCCTGTACTGATCCTCATGGCTCAGCCAGTATTACCGTATCCTGTGTTCCTGCCATCCAGAAAATGCGGCTCATTCCCAGAGCGGATCATGTCCGGGAGCCTATCGCCGTTTAACTGACCCGAAATAACAAGGGTAAAGGTTCAGAAAGTGCCACAGCCCAAGAAAAGTCTAGCGAAGTTCCCCTTAAAATATGAAATGAATATAGCTGAAGTCCCTGTTACATCACAAGATAGGGTTCCAAAGGTTTTGTTCTTAAGTTGAATTTGTATGTAGTCAAAACTGTATTTTTTTATATAGTAGTCTAGGCAAATTTTTGACATTGGAGTTTCAACATTTTTTTGCTGTAATTGGACCAAGGATTATTTAATAAAGTATTAATTACAGACCTTTACGCGATTATTGCAGTCTGGTACTATAGTAAAGCATCCAAAGATCTTCAGCATGGTCATCAGTGCGCAGTCGGGGTCCGTCTTTACTAGGGGCTCTGTAAGGTCGGGTTGTCCTTAGGGGACGCTCCTGATATTATGTGGGAATTTTATCAGTAGTATCTGAGAGGCTAAAATGTTCTAGTCTCCCCATGGCAACCAATCAACTCAGCTTTCATTTGCCACAGCAGGTTCTCAAAATAAGAGCTGAACTACTGCATTGGTTGCTAATGGGCAACTAGAAGATGTCTGCTCTCAGACACTTCTGATGAATCTCCCATGATATGTATTTGTCTGTTTTTATTTGGGGAGCCAGTCTGGATTCCGACTATAGTCTGATTTAAGGGTCCTCAATTTTTTTTATTTTTTTAGGAAATATGCAAGGAGTTTTTATTATTTAGGGTCTTTTTAATTGTAACAAAGTTGGATGTTTGTGCAATGTGAATTTAGTCTACTGAGATTGTGGTCTGGATTGATGGGGAGTGATGGATAGGTAGTGATACGAGGCCCGGGGGTATTGAGACGTGTGCTCGTCTGCTCCCGTGCAGTTGCGTTTGCTGACGGCGTTGTCTTTCTTTCGGTCCGTGCTTCGCCTGTGGCGGTTTCAGCGTTCTGTATGAAGCACCTGTCCGCCTGCATTCTACATTAGGAGAGGGGGGCTTTCACCAGAACATTACTACTAGGTCCCCGAAGCCCCACCAGCCCTCCTTTCCCAGGTCCCTCCACATCGACGCCTGTCATTAGCCATCTTCATGGAAGAGCTTTGTAGATTCATGACAACACTCAAAATAACGTGACATCAAAATTTCCAGATCCGAAAGTTCTTACGATAGGTAAAAAACAGTGGGGGTCATTTCCCTTTTTTTCCCCCTCTGTACTGTTTTTGCTCCTCTAGGAACTTATTTATTGTTTTTTTTTGCCCTAAAGTTCTGGTAGTTTAAGCTCGTGTCAAATGGTGATTTTTACATTATTCTTTTTGGAGACTTTTTGGCTCAATTTTTTTTTTAAATTTTCTTAATGCTGGTTAGGACTGGCGTGTCCTTTGCCTCGATTATTTGCGCCTTTTTAGCCACAAAACCTTGTTAACTTAAATGTGCAAAACAATCTGAAACAGAGAGAAATATCAAAGACAAATTGGCGGCAAAACTTGGAAACTGTTACACTGAGAACTCCATCAGACTAAATAAATCTCCCCCACGTTTCTTAAAGAGGGGTCTTATGTGGTTCTTGTAACGCTTGAGAAGATGAATTTTTTTTATACAATCTGTTTTTATCCACATTTATAATACCGTCCCTCAATTTGTCTAATCACATTTTCTTTTTCTGCAATGTTTCCTTTGCAACAATAACCCCTGCCCCCGCAGACCTACAGGCCCTTCCGCACCTATCAGGCCATTAGGGTCAAGCAAAAAGTAGGAGGAGTCTTGGTGGTAACAACAATTATCCCCGCTGGGGTGTGCACGCGCCTGTTGTAAGGTGATGGAGTGTCTCTGGTGGTAGCATTCACAGGCTGGTGCTCCAGAGTTAGTCATGGGGAATCCAGAGTCTCGCTATGTTTCGTAGGGGGGCGGCTGTGGCAGCCTTTTGTTATGACGTCTGGTCAGTGAAAGGATAGTGGCCCGCATGTGAACTCTAGGTGGTGTTTGCAGCCTTCGTGGAGATTTCGTAGGAGTGGCTAGCCAAAGTGGGGGGAAACAGCCTTTAATATACCAGGTGTACGACAATTGTACAGTAAACATCATTACAATACAAACATCCATATGCATAATAAATATTTTGCCACATAATATATCCACTTCTAGCAACAACAGCACCTAGATCAGGGAACATTAGAAACCGCTTGGAACGTTACACTACCTAGATACTGGATCTCTTACCTTAGGCTATACATTCACACTGTGGGGCCCTTGCCCAGCCCTACGTACCGTAGACGTGCAACGCATTTTACGGGAGAGGAGGAGGAAGGTTGACGCAGCTCACCCCGCCCCCTCTCCATAGGCAACTATCCGCACTGGCCTCCGTTAGCGGAAAAGATTAGACATGTCTCTATCCTTTTTTTTTCCCGGGTACGGAAACGGTACGTGCCGCACTGTGTGCTGCACCGACCGCTCCCGGATAGGGTGGCCGTGCGCCATAAGGAGTGTTATGGGTGACGTATAATCGGCCGTATAAAAAATACGTCGGCCGTATATACGTCCCCCCTACGTTCGTGGGAATGTAGCCTAAGAGCCCAGTATGGGTGACACTCCGACTGGAATCCACTCCCGCAACATGCTGGATGCTAAATTTTTTCAAATTTTTCAACTCCATGACATTACACTGAAGTTATCACCGAGTGCTTTTTTTCCAAAAGTCACTGCTAGGTGTGGGCGAATTAGAAAGGAAGTTATTGGCAAAAAAAAAAGAAAAACTATTAACTTTTTTGTGCAACTTTTTTTTAAAGAAAGGCACACATGGGGGGAGGTATTTAACAATTTCTCACAGGTTCTGCCAGTTTGTAGCTGGAAGCACTAGTCTTTTGCTGCAACCATATTTAATCACTTCTTTCTACTTAGACCTACTTTTAGTTGGGTCTAAACTGTGCGCCAAATTTATGGGCGCCCTAACAATTTCACGGCAAACCACTCCTTTCTCACGAGGCCAGCCCTGTCACTGATGGAAATCCCTTTAATCGAACACGTCGGGAAAGTGCCAAAGAAAAGTTTTCTAAAGCTTGATATCTGAGGTGCAGGCATTTTCTGACAGTGTTTTTGGCGCAAAACCACCAGAATTGCACCGCAAGTGCCCTTATAAATTCCCCCCCATTATCTGAAGACCCATCATGCCTCAAACTCAGATTTATCAAATGGGAAATGCGACTAAGATATATCTGCGCATCAAAATAGCTGGAAAAAAAAGAGCACAAAACCAAAACATAAGATAAATGTGTTATCTAAATACTGATCCTCTATCACTCTATACTTCTTACTCTGTATATATAATCTTCTTCTAGCCATATCTATCTTACAGTATCTATTTACTGCTATCTATTCACTGTATTATCTGCACATTATCCAAGGTGACTGCGCCTATGTATAATTCATTAGGTAACAGTGTTTGTTACTGTGTAAAAACCTTGTCCGGTCAAGCGATAGGATCCCGCCGCACATTGTCGTGCACCATAAATCACCCGGCCTCTCATGTGAACACTTATTGATCCACATTGGTGTTGCTGAAAAAATGAGTTACCATGGATCAATTGAAATCTTTTATTTATGGCTTTCAGATTTATAGGAAATGTCTCAACAGAGATGGAGTGAGACGTTGTGCCGGGTTGAGCGCCGGTCGCGCCGAACAAACGGTTTCCCCGTCAATCACTTTACATTTGTTGATACCTTTACAAGGGGAAGAGGCTGCACCTTTAATTTCATCCTTGGGCAGATGTTAATGGCTGTGGAGAGTTTATGGATGATAGTAGATCCTACTTTTCCATTGGACTTCCACTAGATGAAGGTCCGTGATGGCTCTATCTTTTCTATCCACTGGCAATCACTTGGAGGCCACCATATAGAAGAATTATAATGTATTCTTGCTCTAATTACTATAACGAAGCTTATCAACTGGCCCACCGAGAGATTGTTACATATATTGGGCCCAGAAGTACAGCAATCAAATTTGAAGGCTTACGAGGTAAATTTCCATAAATCATGGAAAATGACTAGATATTTTGTCTAGTTGGTCCATTTCAAAAACATTTCTAAAAGTGCAATGCCCTCTCCTTTAGCCTTGGGGAGAAGAACTAGAGGCGGCGTTATACTTACTCCCGGAAGGTTGACTGCCCTTTCCTCATACTTATACTCCCAATGGGACATGGATTATGACGTTTTATATGTCAGGTTCTGCGATTAGCCTTAGACCAGTGTGGCAAACCTATGGCACGGATCCAGAGTGGCAGCAGAGCCCTCTTTATGGGCACCCTTGCCTCAACCCAGGGTAGAGTTTTCCAGACGGACGCAAGGCTCTTGCAGTCCCCGGCAGCCCGACCCCAGAAGGAATCACAATGATAAAAAATACCAAACTTCTTCTCCTTTCTTTTTGGTTCTACTCTTCTTTTTTTTCCTCTGTTGTCTCTATCCCCTTTCACCTGTTCAAAGCAGGTAGTAATAAGTTAACCGCTTAAATTGTCGCATTGGCACTTTGCAAAAAATAGTGGGTATTGGTGTAGTGTTCACTCGCGTTCTCGAAGGTTTGCCAATTACTGGCCGAGACGATATGTGTGCATGACCATGACATCATTACTGATGGTACAAGGAGCGAAGTTCTGATGACTGGGCATCACTACTAGAGTCCATAGATGCCTTCTGTATCTCTCCTTTTCCTCCATTTCTACAAATGCCTACCCTTCAGAGGTTTTCCATAATCAATGACCACCATTTCATACAAGCTTTTTTTCTCTCCTAATTAGCTATAGAGATGTGTTCCCAAGTGGAGAACCTCCTTCTTCTGCATGGGGCATATGAAAGTGGTACCCATCGACATATATAATATAATACTCCACAGTGGCTATACCACAGCTCACTTAAGAAGACACATCCAAATCCTTGTAGACGTACCTCATTATTGCCCCTGGTTACCCTAATCAAATTTGGAGTTTGTTTCATTAAATCCATCCACCCATTCATGAGAAACTTGACCTCAAGAATAGTCAGTGGGCGTTAACATTCACTTTTTCTTGTCAATTACCTTGGTGGCAACGTATTACAATATGGTTCCCACCCTATTGCTAGTTATGAGCTAATTGAGCTCACATTCTACTTCTGAGGCCATATCTTCATGAACGGGTGGACCAATTTTAGAAAAACAAATTCCGAAATTGACACGAGAACAGCAACAATGATAGAGATGTTATGTTCACTAGTTGTGTGGTCCAGATATGCTCACTGTCTATAATTTCGCACAGCAAACTTTACTATTCAACCACGCCATGGTGAGACTATGGCACCTGAGAGTGAAGGTCACTAGGTCAATTTGTAGGCCGCTCATAGAGTGTAATGTTATTTTTGCAACTATGCTAGTCTATGTGTCTTATTTATGTTTTATGCTTTAAATTTACTGATATTCAATATTTGTCTGTAAAAGGCTCTGACCTGGTCACCTATCTAGACGCCACAAGCCTCCTGACTTAGCCCTATTGGATTGAGACCAGAACAAGACCCCGGCCACCATTTATCAGGAGGTATTATCTGATACAGTTCCATTGTTATGAATGTGGCTTGATTTTCTTGGAACCTTGGCATCTACATAGCAACCAAGCGTTTTTCCTGGAAGGGGCTAAAGACTGGATTTTATTAAGGGTTGTTGAAGAGACATATGAGAGACATGGCTGGAACGTAGAACCAAAGTAGTATTTGGACCCCTCTGGAGTTAGAGGAACCACCAACTATCTAGCACAAGCAAAACCTAGATAGCCTCCACAATGGGTGGCCTCTTCTATACAATGGTATCAATACAGTTAGACCCGGGGCCCACTGTATGAACTATGAAGGGTACCCTGGTGTCTCAGTCCCACCGGGAAAACAGATGCATGGTATAAATATCATTATTACAGGCTTAGCGTTGAGCAACCTGGTCTGGTTAGGCCAACTTGATGAGAAATAGAAGTTCAGGGTCACACACTGGTTCATATGGTGGGTCACCAACATTTCTGGAAACGTTCATACTTATTACCAAGTGTTTGAGATATTTGGGAGACCATGTCTAGGTCCCATGTCCCCTACATATCCACTTGCATGCTTAATTATTTCTACTGGACCTACATGTTGTGACTTGAACTTATGGACTACTCGTAGGAATCGAAAAATTGGGTTTGCATGTTATTGTGTCTTGTGAATGGTTGTCCTCCAAAGAGGCAAAGTTCAGTACAGAGTTTGAATGCGGCCCTGACTGGTCAACAGTGACTCGCGAGCAAATCTTGGGAGGTAAAATTGATGGTCGTGCCTGGTGTGGTTTGACGTTGTGAGTCAAATACAAATGAGCAAGATAAGATGGGGGGACAAATAGAAAAAATAAAAGGATACAATCTATCAAACTAACTGAAAACTCGACAGTGTCCAAGGTCGCGTTGATTTTTGACCGCAAGATGACAAGTTAGGGCACCACTACTTTTGTTGACCTCATGTATGTGCCCCAACTCGGCTGCTTGCATCCTAATCAAAGTCCTAAATGCACAATGCATCTACACAAGGCTTTACAAGAGTACAACCAAAACCTCTCATCATTTACCTCCGATATTGACGCAGGACTGATATCTTTACCTTAATCAATACACTTCATTACGAGCGTCGCTTCGACACATTTGGCCGACTCAGTAGTTATTCTAAACTAATGAAATTAGGAGTTAAACGCGGATAATTGATTAATTCTGACCCGTTCCGTCTTATCGTATTCGCAGACATATATTGAATCCAAATCCATGGCGGCCTAAGCCGCGAGGCGCAGTGTTCACTCGACCTAATTCGCTGCTTTCTCCCGTCAGTACGCGTGTGATGAACGTGTTGCAGGTATTGGTTCAGCAGCGCGGGCACCGATGGTAATGGAGGGGGGGGGGGGGGGTAATTTATTTAAGAATCTTGTATACATGACTGAGAAGCCGAGGATGTCTCTAGATCAGGAGCTTCGGGCAGATTCATTTGATGGAATATAAATCGCAACAGCTTGTCATGCATCAGCATTTACTGTTGTCAACCTGCAAAACTATTACCACACATGGGGGACCATGTATGCTGGGCCTGCTACATTATGGTATAAAAGTACAGATCAACCAGGCCAATATAGAGTGCATATCATTGTCTATTTAAAGGGTTCAATGGCGTGGTGTAATATTACAAGTGAAGGCCCATAGGTTATCACTTATACACCTACATCTATGCGCTAATTCTAGCCTCCAATACAGTGATGTCATATTAATAATAATTCTTTAAATTTAATATAAGCACACACAGATAAGGCTAACGGCCTTATGTACAAAAACAATTAACATTATTCATCTAACTGTGCCCTTCGCTATGTACAAGAATATAACTACTACTAATACTGGGCCCGCCTATGTAACGCCATTGTATCCCTTTAATACGCTTCAGTTACAGGTGACCTGAGAGCGCCTCTGTAGTGTTGTAGTTTTTGGCACATCCCCCATACGTCTGGCTCATACAGTCCTCCAAAATATATCTGCAGCATAAATAATTCTCCATGTAACGTATAGGAGGAACAAAGGCGAGCAGTATGCCTCCACGTTACAGACCCCATCCTGCTCTTTCAAGGTACACGTTAATCGATTTTTAACCCATCCACACTTCAGCAGTTTCTTCAAGGCCAAACTAAGACGTAGCTCAGGGCAAAAACTGGCACAAACATGTACGGGAAGTATACAGCGCTCCGAACAGGGAGATAATTCATTTCAGATGTCAACCTCTAAACTAGCATCCACATACAAAAGTCTGACACAAAAAATATATGCACCAAGAGATAAAGGAGTTACATCCTGAGCTGCACTCACTATTCTGCTGCTGGTGCAGTCACTGTGTACATACATGACATTACTTATCATGTACTGATCCTGAGTTACATCCTGTATTATACTCCAGAGCAGCTCTCACTATTCTGCTGCTGGTGCAGTCACTGTGTACATACATGACCAGAGCTGCACTCACTATTCTGCTGCTGGTGCAGTCACTGTGTACATACATGACATTACTTATCCTGTACTGATCCTGAGTTACATCCTGTATTATACCCCAGAGCTGCACTCACTCTACAGGCATTGGGTAACATTTAGGTAGGCTGCAGTACATACCTGTAGGTGGAGTCCACACACAGTAATCAGGGTCGTCTTCAGGGTAGGTGGATAAGAGCGCCCCTTGTGGTGGCTGTAGAGACAGAGTATTATGAGTCTATGTAACAC
The DNA here is from genome assembly GCA_019512145.1 of Engystomops pustulosus. Lineage (NCBI taxonomy): Eukaryota > Metazoa > Chordata > Amphibia > Anura > Leptodactylidae > Engystomops > Engystomops pustulosus. Next base: position 206,950 of record WNYA01000212.1, on the reverse strand, counting down.
ATATATCATGTGGATTATCATCCCATGGGGGTCTGCACTCACCCGGCTCGGGCCCAGCATCTTCTTGGGTCGCACCGTGGCCGCCTTTGGTGCCGCCTCCTCCTCCGCTTTCTTTTTATTGGTCTGAGCGGCTAGAAATAAGAAACAAGGATCAGCTACAAGAAGTGATAACCAGCAGTGATCTGCCGCTCATCCCTTGTACTGTGCATGGACTGGTAAGTGTCCCTGGTGGGAAAACCCCTGTAACTTACTTACCTGGAGGACTGTGGGCAGTAGGTGCCTTTCTGCTACCACCAGGGGTCTCTGTACTTTTCTTTGGCTCTTCCAAAACGACAGCTGCAACACACAAAACCAATGGGACGTTACACAGAGAAACATGGAAGTGTGCAATGTGGGCAACAAACAGGATCTGAGATTTTTTTGAAAGGATATACATGATAGTTATTGGCCCTGTTTGTTAGTAGCAGCAGGACTGTGAAATATGGATTCATGTTGCAGGATTATATTTTCCCCAAGTGCATTGGGGATGTGTCCTCACACTGTTGCGCTCTTTGCTCTCTGCAGCCAGTGTTATGTATTGTCCCTGGAGAAGCAGCAGGGCTTGTGATACAAGGAAGTATATCCAGTATTGTATGGTGGGCATATCCTCACAGAGAGATGTGTAATCATACCTCACACTGCTGTTGCTCTTGCTCTGTGCAGCCAGTGTTATGTATGTCCCTGGAGAGATGTGTAATCAGACCTCACACTGCTGTGCCCTGTGCTCTCGGTCAGCCCAGTGTGATGTATGTATTGTCCCTGGAGAGATGTGTAATTAGACCTTAGTGTATGTAGTTAGTAGCAGCAGGGCTGTGATACAAGGAATTATATTCCAGTATTGTATGGTGGGCATATCCTCACACTGCTGTGCTCTCCGCAGACAGTGCTATGTATTGTTCCTGGAGAGATGTGTAATCAGACCTCACACTGCTGTGCTCTGTGCTCTCTGCAGCCAGTGTTATGTATTGTCCCTGGAGAGATGTGTAATCAGACTTTTGTGTATGTTCGTAGCAGCAGGACTGTGATATATGGATTATTATATTCCAGGATTGTAGCTTTTCCAAGTGCACTGGGGGTGTATCCTCACACTGCTTTGCCCTGAGCTCTATGGAACTCCTCGCCCGCCCACCCTCTTTTCTCTGTGTTTATAGCAGATATTGCTTTTACTCAGAGCAGAGAAAAGCTCTTTCCTTATCCAATAGATCTCACAGCAGAGGATTTGTTACACTTGTATCCAGGCTTGGTCATCACCGGTGAGGACATAATGTGGCGAACGCAGTGATAGGAGAGAAATTATGGGATGTAGGTGCAAATGTAACAGATCTTCAGCTGTTAGAAGTGTTGGGTCAGTACAAGTTTTTCTATTTACAGGCAACAAGCAGAGTGACGGGTGACAATATGAAACTCGATCTCTCTTAGTGCAGAAATTGTATCCATAAAGCCTCCTGTCCTGGGGATGATGTATTGAGGGAGATAGAAAGGGTGTAATACCCCTTATACCTGGTGGGGGGGCAGAGCTGGTCCCGGGGTGGGGGGTCTCGCTCTGCTCAGCTTTGCCCTCTGTGGGGCTCTTGTGGGTTGTATCCACTTGCATCCTGTCACCGTCTTCTTCATCCTCCTCTTCTTCTTCTTCTTCCTCCTCTTCAGGCTCATTGTCTTCACCTTTCATGGTGAACAGGCTGGAGGGGAGATCGGTCCGTTTGGGGGGCACCCTCTATAATAAGGGGAGACAATACAATAAATATGTAATAACCAAAACTCAGACATCTGTACATCCCTAGACGTGCCCCTCCTACACTGCAGGGGTGGGGGGTTATATATCTATATACAGAGCGGTGGTTACATACTGCGGCTCTTACCCCAACAGTCCCCGTTTTCAGCTTGAATTTGCTTCCTCCTTTCATGGCCCCGAACATGGGTAAGGTCGGCTTCTTAGCTTTGGCGTCTTGACCAGCGGAACTAAAAGAAATACATATCAAATTACTATAGGTCACAGGGACAGTAGAGCAGCACAGAGGTGTCCAGAGACATCATCATCATAGTATCCCACTCATGACCATTTTCTCTGAATGTTGTCCCGATTTGCAGCTGGACTCGCACAGCAATAGAGTCATCTGTGAGATTCTGTGTCCATTACAGACGAGTGTCCTGTATTGGAAACACAGTGACGCTGCCGGACAGTGACGCTGGACTCCACAGTATTTGCTCAAGTCCTTATTTGTGGCCTGGACTCAAAGCAGCAGAGTCGTCTATTACCACCTCTAATGCTGTGGGACCCGTGAGGAATTACTGTCCTGTAACAAAGTACTAAGTATAACACAGGACAATGATGAGGGGGGAGGGGGTGACAGAGGGTTCTGCAGCTTTAAGTCCAGAACTCCACAGTGTTTGGTAGCCACATAAAAGTCCAGATTTTCCAGGGAGACCAGAGATCTCATACATTATTTTTGGGTTTTAATGGCCGTCACTTACTCAGACTTGAGCTCGGGGAGTCGGGTCGGCTGGACGATCTTGATCAGACTCTTCAGCCTCTGCTGCTCCTTCCTCAGCTCCAGGGACTGTATGTGAAGCTTCTTGCGTGTGACGCTGTCTAAAGGGGCGCTGGATTTCATCTCAGTCATGAAGGCGTCCAGGGAGTCCTGGGCAGATGTCTGAGCATCATCTGTGAAGGAAGAGACCAGAACTCCATGACTGGGGAGCCCAGACAGAACCGACCCTCCCACAACTCCCATATGATAGAATATGGGCTGCAGTTCCCTAGAATACAGGCGACCGCCATCATTACCTTGACGATTCGTTTTCAGTTTTGCCGCGATCTCCATGATTTCTTTTTCCACCAGATCCAGTTTTGTCGTCTGCAGAGAGAAATATAAGATTACATCCTGAAGAAGCAGAACCTCCACGATGGCTACAACAGTAATAACCCCATCTCACACAATGCAATACATCAGGGCACTGAATCATTGGATGATACAGCACCCGGCAGCAGAGCTACGACTACAGATCCGAGTGAGACTAGTGCCACTTACCAGGGACTCGTAGGTCTCTGGCTTCTCCTCGATCTTCCCGGCTTTCTTCATACGGTTCAGCCTCTTCTTCTCCACGATTCCTGTCCGGTCAAGGAAGGTGTCATCATCGCTGTCATAGAAATCCTCGGCCTCCCACTGCTTGGCTTTTCTCTTGCGGGAAACTGAGGTCAGAGAGGAAATGGCAGATCCAGTTATACATCTCCTTCTTGTCATAGTCAATGCTCCCTAATGTTCTCTGTTATCAGCCATTCCAGGCAGGAGCTGTGATGTAATACTACACACATCCTCTTGTCAGGGGATGGCGCTGTTTGCTTATCGGGGGCCACTCCTCAGGCGGACTGATCTTGTGTAGTGTAATGGTAAATCAGATTGGATTGAGGCCTATTTTACAGCTCTATTGAATTATTCCCTATTATAAGAAGGACTGACCGGCCTCCTGGCGTAGTAACCCTCTCATGTCCAGCATGCGGCATGCCTCCATACAGCACAGCCTCATCGCGTCTTTCTTCTTTCCTGTGTGTACCACCTCCGCAGTCAGCTGCTTCCCCGAAGAATCGTCCACCGGCAGCCTACACATCACAAGGGGGAAATGAAACTATTAATGAAGGGCAGAGGCCAAAAGACATTACCTGCCTCCCCGTCCATCTTAGGTGTCCCAGTATGTACATCAAACCGACTCATAGATTCCCATTCACCGAATAGGTGCAAGCTCCATCTTCTGGGGATCCCATTTTCTACTGCATGTGATAGCGCCACAAGCTGGACTATTGCATGCGATGATGAACAGCGCTTATCTCCTATCCACAAGATATTCGTGGAGGCCTGATCACTGGGGTCTGCACAGCCCCTGTATGTGTGACCTCTGCTCCACTCACTACTTGATGGTAGTAGCAAAGCACAGCGCTGGGTTATTCCCAAAGAACTGAATGTGACTCCCATCACACAGAGTATGCTGGACTGTTGTGGTTATCAATCGCACCCCAACTCTATAGTGTCAGAGGCTGCTTTAGGTTCGGGTCCCAATTTTCAGAAGGGGCAGCACAAATATTGAATAGACACTTGTTTGACCCTTGGGTGCCCATGATATGTGGCTTTTTTGGGCAAACCCCTTTCATGACATGTTAGAGTTCGGATACAAGTGGAACTACATTTTAAACAGGGTCTCAGGGATTTTCCACTAATGATGTATTTATAGGATAAGTCACTTACTGAAGATGATGGGGAGCCCACACAATATATCATGTATAGAACTGTCTGCTACACGCCCCATACACTGTGCAGTGGCACGGCTGCGCTACTACAACTCAGTCCCATTAAATGAATGTAAGACTAGTTGCAATACTACAGCCTGGTCACTGTACATGCAGTGCATGGAGCTGCCCGATTCTGCCTCCATACACTCTTATCAGCCAATTTCTGCAGAGCTCAGACACCGATTCCCTACCAATATTCCAATGAAAACCTGCCCTGAGAATAGGCGATAAAGTGCTAGTCTCTAACAACCCCTTTAAATCCAGTTCTAAATGAAGCTACTACAGTCCCACATACTTCACTCTGCAGAGCCACGATCCGACCCCTCGGTCTTCATACTCGAAGTCGAGCTCTTCTCCTGCAAGATACAAGCTGTGGTCAGAAAGCGCTCAACCATCTCAACTGTGCAAAGGTCTAATTTTATTAGGGATTATTGGTGGATAAATATGTCCTGGGGGTGTAACCTCCGGGGCGAGGAAGTCCTGCACCACTGAATGAACCCCCACAGGGATTAAGCACTTATACTGTTTGATGGGAAACATGTACACACATTTATTTTTATAGAAATATCTGCTATTTACTTGTTACATCCTGAATTCACAGCAAAGAGAAACCAATCCACCTGCAGCTGCTGTAACTGGAGGGGCCTAGAGATTTGGAGGGGCCGGTGTTGCATCACACTTGATGCCTGATGGCGAGAAGTCTGAGCTATGGCCAGCATTTTAGAGTACTAGCCCTCCTCCTGCCTCAGCACGTGGGCCTTTATCTGGGTGCCCTAAGGTCACCCATTATCCTAATTAGTACCCTGTTATTGGAATCAAAGAGCAGGGTCATCCAGGCACCAGGTTTTTAATGGATCACTATAAAAGCCGCCTTCTTCTGACCTTTAATAGCGTCACCGAGCTTCCCCACCCCTGATTATAGACATGGCAATGTGATAGTGAGTGCATCCACAAGTAACCTCCCCCTGGCATGAGGGACTTCACAGAAAAACATGACCCATACAAACCCCTTTAAGGTCAGATATGACCTGTAGTCACCGGATTCTTACCTTCTCTATCATAGTATCCCTGCAGCGCCTTCTTTGGATTCCCCGAGTAGGAAGCTTCCCGCTCCGCCTGATATTCAAGAGCGATGGGGTTCACATCGTTCTCCTCTTCCTCTGCGTCCTCCCCTGCAGGGTGTGAGCAGAAAGTATTATGGGTGCAAAGTAGTAATTAGTAGTACCCTGATCCCACGAGATTCAATATCTCACACTGCTGTCAGCGAATGGAAACATTGTAGTGTACATCCGGAGGACAACATAAGCCGTGAGAAGAAACAGTAACATTTCCATTCACTGACACCAAGGGGTGGGAAACAAAACAAAATCTATCCCTATTAGATGAAAGATCTTTTCTTTCATTGCATGTCCTCAATATTTGCATATAATTTTATTTTTCTTGTATAATAAAGAATGATAGAAAAAAAAAAAAAAAAAAACAAATCGCCATCTACCGACACACCCACCGCAGGAGAGAATATAGAGAATCTCACCCATCCCCCACATGCAGCCGGTGTCTTCCGATACTCTCTGCGCCTTCTCTTCTCCCTCCTCCTCTGGGCTGTCATCATCGGAGTCATCTCCCAGCATCCTCTTCTGCAGACTCTCCTTCTGTCGCCGCGCTTCTTTTATCTGCGTCACAGTCATTTCGGATTCGGCTTCCTGATCTTCATCTGGTCCCTGAAAAGAGCAGTAGAAGTTGGTTACCGTCTTCCTTGATGAAGACCTTTATGTGCAGGACAGCGGCTCTGTCCGACACAACGTGCAGTCACCAACATTAAATTACTAGACACTTAAAGGGGATGTCTCAGGGCAGCCTCCGGTCACTGCACTTGTGCTGAGCCTGCAGCAGTTACTTCACATTGACAGCTCGTGACACAATGTCACTTCTGCACACAGAGAGCAGTGACAGGAGCCACTGAATGTAACTCAAGTCCCCATTCAGAAGCAGAGATGGTGAATGACCTGCAGGATGAACAGCCTGGTGCTCCCTCCGAATTTCATCACGTGGCCCACTCGGAAGCGGCAGTAGGTCTTGGGTTGGATCCTCTGCTTGTTGATGAAGGTCCCATGTGTGCTTCCCAGGTCGTATACATAGAAACCAGGTTCCTGGTCCGGCTCGGATCCTGGGACTGAGCGGTATTGAAGGACTGCGTGGTACCGGGAAACTGAGGGGTGTTCGAGGGGCACGTGGCAAGTAGGGAGTCGGCCAAAGACAGTCCAGCTGGCAGCATCCAGGTCCTTGGTGGACAGGATGCTGCCGCCTTTTAGGACCTCCAGGGTGTAAAGGGACGGGGGAAGCCCGGACCAGGCAGGCTCCTGATAGGGAATGGCAGGGCTGGATCTGTAGGCATCAGAGGGAAGCCTGGCGCTGTGATCCGGGGACGCTTCCCGAGTGTTGCTGATGGGGGCAGAAAGTTGGGGGGACGCAGGGGTGCAGCTGCTTGGTTTGTCATGTTGGTCCAAGGTCTTTTCATTCCGGCTGGACCGGGAGGGAGTGACGGGCTTCTTAAAGGAGCTCTCCAGGGGGCTGCCCCTGGCCCCATCTCCCCCCTCATCATGTTCTGTGGGGTCCTGGGCCTTGACATTGCTGCGTTCCGCTGGGCTAACATCATCTGTCCCCTGAGTGCAGGTCCTGGTATCATAGGACCCCTCAGCCCCATGGGGCCCGGTAAACCGTTCTGTGCACTCCCCGGCATCATCGGGGGGCGCATGGGCCCCATCCCCGGCATTCGGAGGTTCCTCATCGCGGCTGGAGATGGCCCCATCATCCCCGGGTTCCTCACTGGGGGTTGGATTGGTCCCCGCAGAGCAGCTGGTCCTGGGACCCCCGGTGGTCTCATCACTCCCAGAGCGGGACCCCTCAATCCTCTGGGCCCCGGGATCCCCCCTGGGCGGATGCCAAGGGGTCCTGGTAGTCCCGCCGGCCTCGGCACTCCCGGCCCCGGGATCCGTGGACCCCTCAGCGCTGCAGGAAGTGGCTCCCTCATGAGTGGCGGCCCGGGGACTCCTGGACCCCTCATCATACCGAGCCCGGGGGGTCTCATCATCCCTGGACCCGGCATCCCTGCCCCCGGTAGTCTCATAGGAGGCGGCCCCGGGATCACAGGGCCCCGCAGTCCCCTGGCTTCCCTGGGCCCCGCCATGCCCATCATTGGAGGTCTCAGTGCCGGCATTGGGCCCCGTATCCCCGGCCTCCATGGCCCCCGGATCATGGGGCCGTTCCCCACCATGGGGGGACAGCTGTACGGCCTGCATGTATCCAGCGCCACTTTCAAATCCTCCAAAAACAACGCACAGCGCGGCCGGGTCACACCAGCTCGTCGGGATGCGCGCACAGGAAATACGGGAGCCCCTTCCGGTCACGTGACGGCGCGGCCTGGTGACCTCACTTCTGGCGCGCTGCCGTTGCCTGGTAACTGGTGGGCCTTGTATAATGATTCCACAGCTGCACCAAATAACAGCACAGGAAGATGATGGAAAAGACTAAATCACAGAAATCTCCCCATTTCCCGCTTTCTTGTTGATGTTTGGTTCTAGTTTTGTGTCCCTATTTTTTTTTATCTGAAAGAGATTCTCAGAAAACTGCTCAGGGCGCGTTCACACGGTGCGTTTTGGTTGCGTTTTCATTGTGTTTAAAGCGCAATACAACTGCTGAGGAGAAGAGATTTACCTAAATACACTACATTTGTTAACGCTATGTTAACATTGTATTTGCAATGTGTTTTGTAAACGCAAATGTTAACAGTAATGTAAGTAGGTATTCTCCCACCTCTACTCAGCTGTTGTAATGCGTTTTAACGCATTGAAAACACAGGCCAAAAAGTAACGTGTGAATGCGCCCTCATGGTCAAGGGGTAACAGAAGAAAACTTACTGCCCCTGCAGCGTGGGGGCTGCGCGTCCAATGGGACCACTGATTGCATACCTCCCAACATCTGTGAAAGGGAAAGAGGGACAAAATGGCGGCACGCGTAGCGGCGATCCCCCTAGGCCACACCCCCAATCACTCCCTGGCCACGCCCCAAATTTTAGCCATATTATAATAATACAAATCATCTCAATTAAAAAAAAAATTATCCTCATTGGGATTTGAACCTAGAACCTGCAGTGTCCATGAACAATAATAACACAGCACCCCAACCAACTGAGCTATTAGCTCTGTGATTATCAAGGACTAGAATTTTGGTAACTAAGAACTGTGACTGCTACTGTTACACTGTGACACAGATTTAACCCCTTAACGCTCTGCGCCGTAGTTCTACGGCGCAGAGGTACAGGGAATGTATGAAGAGGGCTCACGGGCAGCACCCTCCTTATTATATACATCACCCTCCTTATTATATACAGCACGCTCCTTATTATAGACAGCACCCCCTATTATATACAGGGGGTTTATTCTGGCCTGGGGGGGGGTATACTCTGGGGCGAACGATTACTTTGGCCTGGGGGGTGGGGGTTACTGTGGCATGGGGGGGGTATACTCTGGCCTGGGGGGTATACTCTGGACTGAGGGGCTCTATGCTCTGGCCTGGGGGGTATACTCTGGGCTGGGGGGTATACTCATACCTCCCAACATCTGTGAAAGGGAAAGAGGGACAAAATGGCGATCCCCCTAAGCCACACCCCCAATCACTCCCTGGCCACACCCAAAATTTTAGCCATATTATAATAATAAAAATCATCTCAATGACACAGATTTAATGCCTTGGTATAAAGGGAGGGATCTTCTCAGAGATTATTGTAATTATTGCGACTATTATTATTATTATGGAGATTATAATAGATGTCTGCTCTGGGGAACCCTAGGAGATGTAGTGACCATATATGGACAGATACTGATCTGAGCTGATGACGTGGTCCCTGCTCTCCGCTAAGCCGACACTTCTCTGAAAAGGATTCTCTGCCCGATGTCTGTAGAAGCCATTCTGTACTATGGGTTCTGGCTTTCAAAGTATTTACTATGCGGACACAGCCTGAGGATCTTGGTATTGCGCCACTGAGAGGAGCACATGGCAAGTAGGGAGTCTGCCGAGACGGTCCAGATGGCACCATCCAGGTTCTTGGTGGACTGGATTCTGCCCCCTTTCAGCATCTCCAGAGTGTAAAGGCTCGGGACAGCCCGGACCAGACGGGCTTACAATAGGGAATGGGCTGGCTCAGTAGGGAAACCTTTCACAGGACATACTTATCCTTGTACTGATCCTGAGTTTACATCCTGTTATACTTCCGAGTGCACTCACTCACTATTCTGCTGCTGGTGCAGTCACTGTGTACATACATGACATTACTTATCCTGTACTGATCCTGAGTTACATCCTGTATTATACTCCAGAGCTGCACTCACTATTCTGCTGCTGGTGCGGTCACTGTGTACATACATGACATTACTTATTGCTTATTATTCTGCATGTTTTTTCACTTGCCTCCTCCATATATCGTAATGAATGTTTCGGCTTTAATCATGACGGTATCAATGTAAATCTAGAATTTTAATCATCGACCTCACACTGCTGCTGCTCTTTCATCTGTTGTGATGCTTGTCCTGAGAGATGTGGTAATCAGACCTTTGTGTAATGTTCTATCCAGGCAGGACTGTATATATGGATTATTATTTCCAGGATTGTATCTTTTCCAAGTGCACTGGGCTGTATCCTCACACTGCTTTTGCCCTGAGCTCTCTAGGAACTCCTCGCCCGCCCACCTCTTTTCTCTGTGATTATAGCAGATATTGCTTTTACTCAGAGCGAGAAAAGCTCTTTCCTTCCCAATAGATCTCACAGCAAGGATTTTGTTACACTTGTATCCCGGCTTGGGCATCACGGTTGAGGACATAATGTGGCGAACGCAGTGATAGGAGAGAAATTATTGGGATTAGGTGCAAATGTACAGATCTTCAGCTGTTAGAATGTTGGGTCAGTAACAAGTTTTTCTATTTACGACAAGCGGTGACGGGTGACGATATGAAACTCGATCTCTCTTAGTGCAGAAATTGTATCCATAAGCCTCCTTTCCTGGGGATGATCTATTGAGGGAGATTGGGGGGGGGGGGGGGGTAATACCCCTTATACCTGGTGGGGGGCAGAGCTGGTCCCAGGAAAAAATGGGGGGTCTCGCTTGCTCACTTTGCCCTCTGTGGGCTCTTGTGAGGTTGTATCCACTTGCATCCTGTCAACCGTCTTCTTCATCCTCCTCCTCCTCAGGCTCATTGTCTTCACCTTTCATGGTGAACAGGCTGGAGGGAATCGGTCCGTTGGGGGGCACCGTCTGATATAAGGGAGACGAATACAATAAATATGTAATAACCAAAACTCGACATCTGTACAACCCTAGACGTTCCCCTCCTACACTGCAGGGAAGGGGGTTATACTCTATATACAGAGCGGTCTTGGATCCCCACATATCATCATCGAACTTCGCCTCTTACCCAACAGTCCCCGTTTCAGCTTGAATTTGCTTCCCCCTTTCATGGCCCCGAACATGGGCAGGTCGGCTTTCTTAGCTTTGGGGTCTTGACCAGCGAGCTAAAAGAACATATCAAATTACTATAGGTCACAGGGACAGTAGAGTCACACAGAGGTGTCCAGAGATGCTCATCATCATAGGTATCCCCTCATGACCATTTTCTCTGATGTTGTCCGGATTTGCGGCTGGACTCGCACAGCAATAGAGTCATCTGTGAGATTCTGGTCCTTACGATAGATGTCCTGTATTGGAAACACAGTGACGCTGCCGGACAGTGACGCTGGACTCCACAGTCTTGGCCAAGTCCTTATTTTTGGCATGGAACTCAAGGCAGCAGGTCGTCTATTACCACCTCTAATGCTGTGGGACCCGTGAGGAATTACTGTCCTGTAACAAGTACTAGTATAACACAGGACAATGATGAGGGGAGGGGGGAGGGGGTGACAGCAGGGTTCTGCAGCTTTTAAGTCCAGAACTCCACAGTTTTTGGTACCACTAAAGTCCAGATTTTTCAGGGAGCCAGAGATCTCATACATTATTTTTGGGTTTTAATGGCCCGTCACTTACTCAACTTGAGCTCGGGGAGTCGGGTCGGCTGGACGATCTTGATCTGACTCTTCAGCCTCTGCTGCTCCTTCCTCAGCTCCAGGGACTGTATGTGAAGCTTCTTGCGTGTGACGCTGTCTAAAGGGGCGCTGATTTCATCTCAGTCATGAAGGCGTCCAGGAGTCCTGGGCAGATGTCTGAGCATCATCTGTGAAGGAAGAGACCAGAACTCCATGACTGCCGAGCCCAGACAGAACCGACCCTCCCACAACTCCCATGTGATAGAATACAGGCGACCGCCATCATCATTACCTTGACGATTCGTTTTCAGTTTTGCCGCGATCTCCATGATTTTCTTTTTCCACCAGATCCAGTTTTGTCGTCTAGAGAGAAATAGAACATTAGATCCTGAAGAAGCAGAACCTCCACTATGGCTACAGCAGCAGTACCCACACTCATCCCAATGATCAATGCCTGAGGGTCTTGCATTGTGTACACACCCCAGCATGAGCTACACTACAGCTCCCGAGTGAGACTAGCGCCACTCATCCCACCAGGACTCGTAGGTCTTGGCTTCTCCTCGATCTTCCCGGCTTTCCGTCATACGGTCAGCCTCTTCTCTCCACGATTCCTGTCCGTCAAGGAAGGTGGTCATCATCGCTGTCATAGAATCCTGCCTCCCACTGCTTGGCTTTTCTCTTGCGGGAAACTGAGGTCAGAGAGAAATGGCAGATCCAGTTATACATCTCCTTCTTGTCATAGTCAATGCTCCTAATGTTCTCTGTTATCAGCCATTCCAGGCAGGAGCTGTGGATGTAATACACACATCCTGTTGTTGGAGTGGTGAAGGCCCTATTTCACAGCTCTATAGAATTATTCCCTATTATAAGAAGGACTGACCGCCTCCTGGCGTAGTAACCCTCTCATGTCCAGCATGCGGCATGCCTCCATAACACACCACCTCATCGCTCCTTCTTCTTTCCTGTGTGTACCCCTCCGCAGTCAGCTGCTTCCCGAAGATCGTCCACCGGCAGCCTACACATCACAAGGGGGAGACAAAACTATTCATGAGGGCAAGGCTCAAAGACATTACCTGCCTCCCTTCCATCTTAGGTGTCCCATAGTACGTCAAACAGACCCATAGATTCCCATTGACCAATATGGTGCAGGCTCATCCTTTGAACACCGCTTATCTCCTATTCATAAGATATCTGTGGAGCCTGATCACTGGGGGTGTCTGCACAGCCCCCTGTATGTTGACCTCTGCTCCATTCACTACTTTATGTAGTAGCAAAGCGCAGAGCTTGGTTTATTCCCAAGAAATTAATGTGATCCCAACCGAGACCCCAACAACCTCCAATGATGCAGGACTGTTGTGGTTATCATTGCACCCATTCTATAGTGCCAGAGGCTGCTTTAGGATTGCATCCCAATTTTCAAGGGGCAGCACAAATATTGAATAGACCTTGTTTCACCCATGGTGCCCCTTGATACCGACCTTCTTGGCAAACCCCTTTCATGACATGTTAGAGTTCGATACAAGTGGAACTACTTATGTTTAGGATAAAGTCACTTACTAAAGACACAGGGTCCCACACAATATATCATGTACAGAACTATCTCTCGCATCTGCCAACACTTGCAGTGGCACGGCTGCGCTACTACACTCAGTCCCCATTAAATGAATATAGACTAGTTGCAATACTACACCTGGCCACTGTACAGTGCATGTAGTCTGCCTGGTTTCTTGCCTCCATACACTCTCTTATCAGCCATTTGCGCAGAGCTACAGACCCGATTCCCTACCAATATCCATTGAAACCTGCCCTGAGTATAGGCGATTTGCTAGTCTCTAACAACCCCTTTAAATCCAGTTTCAAATGAATCTACTCAGTCCCACAATTCACTCTGCAAGCCACGATCCGACCCCTCGGTCTTCATACTCGAAGTCGAGCTCTCTCCTGCAAGAACAGCTGTGGTCAGAAAGCGCTCAACCACCTCACCCTTGCAAAAACCTAGTACAAGGTCTAATTTTATTGGGATTATGAATTTATTAGAAAAACCTCATCCTTGGATGGTGGATAAATGTGTCCTGGGGGTGTAACCCCTTGCCTCCCAGGGTCAGGAAGCCTGCCACCACTGAATGAACCCCACAGGGATTAAGCACTTATACTGTTTGATGGAAACATGTACACACATTTTTTTATAGAATATCTGCTATTTACTAGTTGATCCTGAATTCAAGCACGAGAAACCAATCCAGCTGCAGCTGCCTGTACTGGAGCGGCCTAGAGTTTGGAGGGGCCGTTTTTGCATCACACTTGGTGCCTGGGTGAGAGGTCTGAGCTATGGCCACATTTTGGAGAGTACTAGCCCTCCTCCTGCCTCAGCACAGGGGTCTTTATACGTTGGTCCCTAGGTCACCCATTGTCCCCAATTAGTACCATGTTTACTGGATCAAAGAGCCGTGTCATCCAGTCATCTTATGGATCCCTATAAGGGCCGCCTTCTTCTGACTTTAATAGCGTCACCGAGCTTCCCCATCCCTGGTATCACGTGGATGCACTTGCATATACATGTGCCATAAGTTCTCTCTCCCTCCCGGCACCAGGACTTCACAGAAAAACATACCTGTAAAAAACCCTTTAAGGTCAGATACCTGTGTGTCACCGAATCTTACCCTTCTATCTAGTATCCCTGCAGCGCCTTCTTTGGATTCCCCGAGTAGGAGGCCGTTCCCGCTCCGCCTGATATTCCAGAGCGATGGGGTTCACATCATTCTCTCCTTCCCTGCCGTCCTCCCCTGCAGGGTGTGAGCAGAAAGTATTACGAGTGCAAGTAGGTATTAGTATAGTACCCGATCCCACGAATTCAATACTCAGACATGCTGTCAGCGAATGGAACATTGTTGTGTAACATCCGGAGGACTGCATAAGCCGTGAGAAGAACATAACATTTCCATTCACTCACTCCAAGGGGTGGAACCAAACAAAGTTTTCCCTATTAGATGAAAGATCTATTCTTTCATTGGCAGCTCAATATTTGCATATCATTTTATTTTCTTTTATAATAATGATAAAAAAAAAAAAAAAAAAAATCAATCATCGCCATCTACTGACACACCCCCAGCGAGAGAAATATAGAGAATCTCACCCATCCCCCACATGCGGAGTGTCTTCCGATACTCCTGCGCCTTCTCTTCTCCCTCCTCCTCTGGGCTGTCATCATCGGAGTCATCTCCCAGCATCCTCTTCTGCAGACCTCCTCTTTGTCGCCAGCGCTTCTTTATCTGCGTTACAGTCATTTCGGATTCGGCTTCCTGATCTTCATTCTGGTCCCTGAAAGAGCAGTAGAAGTTGGTTACCGTCTTCCTGATGAAGACCTTTATGTGCGGGACAGCGGCTCTGTCCGACCAACACTGCGTCACCAATATTAAATTACTAGACACTTAAAGGGGATTTCTCAGGGCAGCCTCCAGTCACTGCACTTGTACTGAGCCTGCAGCGTTACTTCACATTGACAGCTTGTGACACCCAGACCTCACACTGCTGTGCCCTGTGCTCTCTGCAGCCAGTGTTATGTATTGTCCCTGGAGAGATGTGATTCACTTTCCAGTAAAGGAAAAATGGAGCTGTCATTCTGGATATGTGAAAGTTCTGGAATAAGAATTAACTTTATCAGTAGTGCCAGCTCTATTTTTCCTTCTACTGGATTGCTTGTTGCACCTATTGGACGCTTCTGAGCGAAGAGCACCACTCTTGTTTTTTCTTTCTATGTTTGATGCCTCATATTAGCTGTTGTATGCTGAAAATATTATGGACATATTCATGAAATGCTTTTATGCAGTGGCCCTCATCCTTCTTAACAATCTACTGTATCCTGATACTATAAAAAGAGAGATCAGAGTCATGAGATGGATATAAGACCAATGCCCCTGCAGTCAGCTCTTGCTTTTTTCCTCTAGAAAACACGCAGTCACACTGCTATGCACCCTCCTCGGATCAAGACCTTATTTTGCTCTGCAGAGCTGCTGCATACAGGAAGTGCCTGTGTCTGAAGCTCTCTCCTGCCTCCTGACCCTCTCCCTGCCGACAGGAGAAGATATTCATGTGGAGGAATCTGCCCGACCATAGTCAGGAGTTTTTATGGTCGTATCCCAGGCAGCTAAAAATGTAAACACCCCCCCGGACTGAGGCAGACAGGTTTGAATTATATCTGTGAAATGCTTGGATTTTTGTTAATAACAGCAGGAATTAGAGAAGGTTATATTTTGTTATCCTGTTTATCCTGTTTGGGTAATTCAAAAAATAAAAAAATATAAATAAATGAAATTTCTTCCACATTGGATTTTAGGTTAAAAAACTTTTGTGTGAAACGATATAAAGTAAGCTCGTGCGCTGAGTTGTGCCTAAAACACGCCCAACATCTGCACATCCGACGGCTTTCCCCTCCTTGTGGAGGCGTTGATTGCTTCCCAAGACTTGATTTGTTGGTTACAAAAACTTTTCCCACATTCGAACATGAAAATGTTTCTCCCCCTTGTGAATTTCTCAGATGTTGCCTCAGAACTTGAATAGTTGCCCAAAATATTTCTGACATTCTTGTACAGGAAAACGGCGTCTCCCCCGTGTGACTTCTCAGATGTTCCATAAGACTTTTTCTAGCAAACTCTTCCAATTCAGAACAGATTAAGGCCCTCTCCCCCGGGTGAGTCTCGCTGATGTTTAAACAGAGCATGTTTTTCGGCTGTCTAAAACGTTTCCAGCATCTCTAGACAGAGATCGTGCATTCTCCCCCGTGTGAAGTCTCAGATGCTTAACAAGACTTGAATCTGAGCCTAAAACACTTCCACATTCAGTACATGAAAATGGCTTTCTTCTTCTCCCCCGGTGGGCTTCTTAGATGCTCCCTAAGAATTAGATTTTTTTCCGAAACATTTGCCACAATATTCAGAACATGAAACATGGCTTCTCTCACCGGTGTGAGTTTCTTAGATGTCCATAAGATTTTATCTCTGATTGAAACGTTTTGTGCGCATTCTGGACAGGAATATGCATCTCCCGGCGTGATTTTTATAAATAATGTCGCTCGAGAGAAGCTTTACGTGAGAATCATTATAACATTCAGGACATTAAATAGCTTTTCAATATTCAGCGTGTATCATGTCCGGACTTCTCTCATCTTGATCTTGCCTTCATCTGGAAAAAAAACAAAAATTTAATAATCCCAACACACCACATCTGCAGAGATGAGTTTATAAAGGCAAAAGAATGACCTTATATTTTCTAAGAAATACAAAGATTAACATAATCGCATAACTATCCCTATATTGTATCCCCTATCCCTGAAAGTTCCACAGTCCGTTTTTGTCAATTGACCTGCAGCCAGCTTTGCAATGACCCCTTTTGAGTCCCGAATCAACGTCTTTCCTATGAGCTCTCAGGATATGTTGTGTCCTCCTGCTTGGGCCGCACTTTCGGTTCATTCCCCTCGTGAAGAAATTCCCGTCGGGAAGATTGAGCTGATTCTCTTCCCATCACATACAGCCAGTGTCTTCAACCACCCTCATCCCCCATCCCTCGAAATACTCTTCAGTGAGTCCCACACAGCCAGCTTCTCTCCACCCTTTATTCACCCCCTCCGCTCGATTCTCTTAGCAGCGTCTCTCTAGTAACTGAGGGAGGGTAATAGTGTAGCGAGCTGTGTTCACAGTCTGAATAGAAAGCAGAACCCTTGTCAACTCAGGTTTAGATCGTGAGCTGGAGGAAAATTGTCCAAATATGTATAGATGGTGAGTCACTTTACAAATGGAAAGTGGAACTTTATCAAGGCCTGAGCAGCACAATATAAGGGATATTTTTACTGCTGTTAGTAGCTTTCCAATAGATGTTTGTTGTGTTGGGTTAGTTTAACTAACATGTTTCCTTAACCCTTTTTGATACCTGTCAGTGATCAGTACTAACACTTTTTCCATTTTCTTCCCCCCCTAGGAAAGAAAATTTACAAAGAAGATTGTTAACAAAATGCTCTTACCATCCACTGCAAGGAACAGGGGGGGAAACAAGACGTCTATGATTGTTACATTAATCCCTTGTCTCATCCTCCTCCATCCTCTTCCTGCCAGTATCACAATGTAAGTATAGAGAGGATTCTTGTATATAAGCCTAAACTGTTAGATACAGCCGAGGTATGGAAACTAGAAGCCCTAACTGATCTGCATAAGTGATGACCAGGGACAAACGGGGACCGAAATGGCAAAGTTCAGTCATACGAACTGTGCCTGTTTTGGTTCACTGGACCCAACCCTGGATTTCATAAACGTTTAGGTTCAACTGGGGGGACATTGGTACCGGCACATTTTACCACATCTTTTAACTGGCGCTGGAACCGACACAGCTGATCTTCAGAGAGCCTTTTGGGTAACGACAAATTCACTTTCAAAACTTTCGTACTCTGGCTTCACACCTGTCAGAGCCGCGGAGGGCCCCGTATACAAGATGGAACATATGCTCCAGCTCAGTTGTGTAGTAAGGGAGCAGAGGATGGCAACGCAGAAGTACCTCACTAGTAAGTCCAATGACCCTTTCTCTACCAACCTCGTGATTTTTCCTGGATTTGTGTTATCCAGGACCAGGATGGAAGAAATGCTGCAGCTTCTCCTACCTGATAGTCCTTGAGATAAGATTTTGTCCCCTGGAAAATATGGAGGACTCGGACATCTCTCTGGTTCCTCTCTCCTCTTTATATCCTGGGAATGTGGAGGACTGGGACATCTCTCTGGGGGATCTCTCCTACTGGATCCATCTATAGGAAATACACAGTGACTGATTACATTGTCTACATGTGTGAGCAGAGCTGGGAATCTGGCTGACTCTCCTCTCAATCCGGAGGTCTTCCTCTTACCTGGTGATATGAGGGTCTGGGGTCCTCCATCATGACGCATCCTTTGTACAGGTCCTTGTGTCCTTCTACATACCTCCCACTCCTCCATGGAGAAATATACAAGCACATCCTGACATCTTATAGGAACCTGACAACCACGCTGACACAGTCATCCGCCCGGAGCCCTCCCTTGTGTTCTTATATTCATGTCCAGCATTCCCGCCGCGCTCACCTCTCCGCTCAGCAGCTCAGTGTCCGGGGTAAGTTCTGGGATCTTCTGCTCATGTATCGATGAATGAGGTGCGGCCTGGGTGCTGGTGCTCTGGGGGGTCACACACTCACCAACGCTCTTCACTAACTGTGTAACCTTTGTATGGGGAGAACTGAGCACTATCATTTCCTAAGATCCTTCACCTCTCAGTCTTCCCTGTTGTATTCCTATAGATAAGAGCGTTCCTGGGAGAACTTCCCTCTCCAGTTACCAGTACGATCTCTATGGGTGAGGTCCAGGATCCGGCAGCCGTGGGTCTTCCTGCCTCCAATCCCTCTGGTCATTGATGGAAATCACCATTGTTTTCAAAAGAGCAATTTCCATATGAATGTTCTGTACCTGAGTAAACACAAGGAGGAATGATAGACAAATACTATCTGAAACTTTCTAACAAACTGGGAATCATAGACGACATCTCATAGCATATTAGAGGGGGTGTAGAGGAATAAGGGTATGTACAGCACATGTTATCGATGGGGGGGGGGGTTACTGCGACTCCAGTCAGGGGCCCAGATATTTCCATAATGAAGGGAGGGCCCGGGCCCCCAGTGTCACAGTCCCCTTGCCCATAGCCAGCCCCATGTGGTACACAGCCAGTTGCATGTAGTATATAGCCTGCCAGCCCCCTGTGGTATATAGCGAACCACCCCCCTGTAGTATATAGCCATCCCCCTGTAGTATATAGCCAGCCCCCTGTAGTATATATCCAGCCATCCCAGTAGTACTAGCTAGCCCCCTGTAGTAGATAAGCCGCCATCATCCCCCGCATCCCCCCATGAGCCGGCAAATCCCCCGCTCGTCCCCGCATCCCGCCCAACCCGAGTCACCGAGCGCGCCAGAGCCTGCTGGCCATCCGCAGCAGTCTAGGTACTGAAGGGGGTCCGCTACGGAAGTAAGAATCGGGATGTGCTTTTTGGGGATTTGGATTATATCTCCGACGCCCGCCCCCCCGTTAGTAATAGCCAGCATCCCCCTTTAGTATAATAGCCGGCCGCCCCCTTTACATATAGCCAGCCCCAAGTACATAAATGCCCGCCATCCCTCGGAGTATATACTAGCAGCCCCCTGTAGTAATATAGCCTTCCACCCCCTGTATTATATGCCTGCTTTCCCCCTGTAGTATTAGCCAGGCAGTCCCCTGTAGTATACAGCCCGCCAGCCCCATGTATTTATAGCCTGCCAGCCCCCTTATGTATATATCCTCCGCCCCTTGAGTTTATATCCAAGGCCATCCCCCTGTTTTGTATATGTCTGTCTGCCTGCCCCTGTAGTATATAACCTGCCAGCCCCTGTAGGATATCGACAGCCAGCCCCCTTTGCTATCGCCAGCCAGCCCCTTGTAGTATTAGCCAGGCCCCTGTAGTATATAGCCCACCCCTGTCAGTTATATAGCCAGCCAGCCCCCTGCATAGTATAATACCCGCCCCCATAGTATACAGCCTGCCAGCCCCCCAGTAGTATACAGCTGCCACCCCTTAGTATATTAGCCCGCCAGCCCGCCTTGTAGTATATACCAGTCCCATGTAGTCATAGCCTGCCCGCCCCTGTAGTAACCGCCAGCCAAGCCCCCTTTAGTAGTAGCAAAACCAGCCCCTGTAGTATATAACGATCCCCTGGTTAGTATATAGTCCACAGCCATCCACTTAATATAATAGCATCGCTGCCCCTGTAGTATATAACCTGCCAGCCCCTTTAGTTATCACCGCCAGCCCCCTGTAGTATATAGCCCTCCCCCACGGCCCCCCTGGTCGTATTACCAGGCCCCCCTGTATATATAGCCACCCCGGTAGTAAGTAGCCGCCCCCAGTATATATAGCCTGCCCCTGTATTATCTAGCCAGGCCCAACCCCTTTCCGTATATACCAACAGCCCCCCTGTAGTATATAGCCCCTCCCCCTGTAGGTATATAGCCAGCCAGCCCCCGTGTAGTGAAGGCCAGGCCCATTAGTATATAGGCTCCAGCCCCCCAGTTATATAATAGCCCGCCACCACCCCTCTGTAGTACGTACCAGGCCAGCCCGCCAGCCCCCGGTAGTGTATATAGCCCCCAGCCCGCATGTAATATATAGCAGCCCTATGTAGTATATACCAGCCCTGTAGTATATATCCTTGCCAGCCCCTGTAATATATAACCTGCCAGCCCTGTCTAGATCACAAGCCAGCCCACTGTAGTATATATACCAGCCACCCCCCTGTAGTATATAGCAGCCGCACCCTGTAGTATAGCCCGCAGCCCCCTGTAGCTAGATAGCCGCCCCAAGTACTTAAATCAGCCCAGCCCCCCCCCCCCCCCCAGAAGTAATAGCTAGCCCCCTGTAGTAGATAAGCCTTCCCCCTTCACCCCCTGTCGTAGATAGCCTGCTTCCCTGTAGTAATAGCCAGCCAGCCCCCTGTAGTATACAGCAACCAGCCCCATGTATTATCGCCTGCCACCCCCTGTAGTATATAGCCTCCAGCCCCTGTAGTTATACCAAGCCATCCCCCTGTTGTATATTCTGCCTGCCCCTGTAGTATATAACCTTCCTGGTCCAGCCCCTGGATTATATAGACAAGCCGCCCCCTGTAGCAGATACCCCCCAGCCCCCTTGTAGTATATAGCCAGCGCCCTGTAGTATATACCAGCCCCTGTAGTAGATACCTCAGCCCCCAGTAAGTATTCGCCCGCCCCCAGTAGTATACAGCCGGCCAGCCCCCCAGTAGTATACAGCCCTTGCCACGCCCCCTGTATATATAGCCAGCCATCCCCCTGTAGTTATATAGCCACCCCATTTAGTATGAGCCTGGCCAGCCCCTGTAGTATACCGTCCAGCCGCCCCCTGTAGTATATAGCCACCACCCCCTTAGTATAATGCCATCCCCTGGTAGTATAGAGCCAGCCAGCCCCCTTTAATTATAGCCTGCCTGCCACTGTAGTATATTAACCTTCCAGCCCCTGTATTATATAACCAGCCAGCCCCCTTATATATAGCCATCCAGCCCCTTGTATAATAGCCAACCCCCTGTATATAGAGCCAGCCCCTGTAAGTTATAGCCGCCCCAGTAGTATATAGCCTGCCCCTGTAGTATCGTAGCCAGCCACCCCCCCTGTAGTATAGCACCAGCCCCCCTGTAGTATTATCCTCCCCCTGTATATATTAGCCAGCCAGCCCCTTGTAGTATATAGCACAGTCCCAT
This sequence comes from Engystomops pustulosus, assembly GCA_019512145.1. Taxonomy (NCBI): domain Eukaryota; kingdom Metazoa; phylum Chordata; class Amphibia; order Anura; family Leptodactylidae; genus Engystomops; species Engystomops pustulosus. Next base: position 185,251 of record WNYA01000212.1, on the reverse strand, counting down.
GTAGTATAAGGCATCCAGCCCCTAGTATATAGCCAATCCACCCCTCGGTAGTACCCTAGCCAGCCTCCCCTGGAGTCTATAGCCAGCCAGGCCCCATGTATATATCGCAGCCCTATGTTATTAGAGCCCAGTCCCCGTAGTTATAGCCTGCCAGCCCCTGTAATATACCTCCAGCCCGGTACTATATAGACAGCCACCCACTTTATATTAGCCAGCCAGGCCCACGGATATATAGCCATCCCCCTGTAGTATATATAGCCTGTCCAGCCCCCAGTAGTATAATACAGCCCCCTGCCACCCCGGTAGTATATAGCCCTCCAGCCCACTTATTAATATAGCCAGAGCCATCCCCTGTATTATATTTAGCACCTGCCAGCCCCTGTAGTATACATACAGCCACCCCCTGTATTATATATCCACCAGCCCCCTGTAGTATATCGCCAACCCCCTGTAGTCCATAGCCAAGCCACCCCTGTATATATAGCAGCCCCTTGTAGTATAAGCCAGTCTACCCAAGTAGTTATGCCCGCCCAGCCCCCGTAGTATATTAGCCATCCATGCCCCCCTGTAGTATAGGCCAGCCAAGCCCCATGTTATACTAGCCAGCCCCCTGTAAAGTATATTAGCCTGGCAGCCCCATGTAGTAATATACCAGCAGCCGCCTATAAGTATATAGCCAGCCCGCTCCTGGTAGTAATAGCCAGCCCCCTGTAGTATTAGCCAGCCTCAGTTATATAGCCAGCCCCCAGCGTATATCGCCGCCGCATCGGTATACAGCATCTGCCCATATAGTCTAACTAAACTGCCAGCCCCTGTAAGTATATACCAGCCAGCCCCTTTGTAGTATATAGCCACCATACCCCTGTGTATATACACGCCCCTGTGGTAATGGCCCAGCCAGCCCTGTAGTCTACACCAACCAGCTCCTTTAGTGTACAATCCAGCCATCCCCATGTATTATACCAGACCCTGCTCCCCCTTATATGTTTCCCAGCCGTATTTACCCATGTAGTATATAGCCGCCACCCCCAGTATATAATCGCCATCCCTCCTCCCATTTAGTATTATCAGGAGAATCGAGCCCGTATAAAAAAATACACTTACTATCCTTACCCGCCGTGTCTCCGATGCTCCCTCTTTGCGTCTGCTGCCCGCTGTAACAACAGCCATCGCAAGACGCGTCCAGCGATCTGCCGGCTGGCGCCATACTGACGACGTCCAGCGGCCGATCATGACTATGCGCCAGCAGATCGCATGGATCGGCGAAGAGAGTATGAAACGGTATGTTTCTTTTTCTTTATGACGCAGTAAACGAGGTGAGTTTCAGAACATGGTTTGTCACAACGTATAATAGTTTATATGTTTGGTGTGGTAATGGTAATGTATCTTGTACAGTAGTTATCTTGGTTCTGGTGAGGTATCTGTGTCCCAGAGCATGATTCTGGTATCGTGTGTATAATTCTTGGTCGGTGGTAAAGTATATCTATCTCTGTCTTCCCCCACAAAGACCCAGGTATTCAAGTTTGAAGTCAAGAAATTACAAGCAGATTAAGCCCCTAGCCCCCCCCCCTGAAAATGAACCTAGAGGCACGGCTTGTACAGCTTCCCCCTGGCAGTACATTATACAGTGGATAAATCACGAAGAAGCAATTGTCTGTAAGTACGTATAGCTTGGTTCTGGTAATGTATTATGTAGTATAGCTGTGTTCTGGTAATTTATCCAGTAGTGGAAACCTGGTTCTTTGTTTAATGTCTTCTATGTGAGTAAGCTGGTTCGGGTAATGTACTTGAGTGAGCTTGGGTTCGGGTGATGTAATCCCTAGTAGTAAGCTGGTCTGGTATTCCATGTGTAATTGTCGGATGTACCATGTAGTTTACGCTTGGTTTCTGGTAATGTAATCCACTGTCATAAGCGCGTTTGGGGTGTTCTAGAGTATGCTGTCTTCATGGTATGTACATGAGTTACCAGCTGGTTCTGGTAATGTATCCTCTAGGATAGCTGGTGGCTGTGGTAATGAACTCCATGTATACGCTTTGTTCTGTAGTAGTATCCATGTAGGATGCTGGTGCGGGGAGTATTCCGATGTAGTACTTGGTTCTGGTAATATATCCATGTAGTAAAGTTGGTCTGCAGTAATTGGTTTGTAGTAGCTTGGTCGCTAATATCTCCATGTAATTAATCTGGTTTTCTGCTAATATATCCATGTAGTATGCTTGTTCTGCTAATATATCCATGTAGTAAGCTTGGTTCGGTGGATGATCCGATGTGGTAATCTTTGGTTCTGATAATTGTATCTATTCGTAAGCTTGGTTCGATAAGTATCTATGATATAACTTGGTTTCTGATATGTAATCTAATTAGTACGCTTGTTTCTGAATGTAATCGATGTAGTAAGCTTGGTTCTGCATAATGTATCTATGGATGAAGCTTGGTTCTGATAATTTATCTATGTAGATCTTGGTTCTGATATGTGCCTCTGTAGTATTTTGGCTTTGGTGCTGTATCTTCTATGAATATAACGCTTTTTTACTTTATAGCGCAAGGCCCGCGATAATCTTACACGGGTGTAGTGGTGTACGATGGAAAGAATAAATAGTGCAAAATTTGCACGTCGGGGGCCCTGGAATTCCAGTGGCAAAGCCCTGTAGCTATAGTGGCCTTTGTGCGTGAGCTGCAATATCAGAAGCCGCCACCGAGCAATGTACGCGCTGTGCTGAAGGATGCAAGCAACAAACACGTGCAATGCGACCTGACTCCTCTTCAGTTACTATCCCACAACCGCACATTAGATGTTACCAACCAGAAAGTGGAAATGTCAGATCCGAACCGCAGTGAGAACCAAAGTAAAAAAAAATCTTATCTACGACGAACAAGTCCGCTGAAACAATCACAACACACACCCCGACCATCACTGACTGCACTCATTCATGGTTGTCGGGACCTGCGTGATGTACAGCCATGTGATCATTAAAGGCCAGGAAGTGGCCTGGTCACATGACCCATGACATCAATCACATGTCCTATTACGTTTTTTTTTTTTCAACAGGAAGCCCTCGTGTTTCAAGGGTTTGTGTCCGACTTTCATACAAATTGGGTTCCGGCCAAAAAGGTCTACATGGGTTTTAATCAGAACTGCGTGGTTCGTGTGTTCCTGGAGTGGGGCTTTTATTTTAGATGGGCCAGCCCCCAGCAGCCACCGCCCCCCTGCGCCTCATGTCCCGCCATTTAGCTACGAGATAACTTGTAAAGAAAAAAAAAAAGGACGGGAATGGTGGTGAAACATTGAAGGCGGCGTTCCCTTTGCGTTTTGGGGTTGGCGTTTTCATTGCATTTTGAACGCATATACACGCTATGAGAGGTAATTTGCCTATTAACATTACCATTACCGTTGTACGTTTGTACACGCAAGTTAACGCAGGTGTTAACAAAATGCATGCGTTAACGTTTGTTAACACATGCGTCAACATCGCGTTTACGATGCGTTTGTAAACGGAAATGTTTTAACTTGCTTTCTTAGCACATCGCCCTCATCAGCTTTTGTCGATGCGTTTCAAAACGCAAGGAAACGCAGGTAAAACGCACGTGTGAACGCGCCCTAGGCGCTAGCTGATTTAAAAATTATAAATACCCCTCCGCTTAGGAGACTTATTTATCTCGTTTTCCTGTTTTAGATTTGCCAAAAGGCAAAGGGGAACGTGCTTCCTGAGGGTGATGGCACATCGTGGCGTGTTGAATTCTTTCTTTGGTCCGTTTTACCGTCTGTGAAAAAACGCATGCTTTTTTTGACAGGTTTTTACCAATTATCTTAATTAAAACTTGTCAAAAACCGATGCGTTTGTGACAGCTGCTTAAAACGGACGCCCCCCCAAAAGCACCCCCCCGCCCCCCCACAGATCCGACCCCCCCCCCCGCCCCCAACGTTTCAAAACGCCACGTGTGCCATCACCTTAGGGTGGTGACACACTGGCGTTTTAGGGCTGTTTTTTGACAGGTTTGATTGAGTTGACAATTATCTTATTCAATGGTCAAAAATCATGCGTTTTTTTTCAATCGAAACCACTAACTACAACGCCAAGAACCCTTGTTGCGATTTACTTACCCGTCCGTCGTTCGCGATCCAGCGGCGACGTTCTCGCATGGATTCGGGTCCGCGATCGGGATTACTATCAAGGAGTTCCTCCCCCGTCTCCACAGGTGGTGCTGTACGCTGAAAAGCATCGAACGCATGAACGTCACGAGCCGGGACCAGTGAGGTAAGTAAGTGCAGCCAAGCGAAAGATTTTTTTTAAAAATTCCTGTCGTTTCTTCAGATCCGTCGGGTTTTTTTCGTTCGGCCCAACGCCCCCCTCAGCATTTCCGTCGCTGCAGCCGGCCCGATGACTCACAATGCCATCGGCTGTTGCGGGCCAAAATCCCGGGGCAATTCAGAGTGGAACGGAGCGCGCAATCGGAAATAATTCTGGTAAACCACACACGTCGAACCCGCTAGATCTGCCATTAGTAACAACGACCCCCCCATTGTTTAAACAGTACCCCTTTATCTGCAAATCCTTTTTAATCAACAGACTCGCACTTGCCGCTAGTCTCAGTTATTTTACAGTTTTCTTATTTTAACCCATCATTTAGTTTTAGATCCTACTATCTGCTCAAGTAACGGAGATGTACAGACCTGATGTTTACCAGACACCATTGCGAGTCTAATTGAAATCAATGGTCTCCCCACCATCAACGTTATTTATTTTCTCATTTAAAGGGAAACCTGTCACCAAGAGGCGTTAGCACACCAGCCGTACCCCGAGCATGTACACACCTGCCACTGTTTTTTTTTATTAAAAAATTGCGTTTACAGCTGGTATATTGCCCTTTTGTGGCCGCTGGTGTTGTATCGAGAACAGTTTTCCACACTCACATTCCTATGATGCTTACCCGCGCAGGCGCAAGAACGCCTAAATTGTCCATGAGACGCGCAGCGGCGGCGGGTGGAACATTATGGTGATAGAACAGGGTGCATTCCACGCCTCACCACCGCAGAACAGTGGAGTCCATGCTTATAAAACAGCCTTTTGTTCATCCATCAAAGACGTTAGTTGCCACCGCCAAACGGCAAGCCGCAGAGAACGAGAGCGCCGGAGAAGGATTACCAGTTTATTTTGTTTTTTACAGTCCCTTGCCTCCCACCTCAGATTTTTTCATACAACTCGGACATCCCCTTTAACATAAGCAGCCAGGACGCTCCACATCCAGCATCTTCACCTCCAGATCATCGGAGAACCATCCGCCCTTCAAAATGCATCTAGAAAGCGCCTCTGCAGCTGTTGTCCCAGGGGGGGTCGCACCTGAGTTTGCTGCTCGTCTCTGAACTGAACCGACTGAGTGGGCAAAGCTCATATGCAATGGGCGTCTGGACGTTGAGAGGTTTTTTTTCTTTACAAATGATCACGTTTCATTGTAACAAGGCGATGGAGACATGGGTGCAGGTCCTGCTGTCGCTATCCAGCGCGCCTTCTCTCAGTCGAGGATTCGGGTCTTCCGGCGACACTAGGTGTAGCGCCCGAATGCTCTGGGCTGCGCTGAAGGCAACGGAGTTCGCGAGGTGTTTACGATCCTATCTTGGGTTCGGTAGCGCCATGTCAGCGTCACTTTTTTTTAAAAATTCGGCGTTTTTGCCGAATCCATCGTTTTACGAGGCCACATCCCCAAATCCCCAATTTCCGTCGCGTGAAGCCGGCGCCGAGCCGCGCACATACGTCATTTGGCGCCAAATCCGGGGCAATTCATGAAACCCGGCGCAAATCGGAAAACTACGGGACAATGCGCAAATCGGGACCTTAAGTAAATGACCCCACCCAAATGGCCTCATTTGTAAGTGGCTGCTCCATTTTTCTGTCTGACTTTTTGCACTAGAATAGGGGAAAACTGCTTGTACATTATTTATAAAGTTTAATACAGCTGTGTCTGTTTGAAATAAACAGTGTGATGTGAGTGCATCGGAAGACCGGAGTGTTGTCTTTCTTTTACTCTGTCAGCTCGCTGCCGGCAGCTATCTCATCCTCCCTCAAAGGGTTAATTAGGACTCACCTTACAAAAGTCAAGAGGGCTGTTGGGTCCCTGCATAAAATATCCCTTTCAGTAAATGACCCCCAATATTTCAGGGCTTCGGCACCAATTTTCTGCCTAATAAATGTCCCTGAATGAAACTAAGATTTGTGTGTAGGATAAAAAGAACCAGAAGTTCTACAAGCGAGTCCGGGGCTCCACCTTATCTAGTTTGTCTGGGGTTACAAGAGCAGACAGAAGGGCTGGAAAAAATGTACATCCACAGCAAACTGTGCCAAGATCTCCAAGATGTCTGGAACAACCTCCATGTCGAGATCCTTCAGAAACTGTGTAAAGATGCTGCGGCCCGTACAGAACCATGACCTCTATAACTTCCGATTTGTCTGAGGTCAGCTGTAGAAACGGAAGAATTGGAGCAAACCAACATCTACAGAAAGTCGCAGCTTAGTTCTCCAAGATGTCTGTAACAACCTCCCTGTCGAGCTCCTCCCAGGTCCCTCCAAAAAAAACTTTGTGCAAGTCTACCTTAAAAAATGGAGGCTGTTTAATGTGAAAGGGAATGACACCAGACATTGCTTTTGCTTTGGTCAAAATGTCTCTTTTGTTTATTCACTCGGCATTTTCTACACTAAAACACTTTTTTTAACAGCCGAAAAAAATTTTTTAACTTGAAAATGGCGTCTCCCCCGTGTGACTTCTCAGATGTTCGATAAGACTTAAATTCTCAGCAAAACTTTTGCCACATTCAGAACAGATGTAGGGCCCCTCCCCCGTGTGAGTTCTCTGATGTTTAACAAGAGCCGATTTTTGTTTAAAACGTTTCCCACATTCCAAACACGAGTATGGCCTCTCCCCCGTGTGAGTTCTTACATGTTTTATAAGATTTGATTTCTGGCTAAAACATTTCTCACAATCTGAACATGAATATGGCTTCTCCCCCGTGTGTCGCCGAAGATGTTCCATGAGACTCGATTTCTTGCTAAAGCTTTTCCCGCAATCCGAACAAGAAAACGGCTTCTCTTCGACCTCCCCCGTGTGACGCTTCAGATGATCGATGACGTAAGATTTCTTGGTGAAACATTTCCCACATTCGGGGCATGAAAACAGCTGCTCGACGTCGTGAGATCTCTGATGTCTGGCAAGAAACGATTCCTTGCTGAAAGACTTCCCGCAATCAAGACAGGAAAACGGCTTCGCCTCTTTGTGAGTTTCTACGTGATAAAGAAAACTGGATCTTTGGGTAAAACATTTGCCACACTGTGAGCACGAAAATGGCTTCTCCCCCGTGTGGATTCTCAGATGCCTCACGAGGCTCGATTTGTTGCTAAAGCTTTTTCGACATTCCGTACAGGAGAAAGGCTTCTCCCCCGTGTGGCTTCGTAAATGTTCCAATAGATTCGATTTCTTGCCGAAACGTTTCCCGCATTCAGAACATGAAAATGGCTTCTCTCCTGTGTGAGTTCTCAGATGTCCTATAAGGTTTGATTTCTGATTAAAACTCTTGCCACATTCCGGACAGGAAAATGGCTTCTCCGCTGCGTCATATTTCTGGGGTCTCTCATTAAACTCATTACACAAATCTTCTCCTGATATATTGGACTGACTAATCAGTGAGTGACTGGATGAAGGTTCCTGGTCACCAGCGGATGGATCTGTGCTGTGAGGGACATCAGGAGATACTGGATTATCATCTTCTATGGGAAAAAGCATAAGAGGAACAAGAAAAACCCTATGTGGCTAACTAGTCTTGTAAGGAAAGCAATAAGCGAGAAAGATAAGGCGTTTAAGGTGTTAAAACGTGAAGGTAGCGATGAGGCATTACAGGATTATAGAGAGAAAAATAAATCCTGTAAAAAGCAGATAAAGGCTGCAAAAATAGAGACTGAGAGAAATATTGCCAGGGAGAGCAAAAATAATCCCAAATTATTTTTCAAGTATATAAATGATAAGAAACTAAAAACTGAGAGTGTGCGTCCCCTTAGAAATAACATGGGGGTCATGGTGGAAGGAGATGAGGAAAGGGCCAATCTACTGAATGTCGTCTTCTCAACTGTCTTTACCCAGGAAAATCCCCTGGTGGAAGACACAATGAGGAATAATGTTAATTCTTTTAGGAATGTCAACAGTTTAACTCAGGAAGAGGTACGGCGCCACTAAGATAGATAAATCACCGGTAAGTAATTGGCTTAGTGATAGAAAACAGAGGGTGGTCATTAATGGCACATTCTCAGATTGGGTTGACGTTACCAGTGGAGGCCACAGGGGTCAGTATTGGGGCCACTTCTTTTTAATATTTTTATTAATGACCTTGTAGTGGGTTTACACAGTCAAGTTTCAATATTTGCAGATGATACTAAGCTGTGTAAAGTAATAAATACTGAGGCCGATAGTTTAGCATTACAGAGGGATTTGTGGAAGCTTGAGGAGTTGGCAGAGAAATGGTTGATGAGGTTTAATGTAGATAAATGTAAAGTTATGCACTTGGGCCATGGAAACAAAAAGTATAATTATGTTCTAAACGGTCAATTACTTGGTAAAACTGAAGCTGAAAAGGACTTGGGGGTATTGGTGGATGGTAAACTTAATTTTAGTGACCAGAGCGAGGCGGCTGCTGCTAAAGCAAATAAAATTATGGGATGTATCAAGAGAGGAATAGATTCTCAGAATAAAGACATAGGGGCACATTTACTTACCCGGTCCAGTCGCGATCCAGCGGCGCGTTCTCTGCTCTGGATTCGGGTCCGGCCGGGATTTATGAATGTAGTTCTTCCGCCATCCACCAGGTGGCGCTGCTGCGCTGAAAGTCATCTCATCGCGCCGGAATGCACCACCTCGGTCCAGGTGAAGGTAAGCGCTCCCCAAGCGACACTTTTTTGGTTTTTAAATGCGGTGGGTTTTCCGAATACGTTGGGTTTTCGTTCGCGTTTTCCCGACGTGTTACCCTAATATTTCCGATTTGCGCCGTTTTCCCCTGAATTGCCCTGGGATTTTGGCGCACGCGATTGGATTGTGGTGCATCAGCGCTGGCATGCACGCGACGGATATCGGGGGGCGTGGCCGAACGTAAACCCTGCGGATTCGGAAAAACCGCTGCATTTTTTAAAAAAAACTGTCGCGGAGCTTGCACTTACCTTCACTCAGCCCGGCTCGGTGAACTCCAGTGCGTTCCGATGCTTTTCAGTGCAGCAGCGCCACCTGGTGCACGGCAGAGGAACTACCTTAATAAATCCCGGCCAGACCCGAATCCAGCGCAGAGAACGCGCCGCTGGATCGCAAATGGACCGGGTAAGTAAATCTGCCCCAGTGTGTACAGTTTTGGGCACCAGTGTATGAAAAAGATATAGTAGAGCTGGAACGGGTGCAGGGGAGATCAACCAGGATTATTAGGGGAATGGGGGGATTAGAATACACTGACAGATTACAAAATGTGGGATTATTCAGTTTAGAAAATAGACGACTGAGGGGAGACCTCATTACAATGTACAAATACCTGAACGGACAGTACAAGGATCTCTCCAAAGATCTTTTTATACCTCGGCCTGTGACCAGGACAAGGGGGCATCCTCTACGCCTAGAGGAGAGGCGATTCTACCATCACCATAGACAGGGGGCATCCTCTACACCTAGAGGAGAGGAGGTTCTACCATCACCTTAGACAGGGGCATCCTCTACACCTAGAGGAGAGGAGGTTCTACCATCACCATAGACAGGGGGCATCCTCTACACCTAGAGGAGAGGAGGTTATACCATCACCATAGACAGGAGGCATCCTCTACACCTAGAGGAGAGGAGGTTCTACCATCACCATAGACAGGGGGCATCCGGCGTCGCCAACGGTTTCCTCGGGAGAGGCGATTTCTTCTTCTTCTACTTTACAGTTTCGTGATAATGTAACTTTTCCTGCGGAGTGATTAAGGTTTCCAGTAATGGCTGAAAAAAAGTATTTAAAAAAAAAAAAGGAAGATAACAGACAGGTGAACACCGGATCAATGATACCACATGAAAAAAATTTTGGCAAATGAAATAGAACATCAATTCATTATTCTGGACAATTATCTCTATCCATAAGGCTGCGGTCACACGTGGCATTTTGAACCCGTTTTCGGCCCATTTTTAAGCAGTCCATTTAAAAAGCATGCGTTTTTGACCAGTTTTCCCAAATATCTTAATGAAAACCGATCAAAAACGGATGCGTTTTTTGTCGGACTGCTTCAAATTGGGCCACGTGTGACAACAGCCTTAGGCTGGCGGACACGACTGTGCTTGGTCTGTGAAACTAATGGGATTTATCACGGCTTTTACACCTGAAAACAGGCGTACAAGCCGTTATTTGGTTTTTAGACCTCTCCGTCTTCAATGCCAGTTAAGTGTGGAGGGGGCATTGCGGGCCATGCAGTGGTGGCACAGGAATTCCATATCAGGTCAGACCTGTCTCTCCTCTTACCCGGTGATGTGAGGGGCTGGTGGTCCTCCATCATGACCTCCTTGTACAGGTCCTTGTGTCCTTCTACATACTCCCACTCCTCCATGGAGAAATAGACAGCCACATCCTGACATCTTATAGGAACCTGACACACACAATGACACAGTCATCCCCCGGACCCCTCCCTTGTGTTATTATATCATGTCCCAGCATTCCCGGCAGCGCTCACCTCTCCGCTCAGCAGCTCAGTGATCCTGGAGGTAAGTTCTAGGATCTTCTGCTTATGTATCAGTGAATGAGGTGGAGGCTGGGTGATGGGGCTCTGGGTCCAGTAGGGAGACAGCAGCGACCCATTGCGTCATGGGGGACGTATATCGGCAGTATATACGATCCACCTTGAGGTAGTACGTGAATGCGCCTCTAGTTGGAGTTGCTGGTGGTTTATTATTGAATTGGATCTTGGTTTTCTGACAGGTTCTGTCAGTTTAACCTGTCAATTCTTTATGCTTTGTCCTCTGGTTTTGTGTACCTGTTTTGTCGACTACTCCTCTATGGCTTTGTATGTCGTCCTTGTCTACTGTTTGTACTTTGGCGCAGAAAGGGACTGCCGACCAGGTCACACTATCATGGTGGAGGCTGGGCACTAAGGAGGGGGAGTGGAAAGGTGGTTTAGTTTTAGGGATCAATGTTCTTGTGTATTCCAAGGCTTTCCCTCAATACATTACATTACACTGCTGAGAATATATGTACCAAAAGTGGATGGCGATAAAAATATACTTATTCATCAAAGAAACAATCCATATACAATAATTTAATGGAAATTTGACCAATTAAAAAAAAATAAATGTGTGTAATCTTTGAGGCACAGAATAGAGCCAAGTGCCCAAAACAGCAAAAAACCCCACTTATTTAGCAAAGTTGCAAACACAATTTTAATCAGCAACTTGCTCACTGCTCTGCCACAGCTTTCAATCGTCTTGGAATCCTGAGTGACAGCAATTTACAGTAAAAAGGAGGGGAAATTCAGATTATTCAGCTTGATCTTCACTCCAGGGTAAAGACCAGGAAGAGAAAAACGGAGAAGAGCTTTGTTGTTATTTGATATGTCAACGATAATCCGGACCTCCTAGGACCGGATTGCTAACTATGGCACAGCGGGGAACGCGACTTATCGACCTATTATAGGGTGGCACTCAGAGCCCTTCTGTGGGCATCAAGGCCAGCACCAGAGATGAATTACAGGTAGCTTCCGGCTAGTCCCAGACAGGCCCAGGACTTGCGCTGCACAGAGATATTTAAAGTGACAGATCTACCTGGGACATTATTTCAGCTATTGGTGCTTCAGGGCTGGTATAAATGAAAACTGTGACAGAGACGGGAAGTAAAATCACGAATTACATTTCTGGTGTTGGCACTTTACGATAAATAAGCAAGGTCTCTTTGTAGGTTTGGGCAACAGGTTCTAAAAGGTGGCCATCACTGTCCTAGGAACTCCACGCAGTCCAGGAAGCCCAGGACGTGTTGCTGTCTGAACAAAGCACATAGAGGCTATCAGGAGTCGCAGGATGGTTGCCCCATCTTCTGTCTGTCAACTTCGTCCTGGGTGGTGACTGGGTGCACCAGAGAGGCGGTGAGGGGACTCACTGGGGCTCCCGAGTCATTCAGGTTGGCCACCATGGGGCTAGGACCTTTAGGAAATACATATTCAGTTGTCACTGATGAGTAGATGGCCCCACCGACATTACCCACCAGACACTAAGAATCAAGACTGTCCTTCTCTCCTACTGGCAATGAAAAATGTCCACATTTTGGATACACGATAAGGTTTCACAGTCGTGATTTTTGATGTTTCGCAAGGAACTGATTTGTGGGTTTAAAAAGTTTCACCATTGTAACATGAAAATGGTTTCTCTCCTGTGTGAATTCTCTGATGTTCGATAAGACTAACTTTCTGATAATAAGTATCTTACCCATTCAAACCATTATACAACGGGTGGTCTCTGGTTGTGAGCCCTTTTCTGTGTTTATCAGCGCCGATTTCTGCCGGAAAACATCTTCCACATTCTGGACAAGACAACCGGGTTATCCCCGATGTGAATTCTAAGATGCTCCAAAAGGTCGATTTCCGACATAAATCATGTAAAAAACCTGAAAAATTCAGAAAATGATTAAAGGAGGTCACGGACGTGGTGTGAATTCTATGATGTTTCACAATCCCGATTCTGTCTGAAAAACATTTCCCGCACTCCAGAAACATGAAAAATGGCTTCCCCCCCGGAGTGAATTCTCTGGTGAATTCAACCAAGATTTGCTCTCTGGCCAAAGCATTTCCACATTCTAAATTGGAATATGGCCTTCTCCCCGCTGTGGGATTCTTCAAAGATGATCTATTAGAATCGACTTCTTACCAAAAAATTTCCGCATTCGGAAACGGAAACGGTTTTTCGCTCCCGTTGGATGGCTTCGCAGATGATCCATAAGAAGTCGTTTCCCTGAGTCAAAACATTTCTTCACATTCGGGACATGAAAAAGGGGCTTCTCCTCGGTGTGGTCTCTGATGGTGGATAAGACTGATTTATAGGCACAAAACACCTCCCCATTCTGAACATGAGAATGGTTTCTCATCGTGTTTGGTATTTCCGGTGTCTCTCGAGAGAAGCTTTATCCTTAAAGCATTTGAAGCACAGAGAACAATAAAAGGTGTTCTATCTCCATGAATGTTTTCAGTAATAGAAAGATCAAATCTAGTTTGAAACGTTCCCCTTCCTATTGTCAGTATGGTCGAACATGAGTGATGGACTAGATGGAGGTCTAGCGTCACGAGCTGGAACAGTATGTGCTGTGCGGGACTGGAGGAATTGATTTATTGAAATATTATCTAGTATGGAATTATTATCTTCTTCTTATGATAGGGAGATAAAAAGACGAGATCCACCATGAGTCTCCATCACCTTGTCGCCTGTAACAACAAAGAAAACAAAAAGGTACAAATGTACACAAGGCTTGACAGGCACCATGGTGCCGAGACCAAGAAGACTCGGAAGGGGCTACCACTGAACAAACTCTTTGCAAGGCATCTGCTTTCAAGTATAGAATCCCTGGCCCCCAAATATCTTTCTTCATTATCTTTGTTATCCCATGGCCCTCCCTCAAAATCAACTTTTAAAAGTATGCTGAGGGGCTTCTACAGTGGCATTCCCAGAGCCCTCCGTGTTGTGGCTCCCTGCTTGATGGAATGTCACATGTAGAGGTGAAGTGTGCTACGTGGCCAGCATGTAAAGGGGGTTGGGCAACGCCCCAGAGACCTTATGGGCTCATTAGCATAATTTTCAAAGGTGATTTAAAAGGAAGGAAGCCCATGGATAAAAATATAAGAAGATTCCACAGTTCATGTCTGGGTCTACATATATTAATTGTCCCGGGTTTATCAGGATGGATTATGTGGGAGATTTCCTTTAAGCACCAAAAAACTTTACTATGATAAACCGGTCTTTAAAAAATATTCATGTCCACGATTAGTTTTAGGGGGAGCACTGCACACAACAAATATGATTACAGGGGGCACTTAGAAGTTATACTACGATGTATTAATCACCACATCTGATTTCGTGCATTTGTACGGGGTAGCTCTTATTCCATATTAATGAAAGGTTGTACCATACAATGGACACCGGATACTGGGTTTCTAATTTCACTGTCGAGCCATTATCACTCCCTGCACCAAATGGATCATTAAAGGAAAAAAACTGTAATAAAACTACTAAAAACTATAAAAAAACTCAATGCTATACAAAAGTCAAAGAAAAATCTCAGCTTCCTAACATGATGATCGAGTGGGACCTCTGCTTTATTCCTGGACAGTCTGGGAATTGGAGGACGGGAACATCTCTATGGTGGATCTCTCCTACGGGACCATCTATAGGAAATAAAACAGGTGAATGATACATTGCTACATGTGTAGGAGCAGATGAGGGGGGAATTCTGGCTGACTCTCCTCTAGACAATCAGGGAAGGTAGGCTGTATACTACTGGGGCAAGCTGGGGTGGCTGTATACTACTGGGGCAAGCTGGGGTGGCTGTATACTACTGGGGGCAGGCTCTGGTGGCTGTATACTACTGGGGGCAGTGCTGTATACTACTGGGGGCAGGCTGGGCTGGCTGTATTCTGCAGGGGGCAGGCTGTATATTATAGGGGGCTGGCTGGCTATATACTAGGGGGGGGTCTGTGACCAATGCATTTCCCACCCTTGGCTTATACTCGAGTCAATAGGTTTTTACCAGTTTTTGGTGGTAAAATTAGGGGTCTCGGCTTATACTCAAGTATATACGGTAAACACTGGGAAAAACGTTATTATATTTTGATAGATCGGACATTTTCGGATGCGGCAATATCTCACATGTTTATGATATTTACTATTTATATCAGTTCTAGGGAAAGGGGGGGTGATTTGAATTTCTCGGATTTTTTCTATGTATATATTTTTTTTTTTTCAACTTTTTAAAAAAATCTTTTACTTTAACCCTAGGTTATCTGATTGATTCCACCATATATCCTGCATAGTACAGTATGGCAGTATATGTGTATTTTGCACATTATCTATTACAATGTGCAAATCGCACATTACAATAGATAGCCTAAGACATTACAGCTTTCGTGTGACCCGAGGCTGTCATGGCAACAGATTGCTGCTTCTCGATGACATCTCAGGGAGCGACGACCCAAGCCAAGATGGCGGCGCCGGGGTGGGGGTTTGGGGGGGGGGGGGTTTGTAGGGCGCAATATGATTTAGCATTTTGCAATTATATTGTAAGATCTGTGCCCTTCAGCGCCCACCTATGTCCATAAAGTACCTAGGATGCGCTGATGAATGTGATTCGGTTCTTCTGTACTGAACACTGCTTTAGGCCTCATTCAAACGAACGTATGGATACAGCTGCGCGCAGGAGAGCGCCTCCCCTCCCCTCTCCATAGAGAAGCAAGAGGCTGGTGCCACAACCCAGCAAAATATGGGGTATGTGCTCACCGCACCGTGAACGGGCACAATAGGCGTCAATGGGGACCGATATCCGTCCGCAAACAGTGTGGCTGGATATCGCTCCCATTACGTTTGTCTGAATGAGGCCTTACTCTTTTTCCTGGCTTTCTTAAAGGAAACCTACCACCCTGGATCTACCTGTTAAGGTAGATCCAGTGGCAGGTTCCTCTAATTTGCGCTAGTCCTTTAGTGCCCCAAATCTTTTAGAAATTTTAATGGTCCTTATATGCAAATTTACTAAAGAGGCTACTTGGGTATGGAGTAGCTGGAGCTCAGCTACACGGTGCGGCTACTCCAAACCCCAGTAGCCTCTTGCGATCCATCTACCAATACATCTTTAGTGCGAAGCTACGAGGAGCCACGCACACTCGTCTGCAAAGGTTTCTTCGCATGCGCAGAGCGCAGGTTGGCGGCTTTGCTCTCTGCCCCAAAGCCGGAGTTACGGGGCATGCGCAGAAGTCGGCTTCACGGACGAAAATCTATTGGTAGGTGGAATAGCCGGCTGGGCGTGGAGTAGCCTCACCGTGTAGCCTCAGCTCCGGCTACTCCACGCCCCAGTAGCCTCTTTAGTACATTTGCATATAAGGGCCATTGAAGATTCTAAGATTTGGGGCTACAGATTAGAGGAACCTGCCACCTGATCTACCTTGATAGGTAGATCCGTGGTGGTAGGTTTTCTTTCATTTCCACCACACCTGTCTATCACCTGTAGATATCGCTCTGGGTTGTAAAGTTTATTTAGATGATATGGACAGGATCTTCTTTTCCTGATGATATGTCAGGGAACCGGTCCAGTCACAGTCTGGACTAAGACTCTTACATCTCATAAAAGGTTTCTCTCTGTGCTCGATATAAGTCTTAGGCTGGATTCACACGACCGGTGCCCCCGTACCGTAGCACGGCGGGCACACGGCAGCGTGCGGGGAGAGGAGGAGGGGGAGAGCGCTGCTCACCCCCGCCCCTCTCCATAGGGATATATGGCGCACGGCGCCGTATGCCCTGAAAAAATAGGACATGTTCTATTTTTTCACGGGGCACGGAGCAGTACCGCTCCCGTAGGGCGCCGTCACCTGTAGATATCGCTCTGGGTTGTAAAGTTTATTTAGATGATATAGACAGGATCTTCTTTTCCTGATGATATGTCAGGGAACCGGTCCAGTCACAGTCTGGACTAAGACTCTTACATCTCATAAAAGGTTTCTCTCTGTGCTCGATATAAGTCTTAGGCTGGATTCACACGACCAGTGCCCGCCGTACCGTAGCACGGCGGGCACACGGCAGCGTGCGGGGAGAGGAGGAGGGGGAGAGCGCTGCTCACCCCCGCCCCTCTCCATAGGGATATATGGCGCACGGCGCCGTATGCCCTGAAAAAATAGGACATGTTCTATTTTTTCACGGGGCACGGAGCAGTACCTCTCCCGTAGGGCGCCGCGCGCCCATTGCCGTCTATGGGGGACGTATATCGGCCGTATATACGTCCCCCTTGCGGTAGTGTGAATGCAGCCTTTGTAGGAGTTTGCTGGTGTTTATTTTGACATCTGTATCTTGGTTTTCTGACAGGTTCTGATCAGTTTAACCTGTCTAATTCTTTACTGCTTTGTCCTCTTGGTTTGTACCCGTATTTGTCGACTACTCTTCTATGTTTGTATTGTCTAGTCCTTGTCTCTGTGTTTGTACTTTGGCGCAGAAAGGGACTGCCGACCAGTTGTCACCTATCATTAGGTGGAGGCTGGGCAATAAGGAAGGGACAGCTGGAAAGGTGGTTTAGTTTTAGGGATCACTGTTCTTGTCTATCCAAGGCTTTCCCTCACTACATTACATTACACTGCGTGAAATATATGTATCCAAAAGTGGTGGCGATAAAAAATATACCTTATTCCACAAAAAAACAATCCATCATACAATAATTTTAATGGAAATTTGACAATAAAAAAAATAAATGTGTTTAATCTTTGAGGCACAGAATAGGCCAAGTGCCCAAACTACAGCAAAAACCCCACTTATTTATCAAAGTGCAACACAATTTTATCAGCAACTTGCTCCCTGCTCTGCCACAGCTTTCAATCGTATTGGCATCCTGAGGACAGCAATACAGTAAAAGGGAGGGGAAATTCAGATTATCAGCTTGTATCTTCACTCCAGGGTAACGAACAGGAAGAACCACGGAGCAGAAGCTGTAACGATAATCCAGACCTCCTAGGGCAGTGATGGCTAACCTATGGCACGGGTGCCAGAGGTGGCACTCAGAGCCCTTTCTGTGGGCACTCAGGCCATCACCAGAGAGGACTCCAGGTATCTTCCTGCAGTCCCAGACAGTCAGGACTTGCTGTGCACAGAGATATTTTAAAGTGACAGCTCTACCTGGGACTATATTCTGCTTTATTGGTGTCCTCAGGGTGCTGGTATCAATGAAAACTGACAGAGAAGGGAGTATAAATCACAAATTATATTTCTATGTTGGCACTTTGCGATAAATAAGCGGGTCTTTGTTGTAGTTTGGGCACTCGGTCTCTAAAAGGTTTGCCATCACTGTCCTAGGACCTCCCGCAGTCCCAGGAAGCCCAGGAAGTGTTGCTGAACACAGCACATCGAGGGCTATCCAGGGTCGCAGGATGGTGCCCCCTCTTTCTGTCTGTCAAACTCTGTCCTGGGGTGGTGACTGGGTGCACACAGAGATGGCTGTGAGGGCCTCCTTGGGCTCCCGAGTCATAGGTTGGCCACCATTGGGCTAGACCTTTAGGAAATACATATTCTGTTTGTCACTGATGAGTAGATGGCACCGAATTACCCACCAGACACTAAGAATCAAGATGTCTTCTCCTCTGTCAATGAAACACGTCCCACATTTTGGATACCGATACGGGTTCCACCATTATGAATTCTTTGATGTTTCGCAAGACTTGATTTGTGGTTAAAACGTTTCATATAAACGGGTCGTCTCTGGTGTGAGCCCTCTGATGTTTAATCAGCGCCGATTTCTGCCGAAAACATCTTCCACATTCTGGACAAGAAAACGGCGTCTCCCCCGTGTTCCCTCCCGCAACGATGTATTTTAAAGTTCTGGAATAAAGAATTAACTTTTATCGGTGAGTGCCAGCTCTATTTTTCCTTCTACTGCATTGCTTGTTGCACCTATATGGACGCTTTACGAGCGAAGGGCACCACTCTTGTTTTTTCTATGGTTGATGCCTCATATTAGCATGTTGTATGCTGAAAATATTTATGGACATATTCATGAAAATGCTTTTATGCAGTGCCCCTCATCCTTCTGAACAATCTACTAGTATCTGATACATATAAAAAGAGAGATCAGAGTCATGAGATGGATATAAGACACAATGCCCTGCAGTCAGCTCTGCTTTTTCCTCTATAAAACACACAGTCAGCACTGCTATGCTCCCTCCCTTCGGATCAAGACCTTATTTTGTCTGCAGAGCTTCTGCCGGATAGGAAGTCCCTGTGTCTGTAGCGCTCTCTGCCTCCTGACCCTCTCCCTGCAGTACAGGAGAAGATATTCATGTGAGAGGAATCTGCCCAGGGGCGTATCCAGGGGCAGCTAAAATGTAAACACCCGGACTGAGGGAGACAGGGGGCAATTATATCTGTGAAATGCTGGATTTTTGTTAATAACAGGGAATTAGAGAATGTGTTATTTTGTTATCCTGTTTATCCTGTTGTGGGTAATTCAAAAATAAAAAATATAAATACATGAAATTTCCACATTGGATTTTAGGATAAAAAACTTTGTGTGAACATATATAAAAGTAGCTTCGCTGAGTTGTGCCTAAAACACGTCCCACAATCTGCACATCACGACGGCTTCCCTCCTGTGTGAGTGCGTTGATGCTTCCCAAGACTTGATTTGTGGTTAAAACTTTTCCCACATTCGGAACATGAAAATGGTTTCTCCCCCGTGTGAATTCTCAGATGTTCCATCAGACTTGAATAGTTGCCAAAATATTTCTGACATTCTGTACAGGAAAACGGCGTCTCCCCCGTGTGGATTCTCAGATGCTCCATTAGACTTGATTTCTGGCTAAAACATTTCCCACATTCAGAACATATAAATGGATTCTCCCCCGTGTGAGTTCTCTGATGTTTAACCAGAATCGTTTTCTGCCTGAAACATTTCCCGCATTCTAGGCAGGAGAACGGCTTCTCCCCCGTGTGAATTCTCAGATGCTTAACAAGACTTGATCTGAGGCTAAAACACTTCCCACATTCAGTACATGAAAATGGCTTCTCCCCCGTGTGGCTTCTTAGATGCTCCCTAAGAATTGATTTTTTGCCGAAACATTTGCCACATTCCGAACATGAAAATGGCTTCTCTCCCGTGTGAGTTCGTAGATGTTCCATAAGATTTGATCTCTGATTGAAACGTTTTGCGCATTCTGGACAGGAATATGGCATCTCCCCGGCGTGATTTTTATAATGTCGCTCGAGAGAAGCTTTACGTGAGAAGCATTTATAACATTCTGGACATGAAAATAGCTTTTCATCATTCAGCGTTGTATCATGTCTTGGGACTTCTCTCATCTTGCCTTCATCTGGAAAAAGAAACAAAAATTAATATATCCCAACATCTGCAGAAAGGCAAAAGGAATGACCTTATATGTGCTAAAATACAAAGATTAACATAAAGTACGCATAACTATCCCTATATTGTTATCCCCTATCCCTGAAAGTTTCCGCAGTCCCTTTGTAAAGTTGACCTTACCATCTTTGCAAATGACCCCCGTGTGAGTCCGATCAACGTCTTTCCTATGAGCTGCATCCAGGATATTTATGTTCTTCCTGCTTGACCGCACTTTCAGTTCATTCCCCTCGATGAAGAAAATTCCTCAGGGAAGAATGAGCTGATTTCTCTTCAGCCAATCACATACAGCCAGTGTCTCTCAACCACCCTCATCCCCCTCCCTCAGAAATACTCTTCAGTGAGTCACACACAGCCAGCTTCTCTCAACCCCTTGATTCACCCCTCCCTCAGGAATTCTCTTTAGCAAGTCACACAGCAAGCGTCTCTCTTATTACTGAGGGAGGGGTAAGTAGTGTAGCAGAGCTGTGTTCACAGGTCTGAAGAGAAAGCAGAACCCTTGTCAATCAGTTGTCAATCAGGTTTAGCTGAGCTGAAAAATTGTCCAAATATGTATAGATGGCGAGTCAACTTTACAAATGGAAAGTGGAACTTTTCAGGCCTGGAGAAGAACAATATAGGGATAGTTGTACTGCTGTATAGTAGCAGTTTTCCAATATATGTTTAGTTTGTGTGGGTTAGTTTAACTAAAAAGTTTCCTTTAACCCTCTTGACCTTGTCAGTGGATCAAGTACTAACACTTTTTCCATTTTCTTCCCCCTAGAAGACCAAGAAATTTACAAAAGGCTTTTACCATCCACTGAGGGGTTTAAGAATCCACTTGTCCATCCTCCATCTTCTTCCTGCAAGTATCACAAATGTAAGTATAGAGAGGATTCTGTATATAAACCTAGAACATGTAGTATAAGGCCGAGGTATAGAAACTCGAAGCCACTAAGTGATCTGCCATAAGTGATGACCAGGGACGCGGGGACCGAAATGGCAAAGTTCAGGTTCATACGAAACTGTGCCTGTTTGGGTTCACTGGACACAACCCTGGAGTTCATTAAAAGTTTAGGTTCGGATGGGACATTGGTACCGGCACATATTTACCACATCTATTTAAATGGCGCTGGAGACCGACACAGCTGATCTTCAGAGCTTGTTGGGTAACGACAAATTCACTTCCGTTACTGGGCTTCACCCTGTCAGAGCCCTGAGGGCCCAGTATACAAGATGGAACATGATGCTCCAGCTAAGTGGTGGTAGTAAAGGGAGCAGAAGGGATGGACAACGCAGAAGGTACCTCACTAGGAAGCCAATGACCCTTTCTATACACAACCTCGTGATTTTTCCTGGATTTTGTTGTTATCCAGTCACCAGGATGGAAGAAATCTCAGCTTCTCCTACCTGATAATCCAGTGAGATAAGATGATTTTCCTCCTGGAAATATGGAGGACTCGGACATCTCTCTGGTTCCTCTTTAATATCCTGGGAATGTGGAGGACGTGGGGACATCTCTCTGGGGGATCTCTCCTACTGGATCCATCTATAGGAAATACACAGTGACTGATACATTGTCTACATGTGATGAGCAGAGTGGGAATCTGGCTGACTCTCCTCTCAATCGGAAGGTCTCCTCTTACCTGGTGATTGAGGGTCTGGTGGTCCTCCATCATGACGCTCCTTTGTACGGTCCTTGTGTCCTTCTACATACTCCCACTCCTCCATGGAGAAAAACAAGCCCACATCCTGACATCTTATAGGAACCTGACAACCACAGTGACACAGTCATCCCCCGGACCCCTCCCTTGTGTTTTATATTCATGTCCGCATTCTGCCGCAGCGCGCTCCCTCTCCGCTCAGCAGCTCAGTGATCCTGGAGGTAAGTTCTGGGATCTTCTGCTCATGTATCGATGAATGAGGTGCGGCCTGGGTGCTGGTGCTCTGGGGGGTCACACACTCACCAACGACTCTTCACTACTGTGTAATCCTTTGTATGGGGTAGACACTGAGCACTATCATCTTCCTAAGACTCGCGTTCACCTCTCAGTCTTTCCCTGTTGTATTCCTATAGATAAGAGCGTTCCTGGGAGCAACTTCCCCTCTCCAGTTATCCAGTAGATGCTCTAGGGTGAGGTCCAGGGATGCCGGCAGCCGTGGGTCTTCTGTCGCTCCAATCCCTCTGGTCATGATGGAAATCACCAATTTTTTTCAAAAGGAAGTTTCCATATGATGGTTCTGTACCTGAGAAAGCACAAGTAGGAATGATAGACAAAACTACATCTGAAGCTTCTACAACTGGAATCATAGCACAACTCTCATAGGCTATTAGTAGTGGTGTAGAGATGAAGGGTATTCCCAGCACATGTTTTCGATGGGGGGGGGGGGGGGGTACTGCGACTCCAGTCAGGGGCCCAGATATTTCCATAATGAAGGGAGGGCCCGGGCCCCCAGTGTCACAGTCCCCCTTGGGCCCACAGCCAAGCCGCCCTGATGTATATAGCTGACCCAGCCCCACTGTGGTATATACGAGCCACCCCCTGTAGTATTGCCATCCCCCTGTATGTCTATAGCCAGCCCCCTGTAGTCAATATATCCAGCCATCCCAGTAGTACTAGCTAGCCCCCTGTAGTAGATAAGCCGCCATCATCCCCCGCATCCCCCCATGAGCCGGCAAATCCCCCGCTCGTCCCCGCATCCCGCCCAACCCGAGTCACCGAGCGCGCCAGAGCCTGCTGGCCATCCGCAGCAGTCTAGGTACTGAAGGGGGTCCGCTACGGAAGTAAGAATCGGGATGTGCTTTTTGGGGATTTGGATTATATCTCCGACGCCCGCCCCCCCGTTAGTAATAGCCAGCATCCCCCTTTAGTATAATAGCCGGCGCCCCAGTACATATAGCCAGCCCCAAGTACTATAAATGCCACGCCATCCCCGAGTATATCTAGCTAGCCCCCTGAGTAATATAGCCTTCCACCCCCGTAGTATATAGCCTGCTTTCCCCTGTAGTATTAGCAGGCAGCTCCCCTGTAGTATACAGCCAGCCGCCCCATGTATTATAGCCTGCCAGCCCCCTTGTAGTATATAGCCTTCCGCCCCTGTGAGTTTATACGCAAGGCCCCCCCTGTTTTGTATATAGTCTGTCTGCTGCCCTGTAGTATATAACCTGGCAGCCCCTGTAGTATATAGACAGCCAGCCCGCTTGCTATCGCAGCCAGCCCTGTAGTATTAGCCAGCCCCCTGTAGTATACTGCCAGCCCCTGTAGTATATAGCCAGCCAGCCCCCTCATAGTAAAGTGACGCCATAGTAGTACAGCCTCAGCCCCCCAGTAGTATACAGCCTGCCGACCCCATAGATAACAGCCCCCGCCCATGAGAGGCCAGACCAGTCCTTGTAGTATATACCAGTCCCATGTAGTATCATAGCCTTGCCAGCCCCTGTAGCTACCGCCAGCCAGCCCCCTTAGTAATAGCAACCAGCCCCGTAGTATTACATCCCCTGTTAGTATATAGTCCAGACAGCCATCCATGTAATATATAGCCATGCGCTGCCCCTGGAATAGACCTGCCAGCCCCGTTAGTTATCAGCCAGCCCTGTAGTATATAGCCCAGTCCCCAGGCCCCTGTCGTATTAGCCGGCCCCCGTGTATATATAGCCAGCCCATCGTGTAGTATATAGCCGCCCCCAGTACTAGTATAGCCTGCACACCTGTAGATATATGCAGCCACCCCTGAGTCCCAGCCCTCATATACCAGCCCCCTGTAGTATATAGCCATTCCCACTGTATTATATAGCCAGCCAGCCCCCGTGTAGTATAGTGCAGCCATAGTATATAGGCATCCAGCCCCCCAGTAGTATATAGCCAGCCACCCCTCTGTAGTACCTAGCCAGCCGCCAGCCCCCTGTAGTATATAGCCAGCCAGCCCCATGTAATATATAGCCAGCCCTATGTAGTATATAGCCAGCCCCTGTAGTATATACCTGCCAGCCCCTGTAATATATAACCTGCCAGCCCTGTACTATATAGACAGCCAGCCCACTGTAGTATATAGCCAACCACCCCCCTGTAGTATATGCAGCCGCACCCTGTAGTATAGCCCAGCCCCCTGAGCTATAGCCGCCCCAGTACTTAAACAGCCAGCCCCAGAAGTATATAGCTAGCCCCCTGTAGTATATAGCCTTCCACCCCCTGTCGTAGATAGCCTGCTTTCCCCTGTAGTATATAGCCAGCCAGCCCCCTGTAGTATACAGCCAGCCAGCCCCATGTATTATGCCTGCCACCCCCTGTAGTATATAGCCTCCAGCCCCTGTAGTATATACCAGCCATCCCCCTGTAGTATATAGTCGCCTGCCCCTGTAGTATATAACCCCTGGTCCAGCCCCTGTCGATATATAGACAAGCCAGCCCCCTGTAGCAGCATACCAGCCAGCCCCCTTGTATATATAGCCAGCCCCTGTAGTATATAGCCCAGCCCCTGTAGTAGATACCCAGCCCCAGTAGCAGTATTCGCCCGCCCCCAGTAGTATAAAGCCGCCAGCCCCAGTAGTATACAGCCTTGCCAGCCCCTGTAGTATATAGCCAGCCAGCCCCCATGTAGTTATATAGCCAGCCCCATGTAGTATAGCCTGCCAGCCCCTGTAGTATACAGCCAGCCAGCCCCTGTAGTATATAGCCAGCCAGCCCCCTGTAGTATATAGCCATCCCCCTGTAGTATATAGCCAGCCAGCCCCCTGTAATATATAGCCTGCCTGCCCCTGTAGTATATAACCTGCCAGCCCCTGTAGTATATAGACAGCAGCCCCCTGTAGTATATAGCCAGCCAGCCCCTTGTAGTATATAGCCAGCCCCCTGTAGTATATAGCCAGCCCCTGTAAGTTATAGCCAGCCCCTGTAGTATATAGCCAGCCCCCTGTAGTATATAGCCAGCCACCCCCCTGTAGTATAGCCAACCAGCCCCCTGTAGTATATAGCCATCCCCCTGTAGTATATAGCCAGCCAGCCCCTTGTAGATATAGCCAGTCCCAAGTAGTATAAGGCATCCAGCCCCCTAGTATATAGCCAGCCACCCCTCTGTAGTACCTAGCCAGCCCCCCTGTGAGTTATAGCCAGCCAGGCCCCATGTATATATCCAGCCCTATGTGTATTAGCCAGCCCCGTAGTATATAGCCTGCCAGCCCCTGTAATATATCCTGCCAGCCCTGTACTATATAGACAGCCACCCACTTATATAGCCAGCCAGCCCACGGTATATATAGCCAGCCCCTCTGTAGTATATATAGCCTGCCAGCCCCCAGTAGTATACAGCCTGCAGCCCCGTAGTATATAGCCAGCCCAGCCCACTGTAGTAATATAGCCAGCCATCCCCTGTAGTATATTAGCCTGCCAGCCCCTGTAGTATACAGCCAGCCCCCTGTAGTATATAGCCAACCAGCCCCCTGTAGTATATAGCCAACCCCCTGTAGTCCATAGCCAGCCAGCCCCCTGTAGTATATAGCCAGCCCCTTGTAGTAGTAAGCTCAGTCACCCAAGTAGTTATAGCCCGCCCAGCCCCCGTAGTTTTGCCATCCATGCCCTGTAGTATAGGCCAGCCAAGCCCCATGTATATACAGCCAGCCCCCTGTAAGTATATAGCGCACCCATGTAGTATATAGCCAGCAGCCCCGTATAAGTATATAGCCAGCCACGCTCCTGGTAGTAATAGCCAGCCCCCTGTAGTATATAGCCAGCCTCCAGTAGTATATAGCCAGCCCCCAGCAGTATATAGCCAGCAACCAGTAGTATACAGCCTGCTGCCCATATAGTATATAACCTGCCAGCCCCTGTAGTATATAGCCAGCCAGCCCCTTGTAGTATATAGCCAGCCAGACCCCTGTAGTATATAGCCAGCCCCTGTAGTATATGGCCAGCCAGCCCCTGTAGTATACAGCCAGCCAGCTCCCTTTAGTGTACATCCAGCCAGCCCCATGTAGTATACAGCCAGCCTGCCCCCTTAGTATGTATCCAGCCTGTATATACCCCATGTAGTATATAGCCTGCCAGCCCCCAGTAGTATATAGCCATCCAGCCCCATTTAGTATATAGTCAGCCCGTATAAAAAAATAAACTTACATACTTACCCTCCGGTGTCTCCGATGCTCCTCTTCTGTCTTCTTTCCGCTGTAACAGCCAGCAGAGACGCGTCCAAGCGATCTGCCGGCTGGCGCATACTACGACGTCACCAGCGGCCGCATCATAGTATGCGCCAGCCGGCAGATCGCATGGATTGCCGGAAGGAGAGTATGTACGGTATGTTTATTTTTTTTATTGACTCATGTATAAGCCGAGGTGAGGTTTTCAGCACATTTTTTGTACACAAGTATAATAGGGTTTATATGTTTGTGTGGTAATGGTAATGTATCTATGTACAGTAGTTATCTTGGTTCTGGTGATGTATCTGTGTAATAAGCATGATTCTGGTAATGTGTGTAGTAATCTTGGTCCTGGTAATGTATCTATCTTGTTTCCCCAAAAATAAGACCTAGGACAATTTTTTTCAAGTTTAGAAATATAAGCCCCCCCCCCCCCCTGAAAATAAGACCTAGAGGCCGTCATTAGTACAGCTTCCCCTGAGCAGTACATTAGTATCAATGGATAAAATCACAGACAATCTAAGTAGTAAGCTTGG
Organism: Engystomops pustulosus; assembly: GCA_019512145.1. Lineage (NCBI taxonomy): Eukaryota > Metazoa > Chordata > Amphibia > Anura > Leptodactylidae > Engystomops > Engystomops pustulosus. The sequence continues at coordinate 158,495 of WNYA01000212.1, read as the reverse complement.
TTCTGGTAATGTATCTATGTAGTATGCGTGTTCTGTAATTATTAGTATGCTTGGTTCTGTAAGTTCTATGTAGTAGCTGGCGTTCGGTAAGTGTATCTATGTAGTGAGCTGGGTTCGTATGTATCTGTAGTAGCTGGTTTGGTATGTATCCATGTAGTAAGCTTGGTTCTGGTAATGTATCCATGTAGTAAGCTTGGTTCTGGTAATGTATCCATGTAGTAAGCTTGGTTCTGGTAATGTACTGACTCAGTTGTAGAGAGCTTGGTTCTGGTAATGTATCCATGTAGTAAGCTTGGTTCTGGTAATGTATCCATGTAGTAAGCTTGGTTCTGGTAATGTATGTATCCATGTAGTAAGCTTGGTTCTGGTAATATATCCATGTAGTAAGCTTGGTTCTGGTAATATATCCATGTAGTAAGCTTGGTTCTGCTAATATATCCATGTAGTAAGCTTGGTCGCTAATATCCCATGTATAACTGGTGCTAATATATCCATGTAGTAAGCTGGTCTGGTAATATATCCATGTAGTAAGCTTGGTTCGGTGGATGATCGATGTGTAATCTTGGTTCTGTATGTATCATTGTAAGCTTGGTTCGATAATGTATCTATGTAGTAAGATTGGTTTCTGATATGTAATCTAATTAGTAGCTTGTTCTGAATGTAATCGATGTAGTAAGCTTGGTTCTGATAATGTATCTATGTCGATGAAGCTTGGTTCTGATAATGTATCTATGTAGTAAGCTTGGTTCTGATATGTATCTATGTAGTAGTTTGGCTTTGGTGCTGTATCTATGAATAATACTGCATTTTTGTACTTTTATAGCGCAGGGCCCGCGATAATCTTACACGTGTGTAGTGGTATAAGATGGAAATAATAAATAGTGCAAAATTTGCAAGTCGGGCCCTGGAATTCCTAGTGGCAGCCCTGTAAGCTATAGTGGCCTTTGTGCGTCTGAGCTGCAATATCAAGAGCAGCCACCGAGCAATGTACGCGCTGATGGAAGGATGCAAGCAACAAACACGTCAATGCGAATCCTGACGCCTCTTCATGTTACTATTCCCAAACCGCCCCTTTAATATGTTAAAAGCAGGAAAAGTGGGAAAGTGTCAGGATCCGAACCGCAGTGACCAAAGCTAAATCGTATCTACGACGAAACAAGTCGCTACAATCACACACACCCCGACCAATCACTGACCTGCAGCTTCATGCTAGTGGTGTCAGGACCTGCAGTGATGTCACAGCCATGTGATCAGTAACATGCAGGAAGTGCCTGGTCACATGACCATGACATCATCACAGGTCCTGTAGTTACTTTTTTGTTTTATTTTTTTTCAGGAAGCCCTCGTGTTTTCAAGGGGTTGTCCGACTTTCATAAAAATGGTGGTCCGCCAGGTCTAAATGGGTTAATCAGAACTGCCGGTGGTCGTTTGTTCCTGGAAGTGGGGCTTTTATAGATGCCCCAGTGCCCAGGATACTACGAGGAAAACTTGTAAAAGAAAAAAAAAAATGACGGGATGTGTGAAACATTGAGGGCGCGTTCACACGTTGCGTTTTGGTTGCGTTTTCATTGCATTTGAAACGCATATACACGCTGATGAGAGGTAATTGCTATAAATTACATTACGTTACGTTTGTAACGCAAGTTAACGCAGGTGTTAACAAAATGCATGCGTTAACGCTTTGTTAACACATGCGTCAACATCGCGTTTACGATGCGTTTTGTAAACGGAAATGTTAACTGTGTGATTATTAGGCAATCGCCTCTCATCAGCTTGTATTATGCGTTTCAAACGCAATGAGAAACGCAGGTCAAAACGCACGTGTGAACGCGCCCTGAGGCGCTAGCTGTTTAACCCCTCCGCTTAGGAGACTTATTTCTCGTTTTCCTGTTAGATTTGCCATACTAAGAACGTCTTCCTGAGGGTGATGGCACAGTGGCGTTTTGAATGTTTTTTGGGTCCGTTTTTAAGCAGTTGTAAAAAACGCATGCGTTTTTTGACAGGTTTGACCAATTATCTTAATAAAACTTGTCAAAAACCGATGCGTTTTGTGACAGCTGCTTAAAACGGACCAAAAAGTGGTTCAAAACGCCACGTGTGCCATCACCTTAGGGTGGTGACACACTGGCGGTTTTAGGCTGTTTTGACAGGTTTGATGACAATTATCTTATTCAAATGGTCAAAAATGCATGCGTTTTTTCAATCGAAACCACTAACTACAACGCCAAGAACCCTTGTTGCGATTTACTTACCCGGTCCGTTCGCGATCCAGCGGCGCGTTCTCTGCGGTGGATTCGGGTCCGGTCGGGATTCATCAAGGTAGTTCCTCCGCCGTCCACCAGGTGGCGCTGCTGCGCTGAAAAGCATCTGAACGCACTCAACTTCACCAAGCCGGACCAAGTGAAGGTAAGTGCGTCCCAAGCGACACTTTTATTGTTTTAAATACGGCGTTTTTTCCGAATCCGTCGGGTTTTTCGTTCGGCCACGCCCCCCGATTTCCGTCGCATGCATGCCGGCGCCGATGCGCCACAATCCGATCGCGTGCGCCAAAATCCCGGGGCAATTCAGGGAACAATCGGCGCAAATCGGAAATATTCGGGTAACACGTCGGGAAACCGCGAATCGGGCCCTTAGTAAACGACCCCCCATGTGTTTAAACAGGTACCTTTATCTGAATCCGTTTGAATAAACAGACACCTTACTTTCCGCTTGTCTCAGTTAGTTTTACGTTTTTTCCTTATTTTACCCATCAATTTATTTTAGAATCCTACTATCTGCTCAAATAACGGAAGATGTAAAGACTGATGTTACCAGACACCATTGCGAGTCTATTGAAATCAATGGTTCTCCCCACCATCAAAACTTTATTTATTTATCTCATTTAAAGGGAACCTGTCACCAGGAGAGGCATGTTATGCACACCACCGGTCCCCGCAGAGCATGGTACACACACTGCCAAACTGTTTTTGTATTAAAATTGCTTTTACAGCTGTTATATTGCACCTTTCTGTAACCCCTGGGTGTGGATATAGAGAAGCAGTTTTCCAGCACGCACATTCAGATGGATGCTGACCGCGCAGGCGCAAGAACGCCTATAATGGTCAGTGAGACGCGCAGGCGGCGGGTGGAACATATAGTGGTGATAGAACAGGGTGCATTCCACCGGCCTCACAACCGCAGAACAGTGAGTCCAGTGCTTATAAAACAGCCTTTGTTCAATCCATCAAAGGACGGTAGGTGCCACCGGACAGCGGCGCAGGAGAACGAGAGCGCCGGAGAAGGGAAGTACCAGTTTATTTTTTTTTTTACAGTCCCTTGCAGCCCACCTCTAGATTTTTTCATAAACTCGGACATCCCCTTTACATAAGCAGCCCAGGACCTCCACATCCAGCATCTTCACCTCCAAGATCATAGGAGACCATCCGCCCTGTCCAAATGCATCTCAGGAAAGCTCCTCTGCACGCTTGTTGTCCTCAGGGGGGTCTGCACCTGAGTGTTGCTCGTCATCTGAACCGACTTGAGTGGGCAAAAGCTCATATGCAATGGCGTCTGGCACGTTGGAGAGGTTTTTTTTCTTTACAAATGAGTCACGGTTTTCAATGTACAAGGCAGATGGGAGACAATGGGGCAGGTCCTGTCGCGATCCAGCGGCGCCTTCTCAGTCGAGGATTCGGGTCTTCCGGCGATTCACTAAGGTAGTGCGCCCGATGCTGCTGCGCTGAAGTCCATCGGAGTTCGCAGGAGTTTACGATCCTATCTTGGGTGCAGGTAAGCGCATGTCAAGCGTCACTTTTTTTTAAAAATTCGGCGGTTTTGCCGAATCCATCGGGTTTTACGACGGCCACATCCCCCAATTTCCGTCGCGTGAAAGCCGGCGCCGATGCGCCACAATCCGGTCATGTGCGCCAAAATCCTGGGGCAATTCAGGGAAAACCGGCGCAAATCGGAAAAATACGGGAAAAAATGCGCAAATCGGACCCTTAGTAAATGACCCCCAATGGCCTCATTTGTTAAAGTGTCTGCTCCAGTTTTCTGTCTGACTTTGCACTAGAAAGAAGGTGAAAACTGCTTGTACATGTATTTATAAAGTGTCTGCGCCAGTTTTGTGTCGCGGCTGCTCATAAAGGGGGATGAATCTGGCGCCCCCTGCACAATCAACAGGCAAACTGCACATAGAACAGACTGCACTGGTCCTGATAAATGTGACCCTGTGTGTATGGCCTTGTGTGGGGAAGCAGTTTGGTGATGTCAATGGCTCCTGGTGACATTGGGGCTATGGTATGGGCAGGTTGTGTTAATTGGATGGGCAGGTGGTGGCAATCAGATTAGGGTATGTGAAGGTGGTAGGGTTATGGTGAGGTTATGGTATGAGAAGGTGGTAGGGTTATGGTGTGGGTAGGTGGTGGTGGTAGTCGGGTTATGGTATGAGCGGGTGGTGATGGTGAGGTTATGGTATTGGCAGGTGACATCTGATGAGATACTGCTGTGCCATTCATCCATTGTATCCGGTGGGTCCATGCCCTCATCATCACCTGCTTGGACTACTGCAACATCCTTCTCTGTGGTCTCCCAAATAACTTTCTTACGCCTCTCCAATCTATCCTTAACTCTGCTGCCCGGCTCATCCCTTTGTCTCCTCCTCTGCCTCTTCTCTCTGTCAGTCTCTCCACTACAAAGCCTCTCCCCTCCATATATCTCTGACCTCATCAGCCAATACAACCCCACAGGTAATCTCCGATCCTCACAGGACCATCAGCTTCACTCTGTTACCATCCGCTCTTCTCACAAGGGTCTCCAGGACTTCTCCCGCGCTTCCCCCATACTCTTAACCAAAATGTGTTAGACTTTCCCCCACCTTCCACCAGAACCTGAAAACCCACCAGGTCAGGATCTTCAGCACACAATAACTGCTCTGCTCCCTCCACCTACCCTCCCACATAGAGCGTGAGCCCTCACGGGCAGGGTCCTCCTTCCACTTCTTCTAGATCTCTGTAGTATTGTACCTGCATTTGTTCTTGTCTTTATGTAATGTCTGTGACTCCCTTACTGATTGTACAGCACCAGGGAATGAACGCTGCTCTATAAGTAATAATGGGGCAGATTTACTTACCCGGTCCATTCGCGATCCAGCGGCGCGTTCTCTGCGGAGGATTCAGGTCCGGCCAGGATTCACTAAGTTAGTTCCTCCGCCGTCCACCAGGTGTCGCTGCTGCGCTGAAGTTCTTCGGAGTTCACTGAAGTTCGCCGTCCTATCCTGGGTGCAGGTAAGCGCATGTCAAGCGCCACTACTTTTTTTTTTTAAATGCGGCGGTTTTTCCGAATCCGTCGGGTTTTCGTACGGCCACGCCCCCCCAATTTCAGTCGCGTGCATGCCGGCGCCGATGCGGCACAATCCGATCGCGTGCGCCAAAATCCTGGGGCAATTCAGGGAAAATTGGCGCAAATCGGAAATTTTCGGATAACCCATCGGCAAAACCCGATTTGGGCCCTTAGTAAATGACCCCCAATATTTCAGGGCTTCGGCACCAGTTTTCTGCCTAATAATGTCCCTGAATGAAACAAAGATTTGTGTGTAGGATAAAAAGAACCAGAAGTTCTACAAGCGAGTCCGGGGCTCAACCTTATCTAGTTTGTCTGGGGTTACATGAGAAGACAGAAGGGCTGGAAAAAATGTACATCCACAGCAAACTGTGCCAAGATCTCCACGATGTCTGGAACAACCTCCATGTCCAGATCCTTCAGAAACTGTATAAAGATGATGCGGCCCTTACAGAACCATGATCTCTATAACGTCCGGTTTGTCTGAGGTCACCTGTAGAAACGGAAGAATTGGAGCAAACCAACATCTACAGAAAGTCGGAGCTTATTTCTCCAAGATGTCTGTAACAACCTTCCTGTCGAGCTCCTCCCAGGTCCCTCCAAAAAAAACTTTGTGCCAGTCTAATCTACCTTAACAAATGGAGGCCTGTTTTAATTGTGAAAGGAATGACACCAGAACATGCTTTTGCTTTGTTCCAAATGTCTCTTTGTGTTATTTCCTCGGCATTTTTACTACTAAAACAACTTTTTTTAACAGCCGAAAAAAAAATTTTAACTTGAAAATGGCGTCTCCCCCGTGGACTCTCAGATGTTCGATAAGGCTTAATTCTCACACAAAACTTTTGCCACATTCAGAACAGATGTAGGGCCCCTCCCCTGTGTGAGTTCTTGATGTTTAACAAGAACCGATTTTTTGTTTAAAACGTTCCCCATTCCAAAACAGAGTATGGCCTCTCCCCCGTGTGAGTTCTTACATGTTTTATAATATTTGATTTCCTAGGCTAAAACATTTCTCACAATCTGAACATGAATATGTCTTCTCCTCCCCGTGTGCTCCGAAGTGTTCCATGAGACTCGATTTCTTGCTAAAGCTTTTCCCGCAATCCGAGCAAGAAAACGGTCTTCTCTTCGACCTCCCCGTGTGACGCTTCAGATGATCGATGACGTCCGATTTCTTGGTGGAAACATTTCCCCATTCGGGGCATGGAAAACCAGTGCATCGACGTCGTGAGCATCTCTGAAGTCTGGCAAGAAACGATTCCTTGCAAAGACTTCCCGCAATCCAAGACAGGGAAACGGCTTCGCCTCTTTGTGATTTTACTGATAAAGAAAACTGGAATCCTTTGGGGAAACATTTCCCACCGTGCGCACGAAAATGGTTATCCCCGTGTGGAAATTCTCAGATGCCTACGATGCTCGATTTGTCTAAAGCTTTTTCGACATCCGTACAGGAGAAACGCTTCTCCCCAGTCGTGGGCTTCGTAGATGTCCAAAGATTCGATTTCTTGCCCGAAACGTTTCACCGCATTAGAACATGAAAAATGGCTTCTCTTCCTGTGTGAGTTCTCAGTTGTCCTATAAGGTTTGAGTTCCTGCGATTTAAAAACTCTTGCACATTCCGGAAGGAAAATGGCTTCTCCGCTGGTCATATTCGGGGGTCTCTCATTGAACTCATTACGCAAATCTTCCCCTGATATATTGGATTGACTAATCAGTGAGTGACTGGATGAAGGCTCCTGGTCACCAGTGGATGGATCTCTGCTGCGAGGGACATCAGGAGATACTGGATTATCATCATCTTCTTCTTCATGATAAGGAGATAAAATCTTGATGATGGAGAAATCTATTGTCCCATCTTCACCTAAAGTAAAACAAGAGGCAGAGAAAACTACGGATGAAGAAATGATTATAAAAGCCAAATCACCAAATCTAATCCCTAAAATTCTATAGGGTTTGGGTCCCCCCTCCTTTGTAGGTTGATAGACAATCCCCTCTTTGCAGGGTCATATTGTATGTCGATATTGTAGACGCTGAAACAACATCGGCAGGTGAACGCCAATCCAAATTGTCCTTCGAAATCCTTTGTCTAAGGACAAAGGATTTCCTTAGCCTAAAAGCCTAAATAGCAATGCACTGTTTGTATGGGGATATGGTGCTGGTTTATGGTGATACAATATATGGTGAAAAATAAAAACAAAGTAAAAGTTAGAATGTGAATTCTATACACGGATCTTTCTCTTCCCCTGGAAGGGCTTCCACATACTTGCATTTTGTAAAGAAGAAGGTTGCTTTTAAATTCTTCAGGCTGAGAAATTCTCTATAGTAGAAGATACGCTAATGGGGTTTTTATCCGACTATAAGACGCACCCCAAATTTGGAAATAAAGGAAGAATATATTTGACATCAATTGATAATCATACGATTAATCAATATATATGGGGGGGGGGGATTTACAAACATGGGAAGATTTATACAAATATACACACGTAGGGGGAGATTTATCATACGATGGATTATGTTAAAGCCACGCTACTCTGCCACATACATCGTGAGGCTCACCCCATGCACGCCCACTCCACCAGCAGCTGCACGCCTCCACGACCACAAGTCATGGAGGTCGTGTAGTCACCGGGATAATCACAATTTGTTGCAGTACACAAGAAATTACTATTATATCAGTGCTTCCACGCCAACATTGGTGAAGAAGCAATGAGTAATCTCCCCCATAGAAAAGTCTACCAACTACCCTCCAGCTTCTCGCCCCCTCTGTATTAGAAGCCTCCATATCCTCCTCCAGCTACTCGTCCCCTCTGTATTAGCAGCCTCCATATCCCCCTCCAGATACTCTTCCCCTCTGTATTGGCAGCCACCATAACCCCCTCCAGATACTCTTCCCCTCTGTATTAGCAGCCTCCATATCCTCCTCCAGATACTCGTCCCCTCTGTATTAGCAGCCTCCATATCCCCCTCCAGCTACTCGTCCCCTCTGTATTGGCAGCCTCCATAACCCCCTCCAGATACTCGTCCCCTCTGTATTGGCAGCCTCCATAACCCCCTCCAGATACTCATCCCCTCTGTATTGGCAGCCTCCATAACCCCCTCCAGATATTTATCCCCTCTGTATTGGCAGCTTCCATGTCCTCCTCCAGATACTTATCCCCTCTGTATTGGCAGCTTCCATAACCCCCTCCAGATATTTATCCCCTCTGTATTGGCAGCTTCCATGTCCTCCTCCAGATACTTATCCCCTCTGTATTGGCAGCTTCCATTTCCCCCTCCAGCTACTCTTCCCCTCTGTATTAGCAGCCTCCGACCAGATACTCGTCCCCTCTGTATTAGCAGCCTCCATATCCCCCTCCAGCTATTCGTCCCCTCTGTATTGGCAGCCTCCATAACCCCCTCCAGCTATTCGTCCCCTCTGTATTGGCAGCCTCCATATCCCCCTCCAGATACTCGTGAATTCTTTGATGTTTCGCAAGACTTGATTTGTGGTTAAAACGTTTCCCACATTCTGAACATGAAAATGGTTTCTCTCCTGTGTGAATTCTCTGATGTTCGATAAGACTAACTTTCTGACTAAAGTACTTACCACATTCAAAACATATAAACGGGTCGTCTCTGGTGTGAGCCCTCTGATGTTTAATCAGAGACGGGCTTACAATAGGGAATGGGCTGGCTCAGTAGGGAAACCTTTTTAGGCTCTGTTTACAAATCCAAAGTTTTTCTTGATTTGCAGAAGAGCCGAAACCTGGAATTCAAATATCTATAGGCCTGGTCTTATTACATCTTAACTAGACTTAGCACAGATGGAACTGGGTCAAGGTTACATCTCTTGTGGAGATCTAGGAGCGCTGTAACCTCCGTCAGCTCCGTTTACAGATCACTTAGGCCTTGGCTTTCATGGGATACAGTGACTGCGGGATCCCTTGTAGTATGGGCTGCAGTATTACCTGACTACAGTGTGACACATTTACTTGAGGCAATCCTAAGGTTGCAGGAGAACATTCCAGCTATGAGGATACAGCTCTGATGATCTTTCCCCGAGCCAATATACCAAATATGCAAAGTAGGATGTCAGTGACTTATGTATATTCTTGCGTTAAATGTGTTGAGGTTGATACTGTACAGGCAGCACCTATGGCATTACCTTCCTGTAGATGATGCTAGAGCTCTGTTTAATATGTGATCGTGTGTCTTGGGCCTTGCTGCAATTTATGGGCTGCAGCCACTAGGAAAAGCATCTCACAGCATACAGCGGCCATTTCTCTCAAGCGTCAGCTGAAAGTCCAGTTGGAATATGCCACGTGGTATTTGAAAGAACTATAGGAACTATCTGAGATGGATCTAGGGTAGTTGTTTCTCTTTATATCATTCCCGTTTATTTTTCCCTCTGTTGGTTTCCTACCAGCAGCGTGAGGTGAGTCCCGGAGAGGGGCAGCTGCAGCCTGTGTCTCCTCATGCATTTCTCCTGTACTTCACACTATCCCCCTCCCTCCCTGCCTGCTCAATGCACATCACAGGAAGTTGGGAGGGAGAGTATGAGTTAGAGATAATAATAATATAATAATTCGTTATTTATATAGCGCACACAGATCACGCGGCGATGCACAAAGCATGTCAAATCAGTCCCTGTCCCCATGGGGCTCACAATCTAAACAACCTACCAGTATGTATTGGAGTGTGGGAGGAAACCCACGCAAACACGGAGAGAACATACAAACTCTTTGCAGATGTTGACCTGGGTGGAATTCGAACCCAGGACCCCAGCGCTGCAAGGCAGAAGTGCTACTCACTCCGCCACCGTGCCGCCCTCATGGGAATTACAGCTCTTCTTAATGAGCTGGCTTATTAGGCTCCACTCAGTAAGATGATCCAGCTCTTCTGGCTCCTGAACAGCTCCCTATTAAATATATAATAGGGAGCCCCAGACCAGTCAATCACCCCACGCCACTCCACTTTTAACCCGATTGTATCAAGTTGAAGGGGGCGTGGTGAGCCGGTTAAGGCCGGGGTTAAGTGAGTGTGTAGGAGAGGAGACTGAGACACAGACTGCAGCTGCCACCCCTTCCCTGACCACATGCTGCTGGCAGGAACCTGGTAATGTAAATTGAACTAAAGTCCTGAAATTGCTCAGAATGCAGACAAAGGAATTAAAATCAGCAAATCACAGACTATTGTAACCTGACACCAGCTAAAAATGACATTCCCGGTGACAGGTTCACTTTAAAGTGGTTTTCCCATGAAAGAAAGTTCTCAAATTCTAACCCCCTAGTGATGCTTACACAATAAAGATCATTTATAACCCCCTTAGTCCACAATTTTACTCAGGTTTATTGAAGTTTTTGGTCCTATCACTCAGTGATGGTCAGTGTAAGATTCAGAAGTGTGGACGGACACTTCATGATCCTTCTGTGCTATTAGATGCTGTGAGCTGACAATGTGCTTAGATTATCAGGCTACAGGGTTATCCACTAGTGGTGTGTCTACACAAATCTTGGCGTGTGCGTAGTTCTATGTTGGGAGAATCCGGGCGAAGACACAGAAAAAAAGCAGGGAGGTAAGGGAGGATACTGCCGCCCAAGGCTACATGATTTTACAACTTTCTAATATCTACACAAAGATACCAGGGTGTGCACTGCGCAAGGACGGTGGGGGGGGGGAGCAGCACTCCAAAGTGCCCTCAGGCCTCAACCAGTTTCTGTGTTTGAAAATAACCGGATTAAAATCAAGTAGCAACGAGGGAGTCGCAGCGGTCCAACCGCTCTACCTTTTAAAAGAGGACCTGTCCCGCAATTTTGACCACTGACTAACAAGGCTGCCGGCCGCCACGGAAAACCTTACATTAGAGCTGCAGTGAGGCACTGTACCGGAATTACAGCAGGGGCGGATTTGCAGGTTAGCTGTTTTTTTTTGTTCTGACTCATCCTCTGGTACTCTGGTACTCATCTTCCTTAGGATAGCATCTGCACTTATAATTCCCCTCTCCAGGCTGGCATGAACCACTCCCCATGATCTGTGCTGACAGCTCTGTGTCTTTTCAAATCCCTTTGCCTCTGCCTCCTGGGACGTGGGACCATCTGCTAATATCAACTACAGACATCTAAAGCTCTTGTACAGAATGGGAAACATTGTGTGCCAATTTCAACTTACATGGAGCTCTGTGCGCATGACATGGGACCAGGTTACTCATTGGAGGTCTCCTCCTCCTCCCCCCCCTTCTAGAAGAGCAAACTGTACGATCATGTATGTGAATTTTACCTAACCAAGGCAGCGTCCATTGAGGATGGAAAGGGGTAGAAGTCCATAGATGGCTGAGCTGGGACTGTAAAGGGACCCGTCACCACGCATGGGCACAAATACAGGGAGTGGCAGTTCCGATAGAGCTCTAATACTTCTGACACCCTCTTTAGCGAAAATTGTTCACAGACAGCAGCCCAGAAATCAGAGGGATACTCTGCCTGGTATCTATGCAGCTTGCACCCCCTGTATGTCTTAATAAACCAAGAGAAGCCAGCCTGTATATAGCCCGTCCCAAGTAGTAAATAGGTGCAAGCCAAGCCCCCCATAGTATTAGCCACCAGCCCCTTGTAGTACCATAGCCAGCCAGCCCCGGGAGACTATATAAGCGCATCAGCCCCATGGGGGTGGGTGGGGAGGGGGGTACAAATAGTAAATATATACACAACCACAGTGTAGTGGGTGAAGACGCTAGCGACGCAAGTGAGTATATGAGGCCCATCCAGCCCCCAGTAGTATATATCCAGCCAGCATAAGGTAGTATGGCACCCCCTGTATTATATAGCCAGCCTCCAGTAGGTATATAGCCACAAAGCCAAAGAAGTATATAGAAGCAACCATTAATGTCAGCCTGCCATCCCCTGTAGTATATAACCAGCCCCACAGTAGTATAAAGAATGCATTACCCAACTAAAAGTAGATAACTGCCATCCCTTCTATATCTACAAGCCAGCCCCTTGTAGTATATAGCGCACATTGTAGTATATAGCAAGCCAGCCCCCTTATTAATATAGCCTAGCACCGTTAGATACTAGCCAGCACCCCTGTCGTAATAACAGCCAGCAGCTCCCTTTAGTGTACATCCGCTTACTAAGCTCTACCACCATGTAGTGTGAGTACAGCCAAGCCCTCGCCCCCCCTGGAGTAGGTGATCCACTGTACCCCTGATATAATACCCCCCTGTAGTAAGAGAAGGTCAACGCCAGCCCCATGTAATAGAGAGCCAGCCCCATGTAGTGTATAGCCAGCCAGCCCCCAGGAGATATATTAGCCAAGCCATCCCCATGTAGTAGATAGGCAGCCCCGTATAAAAAAATCACTTATCATCCGTTACCCTCCGTGTCTCGGATCGCCCCCTGCGGGCGCGGGCCCGCGGTAACAGCCAGCAGAGACGCGTCCCAGCGATCTGCCGGCCTGGCGGCATACGACGACGTCCAGAGCGGCCGATCAGAGCTAGGTGCGCCAGCAGATCGCATGGATCGGCAAGAGAGTATGTACGGTATGTTTATTTTCTGTTATTGAACTCAGGTAAACAGAGGGAGTTGTCAGAACAGGGTTTGTCACAAGTAAATACGTTTATATGGTTGTGGTGGTAAGGTAATTATCTTGTACAGTAGTTAGCTTGGTTCTGGTGAGGTATCTGGGCGCCAGAGGGCATGAGCTGTTCCGTGTGTATAATTCTTGGTACGTGCTGGTAATTGTAATCCTATCCTCTGTCTTCCCCCACAAAAAACGAAGACCCGAGGACAAGGTTGAGTCAAGTTCATAGCAATCTAAGCCCCCCCCCCCCCCTGAAACTGAAGACCTAGAGGCCGCTTGTACTAAGCTTCCCCTGGCAGTACATTATACATGGATAAAATCACAGACATCGAAGGCGGAAGCTTGGTTCTGTAAGGTATCTATGTATTAGCTTGGTTCTGGTAATGTATTATGTAGTAAGCTCGGTTCTGGTAATGTATCCAGTATGGAATCCTGGTTCTTGGAATGTATTCCTTGTGAGTAAGCTTGTTCTGGTAATGTCTTAGTGTAAGTTGGGTTCGGGTGAGGTATCTAGGTAGTAAGCTCGGTTCTGGTAATGTATCCATGTAGCTAGCTTTGTTTCTGGTAAGTAATACTACGGTAGTAAGCAGGCGGATTCCTGGGAGGTGTGTATCTATGTTAGATAAATGCTTGTTTCCTGGTATGTAGCCATGAGTTACCAGCTTGGTTCTGGTAATGTTATCCTCTAGGGAGTAAAGCGGGGCCTGCGGGTACAGACTTCCATGTATCGCTTGTTCTGGGTAAGTATCCTGTAGGGAGCGGGGTGCGGGGAGGTACGATGGAGTAAGCTGGTTCTGGTAATATATCCATGTAGTAAAGCTGGCTCGGGTAATGGTCTATGTAGTAGCTTGGTTCTGTAAGTATCTCTGTCGTACGCTTGGTTCTGGTAATGTGCTTATGAATAATACTGCAGTGGGGTACTTTTATAGCCGCAGTGGCCCGCGATAATCTTACACTTGTGTAGTGGTATAAATGGAAATATATTAGTGCAAAATTTGCAAGTCAGGCCCTGTAAGCCATAGTGGCCTTTGTGCGTCTGAGCTGCAATATCAAGAGCAGCCACCGAGCAATGTACGGCGCTGTGCTTGGAAGGATGCAAAGACACAACAGCGTTCATGCCAATCCTGACGCCGCTGGCAGGGTTCAGAATTCCCCAAACCCGCCCCTTGATAATTTAAACAATCCCGGAAACGTGGGAAAAGTTTTACAGATCCGAAGCCGGGCGTAGACCAAACAGCTAACATCGTATCTCGACAAAACAAGTCGCTACGATCACGACACACCCCGACACATCACGACCTGCAGCTTCAGTGCTGTGGTGTCATGACCTGTGATGTACACAGCCAGTGTGATCAGTAAAACATGCCAGGAGTGCCTGGTGCACTAACTGCCCATGACGCATCACAGGTCCTTGTAAAAGTTACTTTTTTTGTTTTATTTTTTTTTTCAGGGAACGCCGTCGCGTTTTCTAAGAAGGTTGTCCATCATTTCCAGGAAAATTCTATAGGTGTCCGCCGGTCTAACGTGGGAACTGGCTGGTGGTCAAGGGGGGCCGTTCCTGGAAGTGGGGCTTTTACGAGAAAACTTGTAAGAACTTTTTTGTTATGTATTTTTTTTAAACTGAGAAACGTCTTTTATACCTCATTGGGGGACATTAAAGTAGAAAAACACCCAAAAAATATGTTAAAAAGAGTATCCCATTTACCCAATAATAATAAAAACCAACCTGTCGCCCCATTTTCCCACGATGACACATATGAGGGTCATTACTACGGGGATTTTTGGCCACGCGGCCAACAGGTGCGCAACGGAAATAGGGGGCGTGGCCATCCAAAAACCGACGTATTTGGAAAAAAACCGCAGCATTTCCAAAAAAAAAAAAAAAAAAAAAAGGGTCCTTGTCACAACACTTACCTGCACCAAGTAAATATAAAGGTGAACTCTCTGACGTAGACTTCAGCGGACCACGGCGGCAGCAGCGACCACTGGTGGATATCGGCGCACGACCCTAGTGAATCCTTGCCGGTTCACCCCGATCAGCGTCGGAGAACCCGCAGCTGATCCGCGCCTGGTCCGGGTAAGTAAAAATCTGCCCCCATTAAAATATGTCCAATGACGGAGAGGTGTGTGAAACAGTGTAGATGCTGCTGCTGCTTTACCCCTCCGCTTAGGAGACTTATCTCGTTTCCCGTTGTAGATTTGCCATCTAGAACGTCTTCCTGAGGGTGATGGCCATGGGCGTTGGTGAACTATGTTTTTTGGCCCGTTTTTAAGCATCGCGTTTTTGACAGTTGACCAATTATCAAGATTAAACTGTGTCAAAAACCGATGCGTTTTTTGCACGGACTGCTTAAGAAACGGGCCAAAAACGTTTCTGTTAAGAAGATCTGCACTGGTTTCGGACGCCATCTGAGACTACGGTTCCCCATCTTAGATACAGCGGCCATTGTTCCCGGACCTTGTCAGTAAGGTCAGGATTCAAACTTCATTTATGTAACCTGTTTTCTGCCTTTCACTAATACCCCGTGACATGTAATGATAAGCCAGTCTGTCTCTGACGACTGCATAATAATGATTCTGGAGCCACTTACATCTCCTCTTCATCAAATTAGTATAACACTATCTGTGTCACGGGTCTCTGAGAACTGGGCACAATTAATTCACTTTTTTCCGAGAATATGCTGAATGACCAATAGAATCTAAGAATCTTATCCTCCTTTCAATACAACACCCCAAGGCTGATCTCTATTGCATATACAGCTGTTTCTGTTTGAATAACACGTGTGATGTGAGTGCATCGGTAAGACCGGAGTGTTGTCTTCTTGTTCTTTACTACTCTGTCAGCTCGCTCCGGCAACTACTCGATCCTCCCTCAAAGGTTATATGGACTCACCTTACAAAAGTCAGAGGGCTGTTTGGGTCCCTGCATAAATACCCTTTTCAGTAATGACCCCCCAATATTCAGGCTCGGCACCAATTTTCTCGCCTAATAAATGTCCCCTGAATGAAACTAAGATTGTGTGTAGGATAAAATGAACCAGAAGTTCACAAGCGAGTCCGGGGCTCACCCTAATGCGATTTTGTCTGGGGTTACAGAGCAACGAAGGGCTGGAAAAAATGTACATCCAACAGCAAACTGTGCCAAGATCTCCAAATGTCTGGAACAACATCCATGTCGAGATTCCGTTCAGACACTGTGTAAAGATGCTGCGGCCCGTACATGAACCAGACCTCTATAACTTCCGATTGTCTGAGGTCAGCTGTAGAACGGAAGATTGGAGCAACCAACCATCTACAGAAGTCGCAGCTTAGTCGTCTCCAAGATTGTGTAACAACCTCTCCTGTGCTGAGCGCCTCCCAGCTCGCCTCCAAAAAACTTTGTGCAGCTAGCCTTAAAATGGAGGCTGTTTAATCGGTAGAAAGGGATGAACCAACTTGTTGTTGCTTTTGGTCAAATGTCCTTTGTTTATATTTCACTTCGGCATTTCTACACTAAAACCCTTTTTTTAACAGCCAAAAAATTTTTTACAACTGAAAATGGCGTCGCCCCCCGTGAATTCCTTCAGATGTTCGATAAGACGTTACAATTCTCACAAACTTTTGCCACATTCAGAACAGATGTAGGGCCCGCCCCTCGTGTATCTTTACTGATGTTTAAACACAAGAGCCGATTTTCGTTTAAAAACGTTTTTCCCACATTCCACAACACGTATGGCCTCTCCCCCTTGTGAGTTTTACTTTTTTATAAGATTTGATTTTCTGCTGAAACATTCTCACAATCGTGAACATTAATATGCTTCTCCCCCGTGTGTCCGGCCCCGAGATAGTCATAGAAAGAATTCTAGCTGAAGTCGTCCGAATCCGGAAACAAGTGGGGAGGGAAACGGTTTCATTGGGCGTTCGGGACCTCACAAGGGAGCTTCAGCATGATCGATGAAGCGTGGTGTGAAGGATTTGAATGATGATGGGGAACCACATATAGAGTACGGGAACGATTGATAGGTTGAAAGGAGTAAGGGGGGGGGGGTGCGTTCAGGACAAATTTCAGTGGGACGTAGAGTCCGGGAGTATAATCTGGATTAGTCGCTTGTAACTTTCCGCAACACAGAAACGCTCTCTCGACCTCCCGTGCGGTGATGATATGCGTCATTCTGGGACTTTACGGCTGAAATCATGGCACCAGACATGTCTGAAATTCCTTCTGCAAAGACCTTCCCCGCAATTAAGACCGGAAAACGGCGTCCCTCTTTGTGAGGTTTTCTACGTGAGAGAAAACGGATCTTTGGTAAAACATTTGCCAACTGTGAGCACGGAATGGCTTCTCCCCCGGGTGGATTCTCAGATCCTCACGAGGCTCGATTTTGTTTCTAAAGCTTTTCGACATTTCCGTACAGAGAAGTCTGTCTCCCCCGTGTGCTTCGTAATGTTCCAATGATTCGATTTCTTGCCGAACGTTTCCCGCATTGTCATAACATGAAAGGGCTTCGTCTCCTTGTGTGAGTTCCAGTGTCCTATAGGTTGATTTCTGATTAAAAACTCCTGCCACATCCGGACAGGAAATGCTTCCTCCGCGGCGTCTCTGTCTGGGGTCTCTCATAAACTCATTACACAAATCTTCTCCTGATGAATGGTACTGACATCAGTGAGTGACTGGATGAAGGTTCCTGGCACCACGGATGGACTCTGTGGTGGAGGACATCAGGAGATACTCTGGATTATCATCTTGCTCTGCATGATAAGGAGATAATCTTGATGATGGAGAAATGCTATTTTCGCATCTTCACCTAATAAAAAGAGGTTGTTACCGTGAGAGGCAGAAGAACACTGAAACTATGGATGAAGAAATGATATAAAAGCCAAATCACCAAATCTAATCCCTAAAATTCTACTGGTTTTGGTCGAGAACCCCCCCCCCCCCCCTCCTTTGTAGGTTGATAGACATCCCCTCTTTGCAGGTTCATATTGTATGTCGATATTGTAGACGCTGATCTTTTCTGCAGCGTGAAAGTAAACAACGTCGCGAGCCCACATCCATTTCCTTAGACAAAGGGATTTCCTTAGCCTAAAGCCTAATAGCAATGGCACCTGTTTTTATTGGGATATGGTGCTTGTTATATGGTGATACAATATATGGTGAAAATAAAAATCAAAGGTAAAGTGGAGAAGGTGAATTCGATACACGGATCTTTCTCTTCCCCTGGTACGGGCTTCACCATACTTGCATTTGTGAAAGAAGAAGGTTGCTGTTTGAAGCCTTGCAGCTGAGCATGCTCTACAGTAGAAGATACCCTTTGGGTTTTATATCCGACTATAAGACGCAGCCACAATCTGAAATAAGGAAGACTGCTCGATCATACCATAACGATTAATATATATAGGGGGGGGTACAAAATGTAAATATATCAATGTATCACGGGAGATCGGACTACGATATTAACAAGCCAAGGACGAGGCCTACTCCCACATCACGAGCTCAACCCCATGAGTCGACCGCCAGTCACCGAGACGAGCTGCATCGCCTGCCACCCACAAGCTATGGAAAGTCGTAGAGGAAGAATCTACATTTGAATATTGCATGCCATAACATAATCACATTATATCAGTGGGGGGTTTAAACTATGGGAAATATTTGTTAAGCAAATATCATAGGGGTTTATCTACTTGATTAGTACCACCACTCCAATACATTGAGCTACAGAGTTATCAGCTGCCCCTCACGACAAGTCATGACGTCACCGATCTCACATGTGCATCACAAATTCTATTTAGCATCCATCAATAGTATCACTATCTCCAAGAAGGTATACATCGATCTGTCCATGCACCGCTCATATCCCCCTCCAGCTACTCTTCCCCTCTGTTATTACAGCATCCCATATCCCCCTCCAGCTACTCGTCCCCTCTGGTATTAGCAGCCTCCCTATCCCCCTCCAGCTTTCCTGGATACGCCCTCCTATCCCCCTCTGCTATTTCCCTGCCATGGCAGCCTCCATCTCCTCCTCCTAGCTATCGTCCCTCGTATCAGCTCCGTCCTCCGCGTCTCTGCACCTGTTCCTCCACCTCTCATGCACGTGTCACCACAGCTTAACCTCAGCCCCTCATCTCACTGTATAGCGAGAGCACAGTGCCAGCCTCTGCTTCTGGGTCATGTGACCCGATGACATCATTCAAGGTCCTTCACAAGTCCTGTATTTGATGCAGGTGAATGGTGTAGTTTGCCACTGTCCCGAGAGTATCTGGCAATTGCTTTTGTCACACTTCCCCCGATCTCTAGGACAGCGATCAGGAGGGTTGGGCAGTCGTGGATCCTCCTGACATCAGCCCATAATAATTTCTTATGCTAAAGGGTGTGTTGCCTCATGTTGAAATATTTGATATTATATTAGTATCTGGGAGTTTTGACAAGGGGACACATTTTTGTACAATAGTATTTTCAGTGGGATCCGTCCAGCCTTTGCTTCCCACATACCTTGGGTGTTCATGTTATCTGCAGGAACACCCAGAAGAGCAGCCATTTTGGAGATGCTGTCACCTATATTATTACAGTTCACTTGCCAAATTTTTCTGCTTCCAACAAATAAACCAATTCATAAAGAAATGTACAGTAAAGCGCGATATCTGAAGGCTCTTACCATCTATTGATGCAGACGTGGGATTATCGAAACCACTCAACGTTCCTTCGTGATTTTCCTGCAAAGATCCCACAATAAAGGCATAAGGACACGGAGAGCTGCGATCATCAGGACTAATCCTAAGGTTATTACAACAGGAGAAGAAGCTCCTTGATAACTGCCGCTTTGAGCTCCTCTTCTGCGGCCTCTGATCACTTACTCGTCCTTTATGGTCTCCTGATCTGAGCTCAGGTTCCACTGAATATTTAGAAGGTGCCTCAGCCTTGTACTTTCATGTGTCCTTGGAAGTGATTATGTGCGTCAAGGGCACCATTTAACCCACCAACACATGTGCATCAATTAATGATGTTTAGGCAAGCAACCCCCGACCAGGAGTCAAGACTGGTGACACCATCACTGATGTTCAGGTCTGGTACCGGACGATACCTGGTGCTGATTCACTTCCCCCACCATGATCAGGCACAGTATAGGACACATGAAGATGTTCTGGTGAATATTCTGGGTGGATTTTTTATTACCATAAAACAGGGGAAGTAATCCTCAGATTGAGGCACAAATACAGAATTATCTCTCATCTCCATCAATGACCATTTCTATAGAGAAACATTTTCTTCTACCGGCAACAGCGACTAAGAAGCTTCAACAAATCATTCTATAAAGGATTAGTAGAAATCCCAGCTTTATCTACCTGATGATCCGGGTGGGTCCCGTCCGGCTTTTTCTTCAGCAGTCCTGGAATCGGGAGGGACGGGCGACATCTCTCCTGGTGGAGTCCCCTACTGGATCCATCTATGAATAACAAGTTGACGATACATTTGGGCATTTACTAGGCCCCGTTCGCGTTTTCCCGCGTGTTTACCCCGATATTTCCAATTTGGCGCCGTTTCCCCTGAACTGGCCCCCGGGATTTTGGCGCACACGATCGGATTGTGGCGCATCGGCGCCGGCATGTCACGCGACTTAAATCTGTGGGGGGAGGGGGCGTTGCCGAACGAAACCCTACGTATTCGGGGAAACGCCTCGCATTTTTTTTTTAAAAAATCTGTCCGGCGGAGCTTGCAATTACCTTCACTCGCAGGCCCGTGCTCGGTGAACTCTCCAGTGCGTTCCGATG
Organism: Engystomops pustulosus; assembly: GCA_019512145.1. Taxonomy (NCBI): domain Eukaryota; kingdom Metazoa; phylum Chordata; class Amphibia; order Anura; family Leptodactylidae; genus Engystomops; species Engystomops pustulosus. The sequence goes on along the minus strand of WNYA01000212.1, from coordinate 137,873 downwards.
CTTTCAGTGTAGCCAGCACCCACCTGGGTGGACGGCGGAGGACTGCCTTAATGAACCCGTCCGGACCCGAATCCATGCAGAGAACGCGGCCCTGGATCGCGAATGGAGCCGGGAAGTAAATTCTGCCCCATTTTCTCATGTTGATGAGCAGATGATGGGGGAAATCTGGCTGACTCTCCTACAATCAGGGAAGGTCTCCTCTTACCTGGTGATGTGAGGGCTGGTGTGTCCTCCATCATGACCTCCTTACAGGTCCTTGTGTCCTTCTACATACTCCCACTCCCCATGGAGAAATAGACAGCCACATCCTGAACATCTTATAGGAACCTGACACACACAATGACACAGTCATCCCCCGGACCCCCCTCCCTTGTGTTATTATATCATGTCCCAGCAGGCCGGCAGCGCTCACCCCCTCTCGCTCAGCAGCTCAGTGATCCTGGAGGTAAGTTCTAGGATCTTCTGCTCATGTATCAGTGAATGAGGTGAGGCTGGGTGATGGGGCTCTGGGTCCATCCTCCTGATACACGGGGGGTCACACACTCACCAACGACTTCTTCACTATTGTAATCCTGTGATGGGGAGACACTGATCACTACATAGATCCTAAGAATCCTTCACCTCTCCAGTCATTTCCCTGTTGTATCCTAGAGATAAGAGCCGTGTCCTGGGAGACTCTCACCTCTCCAGTTATCCAGTAGATGATCTCTAGGGTGAGGTCCAGGATCCGGGCAGCCGTGGTTCTGTCCTGCTCCATCCCCGGTGGATCATTAATAGAAATCACCATAATCTATCAAAAGAAAACATTACATATAGAAAGTTCGATACCTAAGAAACCGAGGGGATTGAGTACAAAATGAGACATGGAAGAAGATCTTACATGAAGAGAAGAAATATATATATATCACAACCTGGGAATTATAAAAGACGTATCATACAATGGAGAAGCTATAGAAATGTCCCCTGTACATTGAGCAGCCCTGTTACTGAGTTACATAGGATATTAGATACTGCATTCACCTCAACTGCCCGGTCACTATTAGTAATAGGAAGAGAACCTGAAGTCTGAACACGTCTATACATGAACGGTCTCTGAGAACTTTGCAAAACCCTCCTTTCTGGACCTCTCAGGCTTCCATAGTGAGGAAGACTCTACAACATCTGGGTCAGAGCATCTCCAAAACAAGTCACACATACCTTGTCCAATCACTGACCTGCACAGGTAACTGCCAGGAGGCTACAGGACCTGCGGTGATGTCACAGTCATGTGATTTAATGTAGAAAAAAATGTTTAAGGACCTTTGATGATGTCACACTGGTCACCTGACAGGAAGTGCTGAACAATCTCTGCTGCTTTACTCCTCCCCCCCATGTGACTGTGACCTCATCGCAGGTCCTGTCATGAATATAATATTTACGATGACTCTTTTTAGGGTGTTTTATTGCCCTTTAGAGGGTCCATTACGCATCACGTTTATCTAAGGCTGATAATTATATCACATCTTATGAGGATAAAACTATTTGTTAGTAGTTTCTGTTGATCCAGGAAGTTATTCTGACGCCATATGAAGGGTCGGGGAGGAATTTTTCCCTTCTTTGGGACAATTGGCATCAGGCGTGTCGGGTTTTTCCATTTTTTCGAATCAACACAGTGTAATTTAACCCTTTAACGCCAAGGCCCCTTTTTGTTTTTGCATTTCCATGTCTCGCCTTCAAAAACGTATAACTTTTTTATTTTTCCATGTACAGAGCTGTGCGAGGGCTTGTTTTCTGTGTAACAAATTGCACTTCATAGTTACAGTATGTGATATTCCATGCTGTGTACTGGGAAGCGGGAAAAAAATTCCATATTCCGTGAAATTGGTGAAAAAAATTCATATGCGATGTTTTCTTGTGAGCTTAGATTTTACGGCTTTCACTGTGCACTACAAATGACAGGTCTACTTTATTCTTTTGTTCAGTGCAATCATGGGGAGGAGCCGGGAAGCCAGAAGACGAGCCGCGCGGACATCGGGGCCACCGGAGGTGGATATAGAGTTTTATTATTTTTTTAATTCTGGGCGTTATACGTGCGATTCATGGGACTTATACTGGGGCAAGCGTATAACTATGGGGGCAATGGCGTATAGATACTGGGGCAACTGCTAACATGGGGGTGGATACTATGGGCTGGTACGGGGCTGGCTGTACTACTGAGGGACTGGCTAAACTAACTGGGGGAGGCTGGGCTTGTATACTACCGGGGCAGGCTGGGGTGCTGTATACTGACTGGGGACTGGCTTATATACTGGGGCAAAGCTGTTATACTACTGAGTCAAGCTGTATACTCTGGGGGCAGTTGTAATACTACTGGGGGAATGCTGTTAACGTTACTGGGGGTCAGGCTGTATAACTAATGGGGGCAAGGCTAGGATGGCGTTGTTACTACTGGGAGGTGGCTGGGGGTGGCATGTATATACTGGGCAGGCTTGGGGGGCTGTATTACTAATGGGGCAGGCTGGGGTGGCTGTATACTAATGGGGAGGCTGGGGTGGAGCTATACTACTGGGCAGGCTGGGGTGGCTGTATACTACTGGGGGCAGGCTTCTGGTGGATTGATTATACTACGGGGGGCAGGCTTGTTGCGGTGGCTGTATACTACTGGGGGCAGGATGTTACTAATGGGGGGGCAGGCTGTATACTAACTGGGGGCAGTTGCTGTTAAGCACTATGGGTGCAGGATGTATGCTATGGGCTGAGTGCGGTATACTACTGGGTGCAGGCGTATACTACTGGGTGCAGGCTGTATATTACTGGGGGCAGTGCTCTGTATACTAATGGGTGCAGGCTGTATACTACTGGGGGCAGGCTGGATATTAAGGGGGGAGGCTGATAACTGGGTGCAGGGCTGTTTCTGTATACTACTGGGTGCAGGCTGTATACTACTGGTGCAGGCTGTATACACCTGGGCGGCTAGTGATGTATACTACTGGGTGCGAGGCTGTATAATACGGGGGCAGGCGGGGCTGGCTGTAGTCTGCAGGGGCAGGTGGCTGGCTGTATATTATAGGGGGCTGGCTGGTATTAATAGGGGGGTCTGTGACCAATTGCATTTCCAAACCTGGATTATACGCGAAGTCAATAGGTTAGTTTTACAGTTTGTGGTGGTTAAAATTAGGGGTCTCGGCTTAATACTCAAGTATATACGGTAAACACTGGGAAGAAAAACGTTAGTATATGTGATAGATCGGACACTTTTCGTAATGCGGCAATATCTCCAATGGTTTATGATATTTACTGTGACGATAGTTACTATTTATATCAGTTTTTTCTAGGGGACTTAAAGGGGGGTAGGTGGATTTGAATTTCTCGGATTTTTAATGTCTATATTTAGTTTTTTTTCAACTTTTTAAAAAAATGTCGTGTACTTTAACCCTAGGGTATCTGATGATTCCACCATATATCCTACATAGTAAGTATGGCAAGTATATGGGTATTTTGCACATTAATCTATTACAATGTGACATCACATTTTAAATAGGATAGCCTAAGACATTACGCTTTTGGGTGACCGAGGCTGTCATGGCAACGATTGATGTTCTCGATGGAATTTACTGGACTCCAATTTTAGAGATAGAAAAAGAAAAATCGTCGAGGGCCGGCCGACACCGGGGGGAACGGCGGGGGGGGTTTACGGTGCTGGGGTTCGTAGAGCCGAGAGGGGGAGGGTTTGTAGGGCGCCAATATGATTGTAGCATTTGCAATTAGATATTAAGATTGTGCCCTCGGCGCGACCTATGTCCATAAAGTACCTAGGAAGCGCTGATGAATTGTGATTCGGTTCTGCTGTACTGAAACACTGCTTAGGCTCATTCAAACGAAAGTATGGATTACAGCTGCGCGCAGGAGCGCGACCTCCACTACCCTCTCCATAGAGAGCAAGAGGCTGGTGCCACAAACCCAGCAAAATATGGGGTATGTGCTCACAGCACCAGTGAACGGGCCACAAGAGGCGGTCACATGGGAACGAGATCCGTCCGCAAACAGTGTGGCCTGCGATATCGGTCCAATACGTTTGTCTGAATGAGGCCTTATTCTTTTTCCTGGCTTTCTTAAAGGAAAACCTACCACCCTGGATCTACCTGTCTTAAGGTTTAGATCCAGTGGCAGTTCTCTAAATTGCGCTAGTTCTTAGTGCCCCAAATCTTTTAGAAACTTTTTTAATGGTCCTTATAGCAAAGTTTACTAAAGAAAGGCACTGGTGTTATGGAGTAGCTGGAGCTAGATCACGGGGCGGCTTACTCCAAACCCCAAGTAGCTCGTGCGATCAATGCTACCAATACATTTACGTGCGAAGCTACGAGGAGCCAGCACACTCGTTCTGCAAAGGTTTCTTCGCCATGCAGCCAGAGCGCAGGTTGGCGGCTTGCTCATATGCAACCAAAGCCGGAGTTAAGGGGCATGTGCAGAAAGTCGCTTCAAGGACGAAATCTATTGGTAGGTGGAATAGCCGGTGGGCGTGGAGTAGCCTCACCGTGTAGCCTCAAGCTCAGGCTACTCCACGACCCAGTAGCTCTTTAGTACATTTGCATATAAGGGCCATTGAAGATTCTAAGATTTGGGGGCTACAGATTAGAGAACCTGCCACCTGATCTACCTTGATAAGGTAGATCCGTGGTGGTAGGTTTTCTTTCATTTCCACCACACATGTCTATCACATGTGATGATCGCTATGGGGTTGTAAAGTTGATTTAGATGATTGGACAGGATCTTCTTTTCCGATGATATGTTCAGGGAACCGGTCCAGTCACAGTCTGACGAAGACTCTACAATCTATAAAAAGGTTCTTCTGTGCTCGATATGAAGTCTTAGGATGGATTCACACGGGACCGGTGCCCCCTTACCGTTAGCTTAGCAAGGAGGGCACTACTGGACAGCGTGCGGGACAGACGGAGGTAGGGGGAGAGCGGCTGTCACCCCCGCCCCTCGCATAGGGAATATGGCGCACGGCGACGCTATGCCATGAAAAAAATAGGACATGTTCTATTTTTCACGGGGCACGGAGACAGTAACGGCTCCCAGTAGGGAGACAGCAGCGACCCATTGCGTCATGGGGGACGTATATCGGCAGTATATACGTCCCCCTTGCAGGTTAGTACGTTGAATGCAGCACTCTAGTTGGAGTTGCTGGTGTTTATTATTGAATCTGGATCTTGGTTTTCTGACAGGTTCTGATCAGTTTAACCGGCTAATTCTTTACATGCTTTGTCCTCTGGTGTGTACCTGTATTTGTCGACTACTTCTTCTATGTTTGTAGTGTCTAGTCCTTGTCTCTGTGTTTGTACTTTGGCGCAGAAAGGGACTGCCGAACAGTTGTCAACTATCATTAGGGGGTGAGGCTGGGCAATAAGGAAGGGACAGTGGAAAGGTGGTTTAGTTTTAGGATCACTGTTTTGTGCTATTCCAAGGCTTTCCCTCAATACATTACATTACACTGCTGAGAATATATGTACCAAAAGTGGATGGCGATAAAAATATACTTATTCATCAAAGAAACAATCCATATACAATAATTTAATGGAAATTTGACCAATTAAAAAAAAATAAATGTGTGTAATCTTTGAGGCACAGAATAGAGCCAAGTGCCCAAAACAGCAAAAAACCCCACTTATTTAGCAAAGTTGCAAACACAATTTTAATCAGCAACTTGCTCACTGCTCTGCCACAGCTTTCAATCGTCTTGGAATCCTGAGTGACAGCAATTTACAGTAAAAAGGAGGGGAAATTCAGATTATTCAGCTTGATCTTCACTCCAGGGTAAAGACCAGGAAGAGAAAAACGGAGAAGAGCTTTGTTGTTATTTGATATGTCAACGATAATCCGGACCTCCTAGGACCGGATTGCTAACTATGGCACAGCGGGGAACGCGACTTATCGACCTATTATAGGGTGGCACTCAGAGCCCTTCTGTGGGCATCAAGGCCAGCACCAGAGATGAATTACAGGTAGCTTCCGGCTAGTCCCAGACAGGCCCAGGACTTGCGCTGCACAGAGATATTTAAAGTGACAGATCTACCTGGGACATTATTTCAGCTATTGGTGCTTCAGGGCTGGTATAAATGAAAACTGTGACAGAGACGGGAAGTAAAATCACGAATTACATTTCTGGTGTTGGCACTTTACGATAAATAAGCAAGGTCTCTTTGTAGGTTTGGGCAACAGGTTCTAAAAGGTGGCCATCACTGTCCTAGGAACTCCACGCAGTCCAGGAAGCCCAGGACGTGTTGCTGTCTGAACAAAGCACATAGAGGCTATCAGGAGTCGCAGGATGGTTGCCCCATCTTCTGTCTGTCAACTTCGTCCTGGGTGGTGACTGGGTGCACCAGAGAGGCGGTGAGGGGACTCACTGGGGCTCCCGAGTCATTCAGGTTGGCCACCATGGGGCTAGGACCTTTAGGAAATACATATTCAGTTGTCACTGATGAGTAGATGGCCCCACCGACATTACCCACCAGACACTAAGAATCAAGACTGTCCTTCTCTCCTACTGGCAATGAAAAATGTCCACATTTTGGATACACGATAAGGTTTCACAGTCGTGATTTTTGATGTTTCGCAAGGAACTGATTTGTGGGTTTAAAAAGTTTCACCATTGTAACATGAAAATGGTTTCTCTCCTGTGTGAATTCTCTGATGTTCGATAAGACTAACTTTCTGATAATAAGTATCTTACCCATTCAAACCATTATACAACGGGTGGTCTCTGGTTGTGAGCCCTTTTCTGTGTTTATCAGCGCCGATTTCTGCCGGAAAACATCTTCCACATTCTGGACAAGACAACCGGGTTATCCCCGATGTGAATTCTAAGATGCTCCAAAAGGTCGATTTCCGACATAAATCATGTAAAAAACCTGAAAAATTCAGAAAATGATTAAAGGAGGTCACGGACGTGGTGTGAATTCTATGATGTTTCACAATCCCGATTCTGTCTGAAAAACATTTCCCGCACTCCAGAAACATGAAAAATGGCTTCCCCCCCGGAGTGAATTCTCTGGTGAATTCAACCAAGATTTGCTCTCTGGCCAAAGCATTTCCACATTCTAAATTGGAATATGGCCTTCTCCCCGCTGTGGGATTCTTCAAAGATGATCTATTAGAATCGACTTCTTACCAAAAAATTTCCGCATTCGGAAACGGAAACGGTTTTTCGCTCCCGTTGGATGGCTTCGCAGATGATCCATAAGAAGTCGTTTCCCTGAGTCAAAACATTTCTTCACATTCGGGACATGAAAAAGGGGCTTCTCCTCGGTGTGGTCTCTGATGGTGGATAAGACTGATTTATAGGCACAAAACACCTCCCCATTCTGAACATGAGAATGGTTTCTCATCGTGTTTGGTATTTCCGGTGTCTCTCGAGAGAAGCTTTATCCTTAAAGCATTTGAAGCACAGAGAACAATAAAAGGTGTTCTATCTCCATGAATGTTTTCAGTAATAGAAAGATCAAATCTAGTTTGAAACGTTCCCCTTCCTATTGTCAGTATGGTCGAACATGAGTGATGGACTAGATGGAGGTCTAGCGTCACGAGCTGGAACAGTATGTGCTGTGCGGGACTGGAGGAATTGATTTATTGAAATATTATCTAGTATGGAATTATTATCTTCTTCTTATGATAGGGAGATAAAAAGACGAGATCCACCATGAGTCTCCATCACCTTGTCGCCTGTAACAACAAAGAAAACAAAAAGGTACAAATGTACACAAGGCTTGACAGGCACCATGGTGCCGAGACCAAGAAGACTCGGAAGGGGCTACCACTGAACAAACTCTTTGCAAGGCATCTGCTTTCAAGTATAGAATCCCTGGCCCCCAAATATCTTTCTTCATTATCTTTGTTATCCCATGGCCCTCCCTCAAAATCAACTTTTAAAAGTATGCTGAGGGGCTTCTACAGTGGCATTCCCAGAGCCCTCCGTGTTGTGGCTCCCTGCTTGATGGAATGTCACATGTAGAGGTGAAGTGTGCTACGTGGCCAGCATGTAAAGGGGGTTGGGCAACGCCCCAGAGACCTTATGGGCTCATTAGCATAATTTTCAAAGGTGATTTAAAAGGAAGGAAGCCCATGGATAAAAATATAAGAAGATTCCACAGTTCATGTCTGGGTCTACATATATTAATTGTCCCGGGTTTATCAGGATGGATTATGTGGGAGATTTCCTTTAAGCACCAAAAAACTTTACTATGATAAACCGGTCTTTAAAAAATATTCATGTCCACGATTAGTTTTAGGGGGAGCACTGCACACAACAAATATGATTACAGGGGGCACTTAGAAGTTATACTACGATGTATTAATCACCACATCTGATTTCGTGCATTTGTACGGGGTAGCTCTTATTCCATATTAATGAAAGGTTGTACCATACAATGGACACCGGATACTGGGTTTCTAATTTCACTGTCGAGCCATTATCACTCCCTGCACCAAATGGATCATTAAAGGAAAAAAACTGTAATAAAACTACTAAAAACTATAAAAAAACTCAATGCTATACAAAAGTCAAAGAAAAATCTCAGCTTCCTAACATGATGATCGAGTGGGACCTCTGCTTTATTCCTGGACAGTCTGGGAATTGGAGGACGGGAACATCTCTATGGTGGATCTCTCCTACGGGACCATCTATAGGAAATAAAACAGGTGAATGATACATTGCTACATGTGTAGGGAGCAGATGAGGGGGGGAATTCTGGCTGACTCTCCTCTACAATCAGGGAAGGTATCTCTTACCTGGTGGATGTGATGGGGGGCTGGTGGTCCTCCATCCATGACTCCTGTGTACAGGTCCTTGTGTCCCCTTCTACATACTCCCACTCCTCCATGGCGAAATAGACAGGCCACATCATGACATTTCCTATAGGAACCTGACACACACCAATGACAAAAGTCATCCCCCGGACCCCTCCTTGTTTATTAGATCAGTCCCAGAATGCCGGCAGCGCCATCACCTCTCCGTCAGCAGCCAGTGATCAGGGAGGTAAGTTTAGGATCTCTGTCACTGTATCAGTGAATGAGGTGGAGATGACGGTGATGGGGCTCTGGGTCCATTCCTCCTGATACACGCGGGGGTCACACAATCACAGACGGATTCTTCACCTACTGTGATACTGTGTATGGGGAGACATTGATCACTAACATAGGTCCATAAGAATCCGTACATCTCCAGTCATTTCCCTGTTGTATTCCTAGAGATTAAGAAGCCAGTGTCTGGGAGGACTCTCACCTCTACAAGTTATCCAGTAAGATGATCTTCTAGCGGGTGAGGTCAGGATCCGCGAGCAGCAATGGTTCTGTCTGCTCCAGCAAGGCTGTGGTGGGAGGGCGCTGATGGAAAATGTACATCTGTTCTCAAACATTAAATTTTACATGTGATAGTCCTGTACCTGAGGAACCTGCCAGATTTTTTAAAAAAAAGCGCAAACTCACATTACAAGACTTGTTACCTCCAGACAGCCTCTGCTCCCAAATGAGTGGAAAGAGCCACACGGAGGACCCGAGGGGAGGACACGGAGAGTCAGGGAAAAAAAAACGATGCCATAATTATCTTGCACACGGCAAACCACAGTAGAACTCGGTTAGCGGGTACCTTTGCACCCCCATATACACCTCTGGCAGCATTGAACCCTGCAACAAACATATCCCCTCTTCTCGCTGAGCCTGCACCACCAATCCCCTCTTTTCTGGCTGAGCCTGAACCCCCATATCCCTACTCTTTATGGATGAGCACTTGAAAACACAATATCCCCTATTTCTTGATGAACCTGCACAACACCAATCAAAAGACGGGAGGATGGAGACCATGGAAAAAAAAGAAAAACATAGGGCTAGGTGAGAAGGAAAACAAACAATATAAAATCTTGACGTGCTGAGAATATGTGTTTGCAAACAACAAGATACACTAGTTATGGGATGAGCTATTGCACCACCAGATCCCCGACCCCCATATCCCCTCTTTCTCTTGCACCCTGCACCCCCATATTCCCTCTTTCTCGCTGAGCCTGCACCCCATATTCCTTCTTCCTCTTGCACCCTGCACACCCATATCCCCTCTTTCTCGCTGAACCCCCATATCCCCTCTTTCTCTTGCACCCTGCACCCCCATATTCCCTCTTTCTCGCTGAGCCTGCACCCCCATATTCCTTCTTCCTCTTGCACCCTGCACCCCCATATCCCCTCTTTCTGGCTGAGCCTGCACCCCCATAACCCTCTTTCTGGCTGAGCCTGCACCCCCATATCCCCTCTTTCTCTTGCACCCCCATATCCCCTCTTTCTCTTGCACCCTGCACCCCCATATCCCCTCTTTCTCACTGTGCCTGCACCCCCATATCCCCTCTTTCTGGCCGAGCCTGCACTGTTATCTTCCCTCTGTCGCACGCCATCTCCTCCTCGGTTCCCTCATTACCTTCCTCCAGTATTTGCTCCTACATAACACCGCACTCTCCTGTAAACTCTGGAGTTGCTCCTCCCACTGACATATCTGGTCACATGGTCATGACATCATCAAAAGGTCCTTTATCCCATTAGGCAAAAGACTCAACTAGCATCAAAATACCTTCAGGACCTGTGATGATGTCACAGTCATGTGATCAGTTAGGTATATAATGGGCTCGCTGTCCTAGAGGACATCACACTCATTACTTGATCTGAACTACGATAGACGCCTCCTGTCATGGAAGGGATTACGGTGCCTGTAATCACTGATCCAGGGGCCTGGTGAATGGCACAGGACCTCCCCAATCATAGCTTCTCCTCAGAAATGAGAAAATAGACCTTACAGGGAAGCTTAAGGTCTGGAAAACTTATTTGAATATTACCCAGAATCCCCTAGTGGAGCATCACTGGCTATAAGTCTCCAAGGCCTTGATTGGCAAAGTTTTTTTCTGTAGAGCCCGATATTTTTAAAGATTCTAGAAGAATGGAAGGAAGTCCTGTCCTTCTGCCCAAACCCTACTGCGGAGATAGAAAGGGAATTTCATACTCTAGGCCAGGGGTCAGGAACCTTTTTGGATGAGAGAGCCATGAACGCCACATATTTTAAAATGTTATTCCGTAAGAGCCGTACCATATGCACATGCCCCCCCAGTAGATAGGTAGTCCCAATGTCATGGGTGCCCCTGCGATCTAGGTCTCAGATCGCAGGCACACCCGGGATCCTCTCCCGCGCCCCTTTCCGAGCTCACTCAACTCACCTCTTTCCGGCTCCCGTCCCGGCTGGCCAGTGCACGCCGGCACTTGCAGAATTAAAGGGCCAGTGCGCCGCTGATTGGCGCTGCCCACTTCCTGGGTTCCTATGAAGACCAGCGGCTCCCAGCATTCCCCGCGGATTTTAGTGCTTCATGTCTATGAGGAAGCTTTCCACAGTGTTTCCTTCCCAAGTGTTGACCCCCCAGACCTGTTCCTGATTCTGCTCCTTCGCTGCCAGCCCTGACCTCTTGCTCTGTCCCCGACCACGCATCATTGCCGCCTGCCTTGACGGTCTGCCTGTTCTTGACTATGTGACTGCCTATTGATCCTGTACCTCGACCTTGGAAGCACCTTGGACAAGTCGTGCCTGTGGAAAGACCTGGTTGTACCATGCTGTAGACTGGTGGGCTCTGGTGAAGACTGGGAAACTGGTGAAGCTGCTCCAGAGACAGATGTGGTTAAGTCAATCAGAACAGCCAAGCAACACATTGAAAATCAAGAATTCCATACTGTAGTTTGTCCCAAAGACATGGGGGGAATTTGCCTCCCTGATTGCCGTCTCTACTATCTGTCCGCTGCCTATTCCCGCTTTTTAGACTTTTTCCACTGCAGAACCTCAAAGACTTGGATGGGATTATCACAAGCGACATGGACCAAGGACTTAACTTCTTCTCCCATGGACTTGGACCACAACGCCTAGAGACGCCACCCCACTCTCCTTCACGATGGCTCACAAGCATTATGAAAGGGGCAGGACAAAATCTCTCCTTGATTGATTAGAGGGGACCCCTATATCCAATCGTGGACAACCCCGCATTCCCACCAGGCGCTGCTTCTCCCTCTCTGAGGTTCATGATCGCCACCAGACATCAGGAGACAAAATCCTCTCCAGATGGTACAGAGTGCCCACACTACTGCACGAATGGTATCCTCAGGTCCCTGACGTCTGCTGGCGGTGCGGAAAGAGGCACCATGACCAACCATTGGTGGTCCTTCCCCCGACTTGTAATTTTCTGGTCCACAGTTATCTCCTGCATCAAAACCTTCACTGGTGCCCTCATCCCAAACACCCCAGAGGGAAGACTTTTATTTATGTTTGACATACCGGCCGATAAACACAAGAAAACTCTCACTCGACACCTCTTACATGCTGCCAAGACAGTTATCCCCAGGAAATGGCGCTCAGACTCCCCTCCCTCCATTTCGGAATGGTTGGCGGAAATTTCCTCCACCCACAGGATGGAGGAGCTGATCGCACTCGAATTCTCCAACACACGGCTACACCGGCAATCATTCCTCAACCTCCAGAATATCGAACACACAGGGACGGAAGTGTCGCAGTCAAAGTCGATCCCTCTCCGGAACTATAGATACTCATTGACATAAAAGGCACCGGTTGCTTGCATTGCCTGTCACGCCTTGTTCTGTATTAAATTTTTTGGTATTTTATTCTGTGGCTCAATAAAAAACCCTTTGAATAGAAAACAAGAAGTTCCACAATCTCCCGCAAAGGACAGAGGAAGATTGCGGCGCAGAATGTAACAAATCTTTAGATGCTGCTACTTTGGAATAGGAAAATACGCATACATGAGATGATCATATAACAAATTGGTCTTAACCGTAATTTACCCCAGTATACCCGTAAGCCCAATTTTACACACAAAAAAAACTAAAAAGAAAACTATTGACTGCACGTTTAAGCCAGAGGTGGGAAATTGGGGCAATTGCGTCACAGCCCCCCCCCCAGGTAAGCCAGCAAGTCCCGTAGTATATAGCCAGCCAGCCCCTGCAGTATATAGGCCTTGCCCCCTGTAGTATATAGCCATCTTCCCCCTGTAGTATCTAGCCACCGCCCCCCTGTATATACAACAAGACAGCCCCCTGTAGTGCTAGCAAGCCAGCCCTGTGTCGTGTTAGCCTGCCAGCCCTCTGTAATATAACAGCCAGCCCGCCCCCTGTAGTCTTAGACAAGCCAGCCCCTGTATTATACAGCCGCCAGCCCCCTGAGTATATAACGCCGCCCCCCCTGTAGTATAAGCAGCCGCCCCTGTTCTATACGCCAGCCATCCCCCTGTTTATACAGCCTGCCAGCCCCCTGTTGTATTAAGCAGCCAGCCACCCCTGTAGTATACAGCCCATCCAGCCCCCGTAGTATACAGCCGCCCGCCCCTGTAGTATACAGCCCTGCCAGTCCCCTGTAGTAATATAGCCAGCCAGCCCCTGGAGTATACAGCCCGCCGCCCCTGTAGTATACAGCCAGCCACCCCCTGAGTATACAGCCAGTCACCCCTTGAATAATCAGCCCGCCAGCCCCATGTGTAGATATCCTGCAGCGCCCTTTAGTTACAGCCATCCCCCGTAGTATACTACAGCCAGCCAGCCCCGTAAGTATCCGCCACCAGCCCCTGTCCCAAATATAATGCCTGTGGGAAAAAAAGTGGCTGATGTCATGGTGCCTGCAACGGACTGCGCAGGGAAACGGAGCCAATAACCAGCCCACGATGTATGAAGAGACCTGCCAAGGTTGTGGTGGGGGGGGCATGCATTGGTGGGAGGGGTGAGGATTACACTTTTGTTTTTTTTCCTTACTCGGGTATAAGCTAAGTTAGGGTTTTTTAGCACATTTTTTGTATTTATATATGTATTTATATTTGTGGTGGATAACCCTCTGGTGTCCAGACATCGATATTTTTCCCCCAAACGCACTTTATATAAAGCAACAACTTGTAACTTTTCTAAGTTCTCTTTTTGGGTAATTACATATAAATAACATTCCAAACATCACAGTGGAATCTCCCCCATATGAACCTTCAGATGTTCCATAAGATCATAACTCTGACTAAAATACTCTCCGCAGTGAAAACATATGAACGGCGGCTCCTTTACGTGTCCTTGTTTATGTCTCTGAAACGTGGAATTATGTCTGAAGCTTTTGCCACATTCCGTACACGAGAAGGGCTTCTCTCCCGTGTGAATTCTCTGATGTTCAATAAGAATAAATTTATGACTGAAACATTTGCCACATTCAGAACATCTAAATGGATCCTCCCCCGTGTGAATTCTCTGATGGTTCACAAGATCCGAGTTCTGTCGGAAATGTTTCCCACATTCTGAACACGAAAATGATTTGACTCCGGTGTGAACGTTTTCGTGCTTCCGAAGACTCGATTTCTGGAGGAAAGATTTCCCACATTCCGCACATGTAAACGGCCGCTCCCCTGTGTGGATTCTCAGATGCTCCTTCAGACTTGACTTCTTTGTAAAACATTTCCCACATTCCGCACATGGAAACGGCTTTACCCCCGTGTGAGTTCTCAGATGCTCAGTTAAAATAGATTTCTTTCCAAAACATTTCCCGCATTGTGAACATGAGAACGGCTTCTCCGCTGTGTTCTTATCAGTGGAGGGAAGAACTGAGGGTAGATGAGGAGTTATCCAATTATCTTCTGTGCTGATATCGTCTTCTACTTCATGTTTGGGAGATAAGAGGAGACGCTCATCAAAGTCTCCTGTTCCCTCCAGACCTATGGGGGAAAAAACAAAATGCTAGTTTCATAATAAAAAAATGTGATAGGTAAGATGAGATTCCTATTCTTGATGTAACATCAAAAGCATCATTCAGGGTGCTACAGAACATACAATAGAGGAGCCCATGCAGCCTCTAAACTTGACTCGTCTCTGGCAAAACTCATGACTCATCTCTGGCAAAACTCATGACTCGTCTCTGGCAAAATATGACTCATCTCTTCTCATTTCACATGACTGAGGAGAAGGTTTTTTTTTTTTTTAGGTGAATGATAGATTTCACATCAAGATAATTCTAAAAAGGACATTTTATATCCAATCTGAGGGGCTGATAGTTTAATGGGGTAATGTCAGTGTTCCGTTAAGATGGCAATATGTGTCTAAAGAAGGATCCATCTTTACCACATCAAATACAAAATCTGAATCTCTAGGGGGAGATTGGACTGGACGATGCAACTTTTGATCAGCCCGTTCCTTGGGTGTCCATTATCCTGTTATCACTGGATCATTACTTCACACCAGGAGATGACCTCGTCTTCTATCCACCATCATTTTGCCTTTCTGGGTCTCAGCTGCTAAAACTTGGATACATTTTCTTCCCTCCAAAATACCAAGGAAGACATTTACAGTGACAGACTCTTACCGGCCGCTGACACTGATGAGGGGATTATGAATCCAGCTGTCGACCCAAAATGACTTTCCTGTAGGAACCACACGGTACAAAAAACACAGATAAGAAAAATATAAAAGAAAAATATAAGTAAATTCACATAAACTGATATTCAGGCCCATCTATAAATCTACACGAACATGAAAACTGCAGGGGCTCAGCACTTACCTCATGTTTTCTGTAATGTGTGTGTAAGTGAGGGGGGCAGGTAAGTTACCAATATACAATACAACTTTACTGATCACCTGGGGGATATATATATATATATATATACAGGCAGTCCCCGGGTTACATACAAGATAGGGTCCCGAGGTTTGTTCTTAAGTTGAATTTGTATGTAAGTCGAAACTGTATATTTTACAACTGTAGATCCAGACAAAAAAAATTTTGGCCCCAGTGACAATTGGAGTATAAACATTTTTTGCTGTAATGGGACCAAAGATTATCAATAAAGCTTCATTACAGACGCCTTACAGCTGATTATTGCAATCTGGGACTATAGTAAAGCATTCAGAAAGCTTCACCAGAGGTCAGAGGGGTCTGTCTGTAACTATGGGTTGTCTGTAAGTCGGGTGTCCTTAAGTAGGGGACCGCCTGTATACACATACACACACACATCTATCAATAGTTCTGATCCGTTTCTTGATATGGAAAGTGAAGCCTCCTGTTCTTTTACCTCATCAGCCGGAGATATCTGTCCATAAAATGGCCGCCGATGGAGGGTCATGTGACCTAACTATCTAAATTTTCATTCAGACGAAATGCGGACATTCAAGGTTATGATAAAAGAAGATCAAAGCTACCGGGGAGGTGAGTGATACACATCAGGTGATGTGATGGGACGTGTCCTTTGGGTCTCGTTAGGAAGTTTTCATAAATTTTCTGACCAGGGGCCGCTGATAATTTTATTGAAGGGGGGGAACATGGTAACACAATCCCCCAAGATGGTTCCCAAGGGTTCATTGACGAGGAGGATTATATGTTGGCATTGAAAGGGTTAATGTTATTCTGAGGTAATTTTTGTATGTTCTGTGTTTCCCGCCTTTTTCATGAGGTAAAAGATTGTGTGCACTTTTCTGCCAGATGTTTGTTCCACAGATACTGCCTGCTGATTCGCTAAGGGTGAAGGTCAGCTGTGATTGGTGAACAGCTGGATCTATGGCAGCTCTGTAACCAGGCACAATATTGGAGGCAGCCAGCTGATTGGCAGCTGGCTACAGTGACTTACCAATAAACTGAACCGTCAGCAGTGTGTCTGGGCCTGTCTGAAGAAGAATCCGGTTACACCCCGCCCAAATTTACTATTTCTTCTGACCGTCGCAGTGCTAGGCTTCAAGGCTTCCTCCTGCAGTCCAAGACAGCCCAGGACGCGCCACATAAAAGTGGGTTTTGGTTGTAGTTTGGGCACTCAGTATCTAAAAGGTTCCCCATCACTGCTCTAGAGGATCAGTGACCCTTTCTCTACATGACCAAATTGTACAGCTAGAAACATTTAGACAAAATGTTTAATGAACCAGTCTATCGAGAATCAGCACAAATCTCACTCAGTCTCACTCACCTGATGATGGGGTGGGACCTCCTGCTTATACCGGCCAGTCCTGGAATGTGGAGGACGGGGGACAATCTCTCGGTGGATCTCTCCTACTGGATCCATCTATAGGACATAACCACAGTGACTGATACATTGTCTACATGTGATGAGCAGATGATGAGGGGGAATCTGCGCGACTCTCCTCTACAATCAGGGAAGGTCTCCTCTACCTGGTGATGTGAGGGGCTGGTGGTCCTCCATCATGACCTCCTTGTACAGGTCTTGTGTCTTCTACATACTCCCACTCCTCCATGGAGAAATAGACAGCCACATCCTGACATCTTATAGGAACCTGACACCAACAATGACACAAGTCATCCCCGGACCCCTCCCTTGTGTTATTATAATCATGTCCAGATTCCGCGAAGCGCTCACTACTCCGTCAGCAGCTCAGTATTGGAGGTAAGTTCTAGGATTTTGCTCATGTATCAGTGAATGAGTGGAGGTGGGTGATGGGGCTCTGGGTCCATCCTCCTGATACACGGGGGTCACACACTCACCAGACGACTTCTTCAATACTGTGTAATCTGTGTATGGGGAGACACTGATCACTACTAGATCCTAAGAATCCTTCACCTCCGTCATTTCCCTGTTGATTCCTAGAGATAAGAGCCGTGTCCTGGGAGACTCTCACCTCTCCAGTTATCCAGTAGATGATCTCTAGGGTGAGGTCCAGGATCCGGGCAGCCATGGTTCTGTCCTCCATCCTTGGTGGGTCGCTGATGGAAAGAATTATTGTTTGAAAAATAAATTCATATGAAAGTCCTGGACTTAAGGAAAACAAAGCAAAATCACCTTATGCCTCTTTTTCATGCAGGCTGCACCCCCCTTATGCCACGCTTTCTCACAGAATCTTCACCTCCCCCCCTCCACCACTCTTTTTCGAGCAGCCAGCGCCCCTTCCCTGTGGCCCCCTCCTTCTTCTCTGTACCCACCATTCCGCTCCTTCTTGCACAGCCGGCACCCATGTATCCCCCCTCTGAGGAGTCTGACCTTTGTACACCCCACCTCGTCACCAGCGCTGTTTTAGTCTGCCCCCATTCCCCCTCGTCACGCAGTCTGCACCATGTATCCCCCTCCTCGTCACGCAGTCTGCACCCATGTATCCCCCCTCCCGTCACCAGTTGACCATGTTCCCCCTCATCTTACGCAGTCTGGACCCATGGTCCCCTCCTCGTGTATAGTCGCACCATGTGTCCCCCTCCTCGTCACGCAGACTGCTCCCATGTGTCCCCCTCCTCGTCACGCAGACTGCTCCCATGTGTCCCCTCTCCTGTCCCGCAGAATGCTCCATGTGTCCCCCTCCTGTCAGCAGAGTGCTCCCATGTGTCCCCCTCCCGTGCAGTCTGCACCCATGTGTCCCCCTCCTCTTCACGCAGTCTGGACCCATGTGTCCCCCTCCTCGTGTAGTCTGCACCCATGTGTCCCCTCCTCGTCACGCAGACTGCTCCCATGTGTCCCCCTCCTCGTCACGCAGACTGCTCCATGTGTCCCCCTCCTTGTCACGCAGACTGCTCCCATGTGTCCCCCTCCTCGTCACGCAGACTGCTCCCATGTGTCCCTGCCTCGTCACGCAACTGTCCCAGTATCTCCCCACCCTGTCACGCAGTCTGCACCATGTGTCCCCCTCCTCGTCGCGCAGTCTGCACCCATGTGTCCCCCTCCTCGTCGCGCAGTCTGCACCCACGTGTCCCCCTCCTCGTCGCGCAGTCTGCACCCATGTGTCCCCCTCCTCGTCGCGCAGTCTGCACCCACGGTTCCCCATTCGTCAGCAGTCTGACCCACGTCCGCATCGCGTTGCCACCCACGTGTCCCCCCATTCGTCACGCAGTCTGCACCCACGTGTCCCCTCCTCGTCACCCTCGTGCAGGCACCCATGTGTCCCCTCCTCGTCACGCAGTTGCACTCCAGTGTCCCCCTCGTCACGCAGTCTGCACCCATGTGTCCCCCTCCTCGTGTAGTCTGCTCCCATGTGTCCCCCTCCTCGTCACGCAGCCTGCACCCATGTATCCCCCTCTTTGGTTCCCTCATTACCTTCCCCCTGTATTTGCTCTCTGCAGCCTCTTCCCACATACAAGAACACGGCACTTTCCTATACACTGTAAAGTTGCTCCTCCCACAGAGAAGTCACATGTTGATGACCTCATCAAAGGTCCTGTAGCCCACTAAGAAATAGTCAACTGATGAAATATAAAACTATAGGACCTGTGATGATGTCACTGTCATGTGATCAGTGTGGACTATTACAGGACCTTTAACCCTTTCAGGTTGCAGCCAGTTTGTAGGTTACGGCCCGGTCACTGGCATGTGTCGCTTTATATGGTTATAATGATTTTGAGATTTTTCGTAACACATTCACGTTACCGGTAAATTTTGGTGGATATGCTTTGCATTTATTTATTAAAAGAACTAAAATGTATTCAATTTTTAAAGTAATTTGCCATTTTAAAAATTTGAAATGATCTTCTTTTGAGACTAATAGTTTTACCACCCAAATTAGTTGTTTACTGATTTTTTCCATATCTCAGTGTGTTTTGTAGTGTGGGAGGAAACCAGAGGACCCGGAGGAAACCCACACAAACATGAAGAGAACATACAAACTGTTTGGAGATGTTAACCCTGGGACTTGAACCCAAGGCCCCAGTGGTGTAAGGCTGTAGTTCTAACCACTAAGCCACCGTGCTGCTAGGCTGTGTTTCTAACCACTGAGCCACCGTGCTGCAAGGCTGTAATTCTAACCACAAAGCCACCGTGCTGCAAGGCTGTAATTCTAACCACTAAGCCACCGTGCTACAGGCTGTAATTCTAACCACGAAGCCATGTGTGATACAAGGCTTGTAAATTATAACCACTGAGAACACGTGCTCCAAGGCTGTAATTCTAACCACTAAGCCACCTAGCTGCAAGGCTGTATAATTCTAAACCATAAGCCACCGTTGCTGCAAGGCTGTTGTAATTCAACCACTAAGCCACCATGCTGCAGGCTGTATGCTAACACTAAGCCACCAGCTGCAGATGTGAATGCTAACATACAAGCCAACATGCTGAGGGCTTAATTCTAACCACCTACAGCACATGCTGCAGCTGTAGTTCTAACCACTAGCCCGCCGTGCATAGGCTTGTTTCTAACCACGAGCCACCGCTGCCCAGGCTGTAATTCTAAACAAAGCCACTGCTGAAAGGCTGTAATTTATAACACACTAAGCACCGTGCTCGCAAGGCTGTAATTCAACCACTAAGCCATGTGATCCAAGGCTGTAATTCTAACCACTGAGCCACCGTGCTCCAAGGCTGTAATTCTAACCACTAAGCCACCGAGCTTCAAGGCTGTAATTCTAACCACTAAGCCACCGTGCTGCAAGGCTGTAATTCTAACCACTAAGCCACATCTGCAAGGCTGTAATGCTAACCACTAGCCACCATGCGGCAAGAGTTGTAATGCTAACTACTAAGCCACATGCTGCAAGGCTGTAATTCTAACACTAAGCCACCATGCTGCGAAGGCTGTAATTCAACCACTAAGCCACGTGCTGCAAGGTGTAATTCAACCACTAAGCCACATGCTGTGAAGGCTGGGTTCTAACCACTAAGACACCATGCTGCAAGGCTGAATTCTAACCACTAAGCCACCCGTGCTGCAAGGGCTGTTAATTCTAACCATAACGCCACCAGACGCAAGGCTGAATCTAACCACTAAGCCAACATGCTGCAGGCAGGTAATTCTAACCACTAAGCCACACTGCTGCAAAGGCTGTAATTACTAACCACTAAGCCAATCGTGCTGCAGGCTTGTAATTCTAAACCATACGCCACCGTGCTGCAAGGCTTAATTCTAAACTCACATAAGCCACCGTGCTGCAAGGCTGTAATTTCAAACACTGAGCCACTTGCTGCAAGGATGTAATTCTAACCACTAAGCCCCGTGCTGCAAGGCTGTAATTCTAACCACTAAGCCACCGTGCTGCAAGGCTGTAATTCTAACCACTAAGCCACCGTGATGGAAAGCTGTAATTCTAACCACTAGGCCACCGTGCTCCATACTCTTCTACCATTTTGGCGTTGCTATACCCTATTGTTGAAAAACTCAGTCAGCTATTCATGCAGTAGACTGCATCATCAGACAGAGATCTCACACGGTACGCCCTTGAGACAGCCCTGTGGGCTGCTAGGAAAGGAGGGGCACCACCCAAAAAGAAGTAGTGGCTGGGCGTGGGGCCAATCAGGGGGCGAGGAGCATCATCGCCTCCTTTGGTGTACGATAATGCCACTGTCTTTGGTGATGTGGTGGTAGAGGATTTGGCCCCATGTCTCTCTATCGGTTGATCGGTAGTACCCCTCCCCTCTAGAGTTAGTAGAGGATGTTTCCTGTTATGGTGGATGAGTATTAGGCGAACTAGAAACCTCTGCCAGTCATTCTCGGTGATAAGGATGCGCGGACTGGTCTGATATGTGTGATGGTAAGAACCGCCGTCTCTCTACGGTGTAGAGGAGTGCCCCAGGTTCTGGGGGATGGTTGAACGCATTCCTCTAGGTGTAGTACCGAGAAGTGCCCCCTGTATCGTTGTGTGATGGTGATGGGTAGAAGCGCACTTCTGCCTCTAGGTAGGGACTGTACCCCTGTCTATGGGTGATGGTAGATCCTCCTCTCTCTAGGCTTGTGGAGGATGCCTCCTGTCTATGGTGATGTTGGTAGAGCCTCATCTCCTCTCAGGTTTAGAGGTGTCCATGCTATGGTGATTGGTAGGTAAACATCCTATCCTTTAGGTTTTGTGAGGATTCCCTAGTCTATGCGGTTGCTAGGTATAGACACAACCTCATCTTAGGTTGCAAGAGGATGCCCCCTGTCTATGGTGCTGTGGCTAGAATCCGTCTCTCCTCTAGGTTTAGAGGTCGCCCCTGTCTGTGGGATGGTTAGAAGCCCTCCGCAGGTCAGCGGTCCTCTGCTCAGTAGGTATCTTAGTAGACCCTTCTTAGTTTGGATGCTCTGTCCCTTGTCTTGGGGATGGTTCGTATGTAGTAGCCCCTCTCCATCTGGTTGTTGTAACGGATGGTGCCCTTCATTGGTGGATGGTGGCCAGGGATTGCTTCATCGCCTCTAGGTTGCAGGATTCCACGTTTGTCGATGCGTGCCTATTTGTATTTTTAGAACGTAGTGAGCACCTCTGTCATCTAGGTGTGGAGAGGATGCCCTTGTCTCTATGTCGCTGGTAGATTGGCTATCATCTAGGTGTTAGGTAAGTGAATGCACGTGTCCTTAGTCATGTAGCGTCCGTTAGCCTCTGATGGTGTAGAGGTACTGTCCCTGCTATCGTGATGGCTGATCTCCTATCCATTAGGTGTAGGGATCTATTGCCCCTTGTCTATCGTAGATGGTAGCTGAACCTCCTCGGATCATGTAGGAGGCCGTATGGTGATGTAACGACGCTGCTAAGTAGCATTCCCCTGTTATGGTGATCGTGGTTACTGAACCGTCCTACTCCTCTAGTGTGTAGAGGATTTTGTCCCTCTGTGCATGGTTGGACTGGTAGATTGTAAAGACCTCCTCTTCCTTAGCGGTTAGAGGCATGCACCTGGTGTATGGTGATGGTGTAGAAGAATCTCCTCTCCTCTAGGTGTGTAGAGGGTGCCCGCCTGCTCTGTTTGATATGGTAGATATGAACCGTCCTTCTCTTAGGGTACGAGGATGTCCCCCCTGTTCTGTTGTGATGGAACGAACCGCCTACTCCTTAGGTGTAGAGGATGTCCCTTGTCTTGGTGATGGTAGACACGCTCCTATCTTAGTGAGTCGAGGAGCCCCTTGTCTTGGGTGATGGTTAGAACACCAGCCTCTGCCGTGCTGAGGGTGTAGAGGATGCCGGGGCCCCCTGTCTATGGTGATGGTAGAATCTCCTCTCCTCTAGGTGTCGAGGGATGCCACCTGTCTAGGTGATGGAAACCGACCTCGTGCCTACTAGGGTGTAGAGGATGTCACCTGTCTATGGTGATGGTACGATCCTCCTCTCCTCTAGGTGTAGAGGATGCCCCCTGGTATATGGTTGTGTAGAACAGCCTCTCCTCTAGTGTGTAGATGATGGTCCCCTGCTAATCGGGGATGGTTAGACCTCCTCTCTCAGGGCTTAGAGGATGCACCCTTGTCTATGGTGAGATTGATGGTAGAACCTCCGATCCATCTAGGTGAGAGGGATGCCTCTGTCTATAGGTGATGATGGTAGAACATCCTCTCCTCTAGGTGTAGAGGATGCCTCCGTCTTATGGTGATGGTAGATAGAAATCTCCTCTCCTCTAGGTGTCGATGATGCCACCCTGTCTATGGGATGGTGAATCTCCTCTACTCTAGGTGTAGAGGATGCCCCCTGTCTATGGTGATGTAGAAGAACCTCTCTCCTCTAGTAGAGGATGTTCCCCTGTATGGCGATGGTGGACTCCTCTCCTATAGGGTAGAGGATGCCCCTTGTATATGGTGATGGTAGAAACCACATCTCTCTAGGTTTTGTAGAGATGCCCCCTGTTCTATGGTGATGGTTTAGATAGAACCATCATCTCCTCTAGGGTAGATGATTGCCCTTTCTATGTGATGGTAGAACTCCTCTTCTCTAGGTGTAGAGGATGCCCCCCTGTAATGATGATGGTAAACCCGCTCTCCTCTAGGTGCAAGAGGTGCCCCGTGTCTATGTGATGGTTAGAACTCCTCTCCTCTAGGAGTACGAGGAATCCCCCCTGTCGATATGGTGATAGTAGAACTCCTCTCTCAGGTGTAGAGAGATGGGCCCCTGTCTAGGTGATGATATAGACCTCCTCTCCTCTAGGTTGTAGAGGATGTACCCGTTTATGTTGAGGGTTAGAACATCCTCTCCTCTAGGGTTGTGAGAGAGGTCCCCTGTATATAGTGAGTGACGGTTTTAGACCGCCTCTCCCTCTAGGTATGTAGAGGATGCCCCCTGTCTCTGGTGATGGTTCGAACACCTCTCCTCTAGGTGTAGAGGATGCCCCCTGTCTATGGTGCTGGTAAACCTCCTCTCCTCTAGGTTGAGAGGATGTCCCTGGCTATGGTGATGGTAGAACCTCCTCTCCTTGAGGTGTAGAGGAGTCACATGTCTATGGTGAAGTAGGATCACTCCTCCTCTAGGTGTAGAGATGTCCCCTGTATATGGTGATGGTAGAAACCTCTCTTCTAGGTGTAGGATTGTCCCCTGTCTATGATGATGGTAGAACTCCTCTCCTGAGGTGTAAAGAAGGATGTCCATGTCTATGGTGAGGTTAGGATAACCTATCCTTAGGTGTTAGAGGATGCCCCCTGTCATGGTGATGGGTGTAGACCTCCTCTCCTCTAGGTGTAGAGGATGCCCCCTGTCTATGTGAATCTGTAGAAACCTCTCTCCTCTAGGTGTAGAGGGGCCTCCTGTTATGGGTTGATGGTAGAACATCATCTCCTCTAGGTGTAGAGGATGCCCCACTGTCTATGGTGATGTTAGAACCTCCTTCCTCTTGTGTAGAGGATGCCCATGTCTATGGTGATGTAGAACCGCCTCTCCTCTAGTTTGTTAGAGGAGGTCCCGCCATATGGATTGTTAGTAGCATCTCCTCTCCTCTAGGTGTAGAGGATACGCCCGGTCTATGATGATGGTAGAACCTCATGCTTCTCTAGGTGTAGAGGATGCCCTGGTTCATGGTGCGTGTGTATTGGTAGAATCTCCTCTCCTCTAGGTGAGATTGATGCCCTGTCTAGGGTGATGTAGAGAATCTCCTATGTCCTCTAGTTTATTTTCTTTTGGGTAGAGGATTGCCCCATGTCTATTGGTGATGGGTAGAACCTCCTCTCCTCTAGGTGTAGTAAGGATGTCCCCCTGTCTAGGGCGATGGTAGCGACCTCCTCTCCTAGGGTAGGAGGATGTAGAGGAGACACTGTCTATGGTGATGGGGTAGAACCCACATCTCTCTAGGTGTAGAGGATGCCCCTGTCTATGGTTTGATGGTAGAACCCTCCTCTTCTCTAGGTGTAGATGATTGCCCCCTGTTCTGGTGTGATAGTGAACCTCCTCTCCTTCTAGGTGTAGCGGAATGCCCCTGTCGTGGTGATGATAGAACTCCGCATCATTAGGTTGTTAGAGGCTTGTCCCCTGTCTATGGGTGATGGTAGTAGAAGAAACCTCTCCTCTAGGTGTAGAGGGAGTCCCCCCCCCCTGTCTATAGTGATGGTCGGAGCCCGCCTCTCCTCTGGTGTAGGATTGCACTTGTCTATGGTGATGGTAGAAACACCTCTCCGCTCTAGGTGTCGAGGATGCCCCCTGTCTATGGGGATTGATGGATAGGAGAACATCCTCTCCTCGAGGTGAGAGGATGTCCCCTGTCTATAGGTGATGGTTAAGAATTAGACATTCCTCTCTGATGAGGTTGTAGAGGATGTCCCTGTTATGGTGAAGGTAGAATACATCTCCTCTCGGTGGAGAGGATGTCCATGTCTATGGTGATGGTAGAACCCCTTCCTCTAGGTGTAGAGGATTGTCCCCTTGTTTATGATGTGGTAGAAACCTCCTATCCTGAGTGTAGAGGATGTCCCCGTCTAGGGTGAAGTGTAGGATCACCTCTCCTCTGGTGTAGGGATGCCCCCGTCTATGTGATGGTAGAACATCCTCTCCTCTAGGTGTAGAGATGCCCCCTGTCTATGGTGATGGTAGAACATCCCTCTCCTCTAGGTGAGAGGGGATGCTCCTGTCTATGGTGATGGTAGAACCTCTCTCCTCTAGGTGTAGCGGCTGACCCCCTGTTATGGTGATGGCTATGAACCTCCTGGTTCTCCTCTAGTGTATAGAGGATGCCCCATTGTCATGGTGATGGTTAGAACCTCCTCTCCTCTAGGTGTAGAGGTAGAGGATGTCCCCTGCCTATGGTGATGGAGAATCTCCTCTCCTCTAGGTGGGAGGATACCCCAGGGCTAGGATGATGGTAGATAGAACACCTCTACTCGCTTCTCTAGTGTAGAGGATACCCCCCTGGTCTATGGTGATGGTAGAATCGCCTCTTCCTCTAGGTGTTGAGGATGCCCCCCCTGCTATGGTGATGGTAGAAATCCTACTCTTCATCTAGGGTAGAGGATGCCCCTGTCTGTGGGTAAAAACGGTAGAACCCATCTCCTCTAGGTGATAGTGTAGAGGATGTACCCTGTCTATAGGTTGTGATGGTAGAACACCGTCTCCTCTATGGTGTTGAGGATGCACCCCCCCGTCTATGGGTGATGGTTAGAACCACATCTCTCCTCTAGGTGTAGAGGATTGTCGTCCTTCTGTCTATTGTGATTGCCCTGTTTATGCCTTAAAGGGGTTATCCAAGATTTAATAAATAACTAGGACGGGCGGGGGGGGCTTTTTTTAAAAATAATAAATGTGTACTAACTCCTCCGTGCTGCTGATGTCCTGGGCGGGGGGTCCATATGATCCGTGCCGTTGTTTACAGGGTGGCCAGAAGCCGTGCACATGAAGCTTACGGCCGGCCATCCCATCCATCCGCTAGCTATCATTATAGGGCGATGGGAGGATTGATGGTGCCGGATTGGGAGCTTTCAGACAATCCGGAAGATCCCTGGTGTAGAGGCCGTGCGAAGTAAACCTGACAGGTGTGCACGGATCAAGACGGACCCATGGCGCGGGAACATTCGAGGGTGACGGAGAGTGTGATTACACATTGATTATTTTTAAAAGCTCCGTCCCCAAAGTTATTTATAATATTGGATGACCCCTTTAAGGTCCCGCCTTAAGCTGCTGAAATGAGCCCTCTGACGTTAGAGGTTTGTATAGCCCCTCTTACTATCTTAATAAATGATAGATGTTTTGTGTCCTATACAGGTGACCTACAAGGTCCAAGATGGTGCGCCCCCTCTCTGTTCAGTCCTGGAATAGCTGTAACAGGTAAAGTTATTGTTATTGCCAAAATCTTCATGCCTTTGAAGGACATCTCGGTTTGTCTGCTTGCCCAGTCTAGATTACGGGGTAGTTGAACCCTCAGGATAAGTACTTCTCCTGGTTTTGAGGCTTACACTGCTGCCTCATTATACATTTGGAAAATTTAACAAACTACTACCGTTTATAAGTTCTATTGTTCTATTGTTACTTGGGCTCCTGGTATTTGGTTTCTTAGCTTATCTACCAGTTCCACTTCTTCCCATTTACCAAAATTATATAATGATACCAAGCCATTCTTACTTTAGAATTTTCAGTGTTCATTAAACAAAAAAAATTTGTCCACATCAAAGTGGAATCTCTCCGAATGAACTTTAAGATGTTCCATAAGACGTATCTCGACTAAAATACTCCCCGCACTGAACTGAAAGCAAATAAACGGAAGTCCTTCGCGTGAGTTTCTTATGTTTGAGAAAGAAAAGTCGAATTCGTCTAGACTTCTACCACGTCCGTACACGACGAAGGGCTTCTCCCCTGTTGAATTCTCTGATGTTCAATAGGAATAAATTTATGATTTAAAACATTTCCCACATTCAGGAAATACATAAAGGATCGTCCCCACGTTGGTGATGAATATTTTATGATGGTTCACGAGATCCGAGTTTGTCGGATAAGATTTTCCGAATTCTGGACATGAATAACATTTTTCTCCGTGTGAACGGTTTGATGCTTCTGAAGAGGGTGATTTCTGCGTGAAAGACATTTTCCCACATTCGAACCTGAAAATGGCATTCTCCCCAGTGTATGAGTTTTTTGATGCTCCTTACGACTCGACTGGCTTGCGAAACATTTCCACATTCTGAAACATGGGAAATGGCGCTCCCCTGTGTGGATTCTCAGATGACTCACGTTTAAAATTGATTTCTTCCCAAAACATTTCACACATTTGAACATGAGATACGGCTTCTCTACGGTCTGAGCCCTTTGCTTTTGTCACCATGTATCAGTGAGAAGAGTCGCGTCGTGAAAAATGAAGGTAGATCCGGAGAGATAGAGATATGAATGATTGTGTGTGGGTGATTATTTATTTCTATTCATGTTTGGGAGATAAGAGATGTCCATGGATGTCTATCATTCTTCTACAAACTGGACAGAGGAAAAAAAAAATCAAAAGGCACCTTTCCTAAATTGGAAAAAAAAATCTTAAAATCCAAATACAGGCAGTCCCCGGGTTACGTAAGGATGGGTTCTGTAGGTTGTTGTTAAGTTGAATTGATTGTAAGTCGTAATGTATTTTTATAATTAACCGTATATACTCGAGTATAGCGACACGAGTAAAGCCGAGACCCCTAATTTTACCACCAAAAATTGGGAAAAAAACTACTGACTCGAGATAAGCCGAGGTGGGAAATGCATTGGTCAAACCCCAGTAGTACAGCCCTGCAAGCCCCCAGTCCAGAAGAATACCTAGCCCCTAGTAGTATACAAGGCAGCCCCAGTAGTAACAGCAGCCCCGCCTGTAGTATACAGCAAGGCATCTAGTAGGTTATACAGCAGCCCCCATGTAGATTTACAGCAAGCCTCTAGTAGTCTACAGCAGCCCGAGTAGATATCAGCAGCCCCCCTGTGTATACAGCAAGCCCTCTAGTAGTATACTAGCAGCCCCTAGAGATACAGGCAGCCTCCCCTGGTAGTCTGACAGCAAGCCTTAGTAGATACAGCAGCCGTCCCTGAGTTAACAGCAAGCCTATATGGTAGATACAGCAGCCCTAGTAGAACAGCAGCCCCCTGTTAGACTATACAGCCAACCTCAGTGTATACCAGCAGACTTATAGAGTATACAGCAGCCTCCCAATGTAAGTATACAGCAGCCCTAGTAGTATTTACAGCAGCCCCCCTGTAGTATACTAGCAAAGGCCCCTCCTGTAGTTACAGCAAGCACCCGTGTAGTATACAGCAGCTCCATGTAGTAAGTAAGCACCCCCATGTAGTATAAGCAAGCCCCTAGTAGTAGAACAGCAGCCTAGTCGTATACAGCAGCCCCCTGTAGTATAACGCAACGGCAGGAGGTAGTATACAGCAGACCCGAGTAGTTACATCAGGCCCCTAGAAGTATACAGCAGCCCCCCAGTTAGTATTAGTATACAGCAGCCCCCAGTGTATACAGCCAGCCCCCCAGGTAGGATACAGCAAGCCCCCAGTAGTATTACAGCAGCCCCCTAGTAGTATACAGCCTGCCCTAGTGTATACCAGCTGTCCCTGAGTATACAGGACTGTCCCTTAGTAGTATACGCCGGTCCCTAGTAGTATACAGCTGAACCTCGTAGTATACAGCCTCTGCCCCTAGTAGTTACCAGCCTGCCTAGTAGATACGCCTGTTCCCTAAGTAGTCTTACGCCTGTCCCTAGTAGTATTACAGCCTGTCCCTAGTAGTATACAGCCGGCCCCACGGCCCTTGAAGAAAAAAATAAACTTAAATACTAACCCTCCGATGCGGCGCGACTTACCAGATGTGACCCAGAGTCAGGCTTCCCGATTCTTTCTTCTGGCGCGGCCCTCTTACTCTTCTCGCCACCCTGCTTTCTTAGCATGCGCATACTAGACGCAGGCCGCTTGCTGACGTCATAGTATGCGCGGCACATTGAAGAAAAAACCTGGCTATCCCAGCGTCGATAATAGAAGAAAGAAGAGAGAAAGATGGGGCTAGCCCGCAGAGAAGAAAGAAGACGCGGAAGCGCTGACATCGGGGAAATCGGTAAGTCGCGCCGACATCGGAGGGGATATTTAATTTTATTTTTTAAGTGGGTAATAATTTTTTTTGGGTGAGGTAATAGACTCCTGATAAGCGAGGGGGGGACGTTTTTCAGCACATTTTTGTGCTGATAAAACTCGGCTTTATACAAGAGTATACTACGGATTCCACAGACCAAATTTTATTTTTGGTCTCTGTGACAATTGGAGTTTAAAAATGTTGGATTGTCTAAGAAACCAGTATAACAATTTAAAGCTCATTGCAGACACCTGTGAGAACTGTTATAGCTGACTATGTAGCCTAAGGTAAAGTTACAAAGATTTACCAATATAAGAGGTCCGTTTCTGAATGGGTGTCGGTATGTGAGGGAAGAGCCTGCCAAACGGATGGAGACCAACAGATGCAAACCAAGTCTCCACAGGACCCTGGTTTGCGTTCCGTATACGGTACATTCCATAGATTATTTAGCGGGTGGCAGACAGATGTTACAATTCGCTGTAGATTCAGTTGCATTGCAGTTATGGCCATAAAGTAATACCATTATGATTAGATTGGATGCAATTGTACTCTACGGGCCTGATAAAAGTGAGCCAAAAAAAAAAAAATATATATATATAATAAAAAAATAAGCAATAAAAAAATAAAAAAGTCTTGAAGTCAATCAACTCCCCTTTCCCTAGAAACCATATAAAAAGAGCATACGATTTTTCAAACTATAAGAGTTTCTTACTATAGCGACGCATCCAGATTGGCTTCCAAAAGGGGAAAAATATTATTTTACACCAATTAAAATATCCTGTTGGTCGCAATATAAAGCACAGCACCACAGCTCTGCTATCACATACCATTTACCAACACAGATCCGCTATACACATATAAGGAACAATCTGGGAACCGTCGGCACAAACAGCACCCCCGCTTTCCCCCGTCTCCCTCTTCTTCTTACCCTGCCCAGCGCAGTATGTGGTGATATACCACTCACGGCCACTGTTATAGCGTCCACCATTAGCTAGAACGGGTTGGACCCCATTTTGCCTTCAGACTGACTCAGTCTTCGTGGCAGTAGATACAACAAGTGATGGAACTCCTCAGAGATTTGTCCATAGTGACATGATGGCATCACACAGTTGCCGCCAGATTTGTCGCCGGCAAATCCATTGATGCGAATCTTCCCGTTCCACCACATCGCCAGAAGATGATCTACGGGAATGAGATGTCTGGTTGATGTGGGAGCCATTTGTGTCAGTGACCTGGCATTGTCATGTTCAAGAACCAGTCGAGATGCTCCAGCTTTATGACATGGCGCGTTATCCTGCTGGAACTGAAGTAGCCATCAGATGTTACACAGCCACAAACTGCCCACTCATGGATGTTTTTCTTTTTCGGACCATTCTCTGTAAACCCTAGAGATGGTTGTGCGTCGACAATCCCAGTAGATCAGCAGTTTCTGGTAAAATACTCAGAACCAGCCCTTCTGGCAACAACAACCATCGCCACGTTCATAGGCCTCAATATCACCAGTCTTCCCCATACTGATGCTCGGTTTGAACTGCAGGAGATTGTCTCGACCATGTCTACATGCCTAAATGCACCATTTAGGCATGTGATTGGCTGATTAGAAATTAAGTGTTAACGATCAGTTGGACAGGTGTACCTAATAAAGTGGCCGGTGAGTGTATGTGATCAGTCACATGATTCTGACATCATTGCAGGTCCTGTAGGCAGAGGGAGAGAGCAGTGTAGAGGCTCTCCTCCCTGGGAGATCGGGTGCAGCTCTATATCAGGGCGTCATCCGATCTCCATTACAGCGGTCAGGAGGGTCTGGCAGTGCTGGATCCTCCTGAACTTTGGTCTATAAGACGCACGTCTTATAGTCCAAAAAATACGGTAGACAAATAAAATATGCCACCGTGAACCCGGTTATGGAAAATAGGGTCCAAACATATTGCATCTCATAAAAACTGGAATAAAAAATTAGCAAAAAGTTGTCTAGTTCCCAAAGGGACAGCCATGAAAACGTCAACTCGTCAGGCAAAAAAATTACACCTTACACAAGTCCGTACCGAGACAGGAAAAGTTATTGGCCCCGGAATATGGTGAAATGAAGACTATTTATGTACAGACATGTTTTAAAAATGTGTTAAAGGAGAATATAAATAACCTATAAATTCGTGGTAACTCTGTGGATGATTGAACCAAAGCATACGGGGGGGGGGGGGGGGCTGTCATTGGACAGTTCATATTAAACAGAAGAACAAAAGAAAGGGAAGATGACATAAATACATTTTTTTCCACCTTCCCCGTGGAATATTACATACTGACACTAAGAAGTACAGTTGTACAGAACACCGCCCTGTACACAGAAAAATAAAACCGTTATAAGGAGGGGAGCACCAAAATACCAATTTATTAAAGAAGAATAAAGACATACAATAAAATAAGACGTATAAGAGACTCTCACCATCCACTGACGAAGGGTTTAAGAATCCACTTGTCGAGCCACCATCACCATCCTACAAAAATTACACAGTAGATATATAAGTAACATAGTAAGAATATTCTTACATGTGATAGAACAGATAAAACCGAAATCTTTATTGAAGCTTGTTACAATAGATACAGAAACTTGATCCTTCAATAAAGATTAAGATTTTCTCAGCCTAAAGTACGAGCTGGATATTACTTTCTTAACCCCGATTTTACGGTCATTTTTGGTTGATAAAATGTTGGTCCCCGTTGATTTCAATGGGGTTTGGGCCAAGTTCAGATCAAGTCTGGGTACAGGAACCAAACTTTTCCCTGGAGCTCGTCTGAAATGGAGGATCCGATCATTAGTGCTGACCACTGATCACGCTTCATTTAAATCAGAGTTTATTTAAAAAACATTTCATGGAAACTTTTTAGCATGCGTTTTCTTATGTTTCAGAAAAGTTGAATGCTGCCTAAAACTTTCCCACATTCCGCACATGAGAATGGCTTCTCTCCCGTGTGAATTCTCTGATGTTCCATCAGGCTATATTTCTTGTTAAAATACCTCCCACATTCAGAACATTTGAATGGATCCTCCCCCGTGTGAATTCTCTGATGGTTCACAAGATCCGACTTCTGTCTGTAACATTTCCCACATTCTGAACACGAAAGCAATTCTCCCGTGTGAACGGTTTGATGCTTCTGAAGATGTGATTTCTTCAGAAAACATTTCCCACATTCTGAGCACGAAAAGGGCTTCTCCCCCGTGTGAGATCTTAGATGTTCTACAAGAGTCCATTTGCAAAAGCGTTCCTGCATTCTGAACATGAGAATGGCTTCTCCCCTGTGTGAGTTCTCTTGTTCTGCCTTTAGTATCAGTAGAATGATCTCCACCGTGAAGAACCAAAGGTGGATCAGAAGTTCTAGAATTATGTTGCGTGGTAATACTATTTTCCTGGTGGGATCCATGAAATGGATTCTCCCCTGTGTGAATTTTCTGATGGTTAACAAGTTCCCAGTTATGACTGAAAAATATTCCACATTCTGAACACGAAAACAGTTTCCCATGAGTGATGTTTGATGCTCTGACGTCGTATTTCGTTCCAAAACATTTCCACATTCCGAGCACGAAATCGTCTCTCCCCCTGTTGTGAGTTCTAGATGTCGTTAGAATGATTTCTTGCGAAACATTTCCCACATTCGGGACACGGATATGTTTTTTCTCCTGTGTGACTTCTAGATGACCCGCCTAGAGCTGATTTTCTTGCCGTGAGTTACACATTCAGAACACGAGAACGGCTTCTATCCTGTGTGAGTTCTCTTGTTAGTGTTCTTATTATAATGGATGATCTGGGGAGAACTGACTGGGCGGATTAGAGGGACCTAGGAATTATCTTGTGTTGTAATATCTTCTACTCATGTTTGGGAGATAAAGGGAGTCTATATAGAGTTCTCACTCCTTCTAAGCCTGGAAAATAAAACAACAAAATGCTACTTTCCAAAATAAATGAAAACAGTCATCAATAAAGGCCAAAATGTATCAAATTGTAATTGAACCAGTGGACAAGAGGTGGAGCTCGTAGGATTAGACGTACTGTGAAACTCAGATGTAACGTTAGTTTTGGGAATAGACTAAAAACACAGTCAGAGACATTGGGTTTTGAGTTAATCCCCTTTAAAACCGGCCTGCCTTCTGTCACAACACCTAGGTGGTAAGGCGACAACTAGAAGACATTCTTTCCTGCGACAAAGAGCAGAACTCAGTGATAGAGACAAGACAAAATAAACACAGAAGATTGGTCTCCAGCGACGGGTCACATCAAAGAGGGCAAAGGCAGTACCAAATCACAAGGCAGAAGGAAAGTCTGAATACAGGCAGAAGGTCAAGATCCAGAATACAGAGATCAAAATCCAGGAGCTTAATCAAATACTGGGGCTCATAAACAGAAAACTAGAGACTCAAACTAGTACAAGCGGATGATTTATTGATGCCAGAGTCCCAGTACCCTAAAATGATTGATCACCAGGATGAAGGATTGTAAACCCAGCACACTGACATACTGGTGTGTGCCACCTCTGGTAGGATCTGCTCTTCTTTTAGCATCTTATGTCCAGGTTTTTTTAAAAAAAGGCTTTTAAATTTATGTAAATGAGTCTGAAGGGCTGCGGGCTCCATAGGTGTTAATGGAGCCTGGAGCCCCTCAGGCTCATTTGCATAATTTTAAAGCCTTTTTTTCTTAAAAACAAGGGCATAGGAAACCAAAAGAAGAGCAGATCCTGCCAGAGGAGGCGGACACCAGTATGTCAGTGTGCTGGGTTTACAATCCTTCATCCTGGTGGTAGATTTACTTTAAAGGGTAATCGTCATACTGAGCAAAAAAAAACATAATTCTGCTCCAGGTGTCCCTTGGAATCAATCCTCAAAGTATTTTGCCTCTCAGTCCCCATTTAGTTCCTTGTTTGGTCCACAGCAACCATGGTTTCCATCTCTGGACAA
This sequence comes from Engystomops pustulosus, assembly GCA_019512145.1. Classification (NCBI taxonomy): domain Eukaryota; kingdom Metazoa; phylum Chordata; class Amphibia; order Anura; family Leptodactylidae; genus Engystomops; species Engystomops pustulosus. Next base: position 103,256 of record WNYA01000212.1, on the reverse strand, counting down.
AAAAAAACCTAGAATCAGCAAGACGGAGGGGCGGAGCCTGCCCCCTGTGACATCATCACAAGCACGTGCTGCTGACCAATGAAATCATAGCTTGTGAATCTTAGACATACCCACACAGGCGACTATGGAGCTTGTAGCAAAGAGGCTGAATAATATACATAACTATTGCAACTAAAGTAGATACATCGCATTGTTCCCTGTCCTTGTTGGAAAGTGTCTCCTTCTTTTGCTCCGCATTCTCTCAGCCGTGGTCCAGTGAAGCCCATGAGATTCTCCTTCTCCACCCTGCAAGCCATGTGTGGTCCGGCATGGCGCCTGTTCCCGCTCTTCTTCCTCCAGTGCTATGGTATGGCTAATTATGGTGTCATCAGGACTGACCATATTGGTGGCAACATGTTTGTGTAGGTTTCCTCCGGGTCCTCCATTTTCCTCCAACACTCCAAAACATACTGGTAGGTTGATTAGATTGTGAGCTCCATTGGGGACAGGGACTGATTTGGCAAGATATGTGCAGCACTGCGTAATCTGTGTGCGCTATATAAATGATGGTGATGTAGTGTTCATTGTCACTACTACGACCCAGGCATTCAGCAGCTGGAATTAGACCCGAACGCTCGTCCGAGAAGCCGCCACTGGAACGCGAATGGACTGGGTAAGTAAATGTGCCGCAATGTGAAGCGGAAGGCCATGCAGCCGGATATGTTTGAAGAACAAACTGGCAAGCTGTGGTGAAGACGGAAGACCTGGAAGGGGAACAAAATGGGACATTTTGGAAAACCGGTCCGTCACCACCCAGATGACAGTATTGCCCGAGGAGACAGGCAGAACGGTAACAAAGTCCATTGCCAACTGTGTTATTTCCTATAGATGGATCCAGTAGGAGAGATCCACCAGAAAGATGTCCAAGTCCTAAAGATTACCAGGATATTAAAGAAGAACCAGAGAGATGTCCAAGTCCTAAAGATTACCAGGATATTAAAGAAGAACCAGAGAGATGTCCAAGTTCTCCATATTCCCAGGACTGGCCAGAAATAAAGCAGGAGGTCTCGCCGGATCATCAGGTAAGGAGAAGATCTTAGATGATATCTTGCAGAAAAACGACGGAAACACGAGGGAAGTTCAGTTAATGGTTTGTAGTTTTATAGATTTGCCTGAATATAAAATAATTTTTCAATGCTGCCTATTTACTGTATGTCATGTTTGATTCTTGCAGGAAAGTGATGGTGGATTGATAAGTGGAGTCTTAAACCCCTCATCAGTGTCAGTGGATGGTAAGAACATCTCATTTAGAATTTTTTCTCATAGAGTTTGGTGACTCATTTCTCTAGGACTTCCATCACACATTTCATACCAATGTCTCGTTGTGGTCTCGGGTGACAAATGGATGAGTCTATGGAAAATGATGACGTGGAGAAGGGCCTCCATTTACCATTGGTATTTGATGGAAGTTTTCTTACATATTAGAAAACCATTGGTCAAACTACCGTACCACGCAGTGAGGGGATCTAAGCTGATAACTTGCCGTCCTTCATGATAACCAGTGGATAGGGTGAAAAAAAAACCTTCAAAAACATCCATTTTTTTAGTCCTATGAATTTCCACTCTGTCTCGTACTACTACTTCCATCTCTTTTGTCGGCTGCTTCAACAACAATTGTATCATTTGTATTTAGCTTGTAAACTCCTTTTGCCTTCATTGATATCTCATCTTTTTGGTTTACAAAGTAGCTCTTTGTTTGTCTCCTAGGTGTAGACGGAATGAGCGCCTTCCATGGACGCCTCTTGTCTCCCAAACGTGAAGTAGAAGATATTATCACCACACAAGATAATTCAATAACTCCCGTAATAACCAATCTACCCTCAAGTCTTCAAAGTGGAGATCAATCCATCGATAATCAAGACACAACGAAGAGAACTCACACAGGAGAGAAGCCGTTCTCATGTTCAGTATGTGGGAAATGTTTTGGAAAGAAATCAATTCTAAGGGAGCATCTACAAATTCACACGGGAGAGCGGCCGTTTTCATGTCCCGAATGCGGGAAATGTTTTCGAAAGAAATCAATGCTAAAGGAGCATCTGAGAACTCACACGGGGGAGAAGCTATTTTCGTGTTCAGAATGTGGGAAAGGTTTTCAGAAGAAATCCCGTCTTCAGAAGCATCAAATAATTCACACCGGAGAAAAACTGTTTTCATGTTTAAAATGTGGAAAGTCTTACAGACAAATTTCAGATCTTGTGGACCATCAGAAAGTTCACGCGGGCGAAGATCCGTCGAAATGTTCTGAATGTGGAAAGTATTTTAATGAGAGATACAGGCTTATCGAACATCAGAGAATTCACACGGGAGAGAAGCCATTTTCGTGTACGGAATGTGGGAGCAGTTTTAGACAGAATTCAGCTTTTCTCAAACATAAGAAAACTCATGAAAAGAAGCCTCCGTGTGTGTGTTTCCAGTGTGGGCAGTATTTCAGACAGAGATATGATCTTTTGGAACATTTACAGATCCACGCAGGGGAGAATGCACGTTGATGTTTGAAATGTTTTAAAATGCAAAATAAAACCTAAAAAAAAGTGATTAAAATAAAGTGTGGTGAAAAAAAGAGTCTGAACACGAGATGATGGTCAACACTTATGTGGGAAACATTTCATGGGTAGCCTTATATCTATGATAAAGTAGCCGACCATAGACATTTATTCACTACATTTATACCTACCAATTCTTACACATTATCACAGTAATATCCAGCTTAACGGCCCTCACACTGTACAATGCCCCCTCCACTCTCTTCCTCTGATTGTACCTGCTCACAAATTGTGTCCTCCTCCCTGCTCCCCTCTCATTGTGACCTCTCCCTTTCTGCTCCCCTTTATTTTGAGGCCCCTTCCTTGCTCACCCTTTAATTGAGGCCCATTCCCTGCTCGCCCTCTCATTTGTGACCCCTCCCTTTCTGCTCCCCTTCTTCCCGTGGCACCTTGCTCTGCCCCCCCACTGCCTCTTTCTCTTCCCTGTCTCATTATGGCCCCCCTCCTCTTCTCACTCATTGTGGCCCTCTTTAGCTCCCCCTTTTATTATAGCCCCCTTCTCTGCTCCCTCTGTCATTATGGCCCCTTTTCTTCTCCCCCTCTACTTGTGGCCCCTCCCTTTCTGCTCCCCTTCTTCTTGTGTTGCCTTTTCATTGAGGCCCACTCCCTGTTCCCCCGCTCATTGTGGCCCCCCCTTTCCCGTTATCTTGATGCCCCTTCCCTGCCCCCTCTGAGGCCCATTCCCTGCTCCCCCCTCTCATTGTGGCCCCTCCCTTTCGGCTCCCCTTCTTCTTGTGGCCCCTTCTCACTGAGGCTCACTCCATTCCTCCTCTCATTGTGGCCTCTTCTCTGCTCCCCTTCTCATTGTTATTGATGGAGAAGTAAGATAAATAATAAAGACCAGAATGGGGTACCCACGACTGCAGGTCCATCGTAACTACCGCAGTCATTATCGCAACTAAGGAGTCAACCGGGGAGATGAAAGTTTCCTCAGTTGTCCCTTTGAACCTTGTGATGCCATTGCAAAAATACTATTGACTATTTCTGATAAATCAGGAAAGATTTGGAGCAATTCTGTGATAAAAATCCCCAAAAATGCAACTGAAACACTGGAAAATCTTTGAGAAGCCATAACTGGGCAGAGCTTGACTTGAGGGGACCCTGTCTCAATCAGAACTTGTATCAGTAATTACATGCACATTAATACAGCCAATCACTTTTTAGATGACGTTTGTGAGGAGACTGCCGATCCTCATCAACTGTTGTATCGGTGGCTTCTGGTTGCCTCTCGAAGAGACAATTCTCACAGTTCACCACTTCTGTCATGTGATTAGTGTTATCAAATACCCAATAACATATATAACAGTCACCAAATATATGACCTATGGTCATTAAGATGCTAAAGCAATAGGCTCCTATTCTTAGTGGGCTGAAGGACCTTTGATGATGTCATGGCCATGTGACCAGGGAGGGCGGAGCAGCTCAAATTTACAGGGAAGTGCAGTGTTGTGTAGGAAGAGGCTTCGAACACTGAGGAAAGGTAATGACGAAACCGAGGAGGAGGCAAAAGGTATTTGTGAGTCGTTTTTGACATTTTTTGACCTGGTTGTCACTACGTCCTTTATCATTCACAGTTTCTGAAATACTTTACTTCATATAAGATGATCTTCTGGGTTTGATTTCGCACTCCTTGTTTTATGTCCCTTAAGTGTAGGACTTAGCCTAAAACAATGGACCTTCCCATCAGTGACCCAGCAGGGATGGAGCAGGACAGAACCATGGCTGCCCGGATCCTGGACCTCACCCTAGAGATCATCTACTGGATAACTGGAGAGTGAGAGTCTCCCAGGACAGGTTCTTATCTCTAGGAATACAACAGGGAAATGACTGGAGAGGTGAAGGATTCTTAGATCTATGTAGGAGCAGGTCTCCCTCATACACAACAGGAATACACAGTAGTGAAGAAGTGTCTGGTGAGTGTGTGACCCCCGTGTATCAGGAGGATGGACCCAGAGCCCCATCACCCAGCCTCCACATCATTCATGATTACATGAGCAGAAGATCCTAGAACTTACCTCCAGGATACTGAGCTGAGCTGTGACGGAGAGGTGAGCGCTGACCGGGAATGCTGGGGACATGATATAATAACACAAGGGAGGCTCAGGGGGAGACTGTGTCATTGTGTGTGTCAGGGTTCCTATAAGATGTCAGGGATGCGGCTGTCTATTTTCGCATGGAGGAGTGGGAGTTGTATGTAGAAGGACACAAGGACCTGTACAAGGATTGGGTCATGAGGGGACACCAGCCCCTCACATCAACCAGGTAAGAGGGAACCTTCCCTGATTGTTAGAGGAGAGTCAGCGAGTTCCCCCATCATCTGCTTACAACATGTAGACAATTATCAGTCACTGTGTTATTTCCTATAGATGGATCCAGTAGGAGAGATCCCCCAGAGAGATGTCCCCGTCCTCCACATTCCCAGGACTGGCCAGGAATAAAGCAGGAGGTCCCACCCGATCCTCAGGTAGGAGATGATGAGATTTCTGCAAATCCTTCCGGATAGAATTAAATCATTTCATGTAGCAGAATTACAAAATCATTTGTGTTGATGTGCAAAATACTTGGTTGAATGTTTGTTGTATGAATAAGACTGGAGCAGATCCCCAATTTTTAAGGGCCAAGTGGTTTATGGTTTGTAGTTCTATAGATCTGCCTGAATATATAATAAGTTATTTTTTTTGTTGCCTGTAATGTGTAATTTTTGCAGGAAAGTGATGATGGATCGACAAATGGACCATTAAACCCTTCATCAGTGTCAGTGGATGGTAAGAGCTAAGATTTATTCTTCATTTATTTGTTGGTATATTGATATTTTGGAAGGAGGTTAAGGATAACCTGTAAAAGAGCTTTTACCCCACTAAACTACTCACCCCTTCAGGTAGGGGATAAAATTTCCGTTCTAGTATTGCATCTTTTATGTTAAAACTCATTCATTTGCCTATAAAAAGTTTCCTTCAAAGTCATATGTAAGTGAGCATAGAGGAGAACCTGTCGAAGTAGAGGTTCAGCTGAACTTCGGAAGAAAGTTTAAAGAAAGAAACTTAAAACCGAATTTAAACCACATTCGATGGAGTCAATGGAAACCCATACTTGTTGACCCAAAAATGGCTGTAAAATGGGGGCAGCAAGGGGAAGAGGTCTGCAAAATGAAGGTCAATAAACAGTCAAAAATGGTTCTCTAAAAAGTGGTAGCCGAAATAAAAACAATGCGGTGGAGACCGGTGGAGAAAGATCCAAGGAATGATTGACGTCTCAGAGCTAACGTGGATCAGAGGCCGCGAGAATTCAGAGAAAGAGATGTGGTCATGAAGCCCCAGGTTAGTTAGCGAAGATTGAGTGCACAGAGGCTCAACAAGAGGACTCCATGGAACTATTTCAAACGATCTTCAAAGACAAACAAGCAGAACGTGTCAGCATTTGGGTGTATGACCAGGCACCTGCAAACCAAAGCATGACCACAATGGATACCAAATGTACATGAAAAACACCTGAGTGGTCCCTCTGTGCTTTGGTTGTCTATCCTCTACCACAGCCTCCCAAGTGACGATGCCACCTGTCTGACCGCAAAGGAAGGATTTGGCCACCACCGCCCATCACCAAGCCTTTCCACTACGTCCTAGAGAAGTGTTCGCTTTCACCCACGCTAAAAGTAGAAAAAGCGGAAGTAGTTGCACAACTCAATTCAAGCTCTGATTCCAACGTTAGGAAGGGATAGACACGCACAAGAAAAAAGGGGAAACAAGCTGAACAGGTGTCGGCCGTACCGCAATAAGTCATTCCAAGCTTGCCAACTAAGTTTCTTGGAGCAGGTCATCCCCACAAACTGCAAATAAACAGGTTGTGGGTGTAAAATAAGGTGTGCACTGTGCAAGGTGGCTATCACATCTGATATATGGACAAGTCCAGAGCAACCCTGATGGATCTACGATCAGTCAATTCTGCTGTTTAAGATTAATGTAGGAGACTGCAGCTCCTGAGGCCGAGGTTGAGGTCTCAAAGGCATCCGATACAAACTGTGTCCATCTCCTGTCGAAGAGAATGGTCCAGGAGGGAGAAAGCAGGATTGCACCACCGACCCCTGCTACCTAAAACTGCGTTGTGCCGATTACTAAATACCTATTTTATATAAGTGGTAGTTTTTGGGTTGGGTGGATCTGACTGATCTGTTAAGGTGTGTGTTTAGTTTGATTAATAACCAGTTGTTTTTATGTTCTCAACTCGGAGACTTAGGCTACATTCACACTACCATAAGGGGGGCGTATATAACAGGGACGAAGTAGTCACGGCGATATATGTCCCCCATAGACGGCAATGGGCGTCGCGGCGCCTATGGGAGCGGTACGGTGCAGGCACAGTACCGCTCCGTACCCAAGAAAAAGATAGGACCCCTGTCCTATCTTTACACGTAATACGGAGCCGTGCCGCTCCCACATTCCTCCTCACCTGGTGCACTGCCGTGCCGATACGGGTTACGGTATATGCGGGGGCAACAGGCAGTGGAATGTAGCATTAGAAAATAATGTAGCTAGCATCCTCCATCAGCGAGCAATGAGACTCGCGACGTTGCAGTTAAATACCTTAAAGGACATTTTACTATCAGGTCAGGGACATCTACTTTCAGATTGACTCCTTAGCATTTCATCTTCTAGGAACGTCCTTTATAAATCACATACAAGTAAAACCAATATCGGCCACAGATATAATAAAAGAGAAGGTTTCCTAGAAGACAAAATTTAAGGAGTTGTAAGTAGCACAAGTCTCTACATCAGTCAATTTGATCGTAGAGGTCCTGACCTGATGGTACGATGTCCTTTAAAATTGGAAATTTGAGGCTTTGTACGTTTTGATTTCGAGGTATAGTGACATGAACTATTGGAGGTCTACTGTGAAAAACCCTTATCTAAACATTATACAATTTTAGTCTATGATGTCTACTCAGTCTAGAACCACTACTTCCATTCCACCATTTTCTGTCTTTATAGATATGAGATTTCTCTATGTTTAGTAAAGTAGCATTTTGTGTTGTCTTTTCTAGGTGCAGAGGTTAAAGAGAGAATTCAATCATGACGCCTCTATCTCCAAATAATGAAGAAGATTGAAAATATTACCACTCAAAGAGAATTCAATATCTTCTCATCCACCCCAGTTCTTCACAGGGAGATCAAATCCACTGATAATGAAGACACAACACAGAGACTCACACAGAAGAGAAGCCATTTCCACAGTTCTGCCATGTGTGACAAATGCCTCGGAAAGAAATCAGCTCTTGCGAAACATAAAGAACCACGGTGGGGGAAAAGCCGTTCTCGTTGTTCAGAATGTGGCAAATGTTTTGGAAAGAAAAGAAACAACTCTAACTGGGCATCTAAGAATTCACACAGGAGAAAAACCATATTCATGTCCAGAATGCGGGAGATGTGTCGGAAAGAAATCAAGTCTAACGGAACATCTAAGATAAGCACACGAACTGGGGAGAAGCACGGTTTTCGTGCTCAGAATGTGGGAAATGGTTTTACCAGAAATCACGACTTCAAGAAGCATCAAACAATTCACACCCGGGAGGGAAAAAAAATGTTTTCATGTTCGGAATGTGGGAAATCTTTCAGACATAACTGGGATCTTGTTAACCATCAGAGAAATTCACACGGGGGGGAGGATCCATTTAAATGTTCTGAATGTGGAAGGTATTTTATCAGATTTAGCCTTATGGAGCATAGAGAATTCACACAGGAGAGAAGCCATTTCGTGTACGGAATGTGGGAGAAGTTTCGGCAGAATTCAACTTTTCTTAAACATAAGAAAAGACATGCAAACAAGCTCTATGATGTTTGTATCCAATGTGGCAGTATTTCAGGCAGAAATATGATCTCATGGAACATCTACAAGTTCATGCCGGAGGAGGTTCCACTTTGACGTTTACCTGGCTTTTAAATACACACTGCGAAATAAAACTGAAAAAAAACAAATGGTGGTTAAATAAAGTGTGTTAGAAACGTTGCAAAGATAACATTATTCTGTGATGTGACTACGAGAAGTCTTCTCTTCCCTGACCTGTCGCTAAACATCTACTGCACTGAAATGATGAGATGTAGCAAAGAGATTGAAACATCCTGCTCTATAGACGGGCGTCTGCATTCCTCTATGGGAATCGATCTACTGGATTGGCTTTAATCCCACATCATGTCATTAGGCTTCCTGAAAGTCATGCTTGATGTTAAGAGGACAGCTTTACAAGGTAGCCAAGAGGCAATGTTTTCCTGGAAAATGTATTTTCATATTTCTCAGAATCCCCTAGCAGAGCATAAGCGCCTGTAAGTCATCACATGCTTTTAGAAGCAGCCCTTAAAAGGGTTGTCCGATAGTTTTTAAAATTCGGGAGGCGGGCCGGGGGGATTTTTAAAAAAACAAAAGCTGTACTCGCCCCTTCCATCGTTACCCGTGTCCTGTGCTGCGATCTCACTAGCTGGATGGAAGCTTAAGCCAAACAGGGACTGCCGAAATGGCGGCGCAGGACACCAGGAGCGACGGAGGAGGTGAGTACAGCTTTGTTTTCCCCATTGTGGGGTGCGTGAATTGGTGCGAACATCTGGAGTTTCCCACACAGTGCTTACTGCTATATAATCCCCCATGCAGGGAGAGGAACAACATTTTGTTAAGGGCAAGTTAGTGGACCTGGAAATGGGCTTCCTGTATGCTCAGGCTGAGATCTGAAGAGACACTGAGCTGTCAGTCAAAAGAAGTAGGCGGGGCTCACTGACAGCCTGGAGAAAAAGTGACTCTTCTTTTCAGAGTTGACACTTTGTCTACTCATTTACATATCAGAAAAATTACTACAATTAAGGTACAGTGCCTCATTGGCAGATAATTTTAGGTGATATGTGGAGGACTTTTAACCCGTTACCAGTAGGTATTATCAGTGAAAATTCTGGTGACAGATCTTCTTTCATGGCAAAGTCTCCTTAAAGGAAATCTATCATTAGATTTCGCTTGCCACCGGTCCCCCGCAGGTCTTAGAGGTCTTCTTACCCTATCTACTCCTTGCAGCGCACAGCCAGACATCTCGGACTTTGTTAGGAAAATTTTGTCCGCTATCAATAGAGGTTCCAGAGTCACCTCTATGAAGATCCAGATAAGTATGTTTATTGCTTGTATACACAGAGGCAAGTACCCATCACCACATGATGATTAGGATATTGGGGCAGATTTATCAAGTGTCTGAAAGTCAGAATATTTCTAGTTGCCCATGGCAACCAATCACAGCTCAGCTTTCATTTTACCAGTGCTCATGAATATTTTAAAGGGGAGCTGTGATTGGTTGCCATGGGCAACTAGAAATATTCTGACTTTCTGACACTTGATAAATCTGCCCCAGTGACTTAAAACATGAAAAAGACATATGGGGAAATTCATTATCTCCCTTTCCCCGCCAGTTTCCTGGCTTATCCGACCTGCACTCCTCTTTGGGCATGGCAGGGAATGTGGTGGGCAGGGACGTGAACATCTGGCCCATCTGACCGGATTTACTAAGAGCACGGAGCCTCTTGGTAGATATGAGCATCTTATTTAGTGAGAATGAGAACTACAAGATAAAGCACTGGCTTATGATCTCATTGTCCTTGGTAAATAAAAACGTACTGGATGAAATAACACTTCCCCCTCCCACTGTGCGCAATTACAGTAGGCAGAGGAAGGGCGAGACAGTGTTACAGCCTGTGAAGATACCGCACAAAGGGGCTCTGGTAACACTCCTAGGAGCCCTTCAGGCTCATGAGCATAATTATAAAAGTTGATTTCAAAAGGAAGGAGGCCATGGATAGCGAATATAAGAAGGTCACCACAGTCACGGTGCCTGGATCTATGAGTAATGTTCCTGGTTTATGATGTTAGATTTTTAGATTTTCTGTAAGAGATCCGTTCAGCATTAACTGATAAGAGTAGTATCTTGTATCAGCCTTACTAAATGCTGTGCCCAGCGCTGGGGTATTACACTTTCATGTCCTGATAAGAGTAATGCCTGAAGTCTTGGTGACATCTTGTCCTGGTGACCTGACAATGCCGGGTCCCTGCTACATCGGCCCTGAACAGACAAAGCTCCCATCAACTTAACAAGTGCTCTGACAGCTAATAAATAAACTAGTGATGGGAATTCCGGCTCTTCTTAGTGAGCTGGCTCATTAGGCGATGGTAAAAATTCCACAAAAATTATTTCAAACACATCTATAGGTGAAGCCTAGAAAATCTCAGAGAAATTAAAAAATATTTGCAGCAATTCTGTGGTAAAAATTCCTCAAAGATCACATGAAACACATCTATAGGTGCCACTTGGATAATCTCTGAGAAATGAGGAAAGATTTGGAGCAATTCTGTGGTAAAACAAATTTCACAAAAATCACTTGAAACACATCTATAGGTGCCCACTGGAAAAGCTGTGAGAAATGATAAAAGATACGGTGCAATTTTGTAAAAAAAATTCCACAAAAATAATTTCAAACATATCTACAGGTAAAGCCTGGAAAATCTCTGATAAATTAGGAACAGTTCTGTGGTAAAAAATCCACAAAAATCACTTGAAACACATCTATAGGTGCCACATGGATAATCTATGACAAATGAGGAAAGATTTAGCGCAATTCTGTGGTAAAAAATCCACAAAAATCATTTCAAATACACCCACAGATGAAGCCTGGAAAATCTCTGAGAAATGAGAAAGGAAAGGTGCAATTCTGTGGTGAAAATTCCCCAAAAATAATTTCAAACACATCTATAGGTGAAGCCTGGAAAATCTCTGAGAAATTAAGAAATATTTTGAGCAATTCTGTGGTAAAAATTCCACAAAGATCACATGAAACACATCAATAGGTGCCACGTGGATAATCTCTGAGAAATGAGGAAAGATTCGGCGCAATTCTGTGGTAAAAATTCCTCAAAATGACATGAAACACATCAATAGGTGCCACCTGGAAAATCTCTGAGAAATTAGGAAAGATTTGGTGCAATTCTGTGGTAAAAATTCCACAAAAATCACTTGAAACACATCTACATGTGCAGCCTGGAAAATATCTGAGAAATAAGGAAAGATTTGGCGCAATTCTGTGGTAAAAATTCCATAAAAATGGCATGAAACACATCTATAGGTGTCACCTGGAAAATCTCTGAGAAATAAGAAAATATTTGGCGCAATTTTGTGGTAAAAATTTCACAAAAATCACTTGAAACACATCTATATGTGTAGAAGCCATGACTGGATGAAGCATCACGTGAGGAGAAGCCTTGCCCCAAGCAGTGATTACATCTGAGTGGTCGTCTAACGAAGAGAAAAATTCTCATAGTTCACCATTTCTGTCATGTGATGTCATCAAATGTCCAATAACATATACAACATTTACCGGTCCTATGGTCATTAAGATGCTACGGCAATAGGCTTCTTTTCCATGTGGGCGAAAGGACCTTTGATGATGTCATGGCCATGTGACCAGACTTTTCTGAGGGAGGAGCGACTCAAATTTACAGGGAAGTGCAATGTTGTGTAGGAAGAGGCTGTGAAGAACCTAGGAGGAGGCTGCGTGAGACGAAATACCTTGTCTTCACTACATCCTTTATCGTTCACAGTTTGTGAAATATGTTATTTCAGATAAGATGATGTTTTGGGTTGTTTTACGTCCTTCAGGTGTTGTCTAAAACAATGGACATTTCTGTCCATGACCCATCAGCGATGGAGCAGGACAGAACCATGGCTGCCCGGATCCTGGACCTCACCCCCTTCCAGATAATGGAAATCATACAGCTACAAGATGTAGTAAACATTGTGTTGACATACTTGTTATGTGTTGTATACTGATGCTCAGTTTGAACTGCAGGAGATTGTCTTGATCATGTCTTGATCATGCACTGAGCTGCCGCCATGTGATTGGCTGATTAGACATTAAGTGTTAACGAGCAGTTGGACAGGTGGACCTAATAAAGTGGCCGGTGAGTGTATGTGTCAATGTTCCTCTGCTGGAAAACTTACAATCCTAGTTTTACCTACCTGATGATGGGGTGGGACCTCCTGCTTTATTCCTGGCCAGTCCTGGGAATCTGGAGGACAGGGAAATCTCTCTGGTGGATCTCTCCTACTGGATCCATCTATAGGAAATAACACAGTGGGGCTTACTTACTAAGGGTCGTGGATTGTACTTTTCATAGTTTTCAGGATTTGCCCAGCTAAGACCGGTACATTACAGGTCTCTGCACTGGGATTGTGTCGCACATGATCGGATTTTGGTGCAGCTGCGCTGCTTCCCTGCCTCTGGGGACGTGCTGTCGGACGATCCGACTGATTTGGACTGAGTGTGAGGTTTAACTTTCAAATTGTGTTGCAAGACAATGCACTTACACGCACCAGGAAGAAGAAGGTGAAATCCGGGGACCTGAGCGGGGAAGCAACACATGCAGGATATCGGGTGCACGATCTTAGTGACTCCCTGCACAGCGCATTATACACGGACAATGCACTTACATGCACCAGGAAGAAGAAGGTGAACTCCGGGGACCTGAGCGGGGAAGCGACACACAGTCCACGTGGGATTCCATGCTCTTTGTCAATATATTTTTTAAGGGTATGATGGTCACACCAGATCCTTCTGTTCCGATTACCAGCACGTTTTTCTAGTTTCATTAATTCTACAAAACATTATTTCTTAATTGTCCGATCGATTAAAAACAATATTGTAACGTTTAGATAAAACGTTGCTTTAAGTCCGTAAAATAACATTATTCTATCAGAGTCATTTGAACCAACATCTGCCAGTGAGAAAAGCGCAAGTATAAGAGAGATAGTAATGATTATGCCCCAAATAAGTATATGAGTGGAAAATGAAAAAGACAGAGGGACGACGTTTTTTAAGATCTATTGAGGAAATCTAGGGGAAAAACGTGTACCTTTACATTCATCAGAGTTGGAGACATCGGAATCCAATGTTGATTTATTCCGATAATGACAATGCTGTAAAAAAGAATAAAAAACAACAAAAAAATAATCAACACGGCATCAAAAAACGGAGGAGAGGTGGCAGAAGATGGGGCGGAGGGTCGAAGGTATCTATACCACGCGTAAAATCTTTCAAATTCAAAACCAAGCCCAACAAAAACAAAATATGGACTGTGTGAAACAATGTCATAAAATTGTCTGCACGGTTTTGAATGAATATCAGACAGAGGTTCTAAACAAGGGCTTGGGGGTTTGTTCCCAACTAAGACGTTTAAAATGTTTTGACACCCTGGGATTTAAATAAATTGATTAGCGTTATTAACCATTTAAAAAGAAATTTTTTTGATGATGAAATTGTGCAAGCAATAATATGCCGGTTGAGGTGGTCAAAACATGCCAAATGATAGGCGATATGCTGTTTGACGAACAGAATTAATTAGTGACTTACAAAGATCTATCTAGGTGAATACGATACTGCCCCTCTACTCCTCGTATTCTAATGACTCCCAACCCCAATGCTATCCCATCAAGTCTAGAGCTTCTGTTCTCGGAGGACTTTCATGCTCTGATTGAGGAAGAGCTAGATACCTAACATGAGCAGAAACCTAAGACGGATACATTTTCCATCTAGGAATTTAACTAAGAAACAAGTGTTGCCTTGTATGCACCTAAAGAGGAATCCAATATTGTAAGTCCGCAGTGCGGCCTATTAATTTCTCCTCCCCTAAGTGTTTGTGGCGGTTCACCGTGGTCATTTTAGATGCTAAATTAAGTATGAGAAAGGATTGTATACACCAATGCTGGATAGAGAGTCTTCTACCTACAGAAAAACTTAAAGGGTAGTCTATCTGGGCATCGCATTAGTGTCATTAATCTGCCTATATCAAACATTCTTAAATTAGATGTTATTAAAAAAAAAGTTCCCGTGTGAAGAAATTTCTCATAATGTTATCCATGTTGTCCCTTAGAAACAAGATAGCTTCCATTGGATACGACCACCTCGAGGGATTGAGTGCAACGAAGAAACAAAAGGTTATTGTAATTAAATGGTCCATGGAGTTACCCTACATGTCGCACAGCCACCCTGTGGTAAGATTTCTGAATCTGGGGTCTGGCAGGACTCATAGCGCAAGTCTGGCCACCGCTGCAAGAGGGTGAGGTGGTCGTATACAGGGGAAGATCTGGTTTCTAAGGGACACATGACTACATTTATGAGAAATATCTAGTACAGGACATTTTTTTTAATTAACATCCAATTGAAGAAATGTTACAATAGGCAAATGAGATGTTAATTAAATGTAAATGAACCGCTGGAATACCCCTTTTTAAAGAACACACAGTAGAGTCTTTTCAGAGCAGTCTGCTGAGAATTGTTAGGGGGGGAATAAAGCTCTACGAGTTTTTCCCAAAAAGACACGCACCTAAATTATTGTTTAATAAAAAACCCCATCACACCTATCTTTCACTGATTGCCAAAAATCCACCAACATATGTTTTTCCCACCTCCCCTAAGACCCATTATTGAGCGGTATTGGCTCCCTGAATGAGGGGCTGAGTAAACTGGGTGGATTTGCACCTCGGCCCCTTGTTCAGAGAGCTCCTGGATATCTAAGAGGATACACATCTGTAATTCACGGCACATGCGCAAGTTTGCGTTAGGGATGAGGGATGCAGGTGGGTGGACTTTGTGATGTACAGCTTATCTACCCTGCATCACCCCACACCTGGTATGGAAGCACTCAACACCACCTATACAAATTTACAGTGGGTTATGAGAATTAATTGAAGGAATGTATTGTGTCAGCTGTATTCACTGGTTTAAGAATAACTACTTTTGCTTTAATGGTGCCTTTTTCCTACAAAACAGGGAGAGATGGGGTCAAAATTTAGGTCCAAAAGAGCTAATCGATATATGTCCCTCCTGGTGGGAGGAGGGTGTCAGTTCTATGGATCTGCCCAACCTTTTATAGGTGATATTACTATGGTATGGCAGATTAATGGATGACAGCCTCATTATTTGGCAGGGACCCAGAGGACATGATCAGAATAAAGGTCCTTAGGCAAACTAAAAATTAAAACAAAAAACAAAAAACAAAAAAATAAAAAAAAAAAGGCAATATATTAATAATAATTCTGCAAGCTGGTGTTCACAGGAGACTGGATGGCAAAGGATAAGTATCTGTTGGATTCTGCTCTCACCGCAGATCCTAAATGAAGAGCAATCCTCACAGAGAACAGTAAACCACAAGCAGTTCAATTCAAGAAATTTTTACAGGCGATAGCGGTCATCCGAGCCATCACGATAAAAGCAACCCACTAGGTTAGATGCACAGACTAAAAGAAACTGGGCTGAGATAAGGTTTTTTTTCAACGAGAATGGAGCAAAATTACGCCCAAAGTTAAAGTCTATGGAGGGTCCAAGCGATGGCGATGAGGAAGCAAAAAATTGCAAGACACTGTTCCCAGAAGCACTTATAGAGCTGAACAGGGCTGCAATAAGAAAAAAAAACCAAAAAAAGGAAAAAATCACCTTTCAACAAAATTTAACAGCACTATGGGCAAGTGGTATTATAGTAAAAAATATCTGCCAATGGCTGAATAGTGACAGATAAAGTACGAATATCTTAAGGAGGGAAGTCCAATTTGTCGGCCAGACGAGGGGTAGAAAACCATTGGAAAGCATAGTGTCCCTAGTCTTTACAGAACAAAACCAACAAAAAATAGGGCTTCACAGAAAGGGCTTTTCCTTGTCATGGGGAGGAAGAGGTGCAATATGTGCGGCATATGATAAAAAAGTAACCACTGAAAAAAGCAATGACAGATCCTTTGATTTGAAACATTTATTAATTGCAATTCAGACTATGCGATTTATGTCATTGTAATGCACAGCATGCGCATTAAAAAATATGTGGGGGCAGCACAAAAAGAAAAATAAGGGTGGGACAGAAATAAGTTGAACATATAGGGGATGTGTCCAAAGAAAAGTAAGGGAAATAAAGGGGCGACAAAAAGCAATTGTAGAAAACACAATAGTAGAACAACAAGAAATTTTGAAATTTCTTGGCACATGTGGGGAGAGGGTTAATCGACCAGAAAGACTCGGGTGGTGGAATGGCTAAAAAAGCATTAGAAAAAGAGAGGCTTATTGGATATGAATTTAAAATAGGATCCCCTCAGGTATGAATTTTAGGGAAAAGCCTTATGATGATTTTCTATGAAATGATAAAAAGTATCTGTAATGACAATTGATGCCACTGTGTAACTGTAATTGTAATCTGATGTGTAAAGAGGAAGCTGACGTCCAGACTGGGTGTACACGCCCATGTACCCGCCCCTGTCATCCTCTTGCTTTTTACAATTGGTTGTGACATTGAGCCGAAATAGCGTTACACCATGATTAAGGGAGATTGTATTCTCCTGAAACGCGTGGCTTTGCTGATGGACCCTTTTAATTTAAAGGTGAAATAAAGAAGAAATTGGATTAGTCCACTACTGATGCTGAGCTATTCCTGCAATTTGATTTGGTAACTATTTGTCCGTTTTTCAAACACCGGTCCCAGTCCGTGGCGCCGGCGGACTAGGCTCTCTTGCATCACAGAGGGAGTGGAGAATTGGATTCAAGACTACATGTCCAGGTGTGTGAGTGATATCTACCTGTTCCCTTTCATAACTGCTATAATACTGCTCCTATGCACAAGAATATAATTAATTAATTGCGTGCACCCTAGTAGTTCTAGTTCTCCCCATACCCCCATTCTAATCCGGCCACTGCTAGTCCCCCAGTTCTACAACCACGTGCTGTCCCACAAGTATTCTGAGCGCCCCCCCCCTGCAGCCCACAGGTTTAGTGGCCCCCAACCCCCTGCAGCCCACAGTTGTGGGACCCCTGCCTGGCCCTAGGTGCAGGGTCACCCCTGCTCGCCACCAGTTTCTAGCCCCTTCCCCCCCTGTGCCCACCAGTTCTAGTCCCTTCACCCCTGCTGGCCCCAAGTTTTGGTGTGCCCCCCTCCTGCCCCCAGTTTTGGGGTTGCCCCCCTGCGGGCTTCAAGTTGCAGTTGACGCACTGATCAGAGCAGTCCTGTTCCGCGGGAAGTCTGTGTGAGAGGAGAGCTGGAGGGTCATGTGAGGATGACTTCACCACGGTCCTCGAGTTCCCCGTAGGCAGCAGCCGAAGGTCCTTGGGGCAATGAGTGCATTATGACACACGTTTTATTACGTTTGCGACACTTGCGGCAAAAACGCCGGATAGAGTCGCGACCCTGTGATTGGCGTTGACCCCCGCTGTGGGGCGCACACACAGGTTAGAACGCTACTTTAAACTGAAAATACACAATGTTAACCTGCCAGTTTTTATACCAGTTTAATGAAAATACTAAGGTTACTCTTGTGGATTAGAGATCATTTTGACTTCAATGCTTCAATTAAACTAAAGCACAGAAGCTGGTACATAGTGCTCATAAGATGGTAGGAAACACCCCATGGTAGTACCCAAATGGCCCACATTTCTAAGGTCCTGCTCTAGTTTCTAGTTGATTGCATGTTCCATTTTCAGTGCAAAACTGCTTGCAGCATTTATTTAAGACGGGTCTGCGAATACCATTTTCGGGGAATACGCAGGTGGCAAGTTGTGGCCCACGGCTGCTGCACTATTAAACGACACAAAATTTGCACTGAAAGGGCGTTCGGTGCTACAGTAGATCTGTGCACCACATTTAGCCTGCAAAAGTCCGACAGAATTGTTCCCGGCGCATGGCCCATCTTAATCAAAAGTGCACCACAAAAGTGCCCGGTAGAGTGCGAGATCTATTGGCTTCTGCCGATTCGTTACGGTTACAATGAGCCAGTGGCTCATTGTAATGAATGAGCTGCAAAAATGGCATATATTGCAATACAGAAGTATTGCAGTATATAATAGGAACGATCTGACCATCTGGGGTTAATGTACCCTAGATGGTCTAAAAAAATTGTGAAAAAAAAAAAGAAAAAAAAAGTTTAAAAAAGAAAAAAATTAATAAAATATTAAAAATTCAAATCACCCCCCTTTCCCTAGAAATGATATAAAACATAATAAACAGTAAAAATCACAAACATATTAGGTATCAAAATATAAAAACGGTTACGGCTGGTGGTGACCTCCAAGGCGGGAAATGGCGCCCAAATGTCCGAAATGCGACTTTTACACCTTTTCTATAAAAACACTTAATAAAGTATAAAAAACACAAAAACACAAAAAAACCCCGCATATTTGGTATTGCCGCGTCTGTAACAATCTGTATAATAAAACAGAATCGTTACACGCCGTACGGTACACGCCGTAGAAAAAAAACGCAAAAACGTTCTGAAAAAAAGATCATTTTTAATGAATACCCTATAAAAAAAAATGCTCTAAAAAGTAATTTAAAAAATGTTATGCACTCCAAAATAAGCCCACTAAAAAGAACAACTCTTCTCGCAAAAAATAAGCCCCTAACCAGATTTGTCATCCGAAAAATAAAAAAGTTATGCATGATTTTCTCCAAATTGGTTTCTTTCAGTACAATTGAATAAAATACAAAAAAACCCCCACATATTTGGTATCCCTGCGTCCGTAACAATCTGCACCTGCTGGTCATTCATCCTTATAATCAGGTGCGCCTTATAGTCCAGTGCGCCTTATATATGAACCTAGATGCTTTAGCAGGCATTTATTGATGGTGCGCCTTATACTCCGGTGCGCCTTATAGTCCGAAAAATACGGTATATATATAATTTTTTTTATGTATATACAAACATATTTAAAACATTGATGTCAGGGGTTGAAGTGCAATAAAACTTTTATTAACATTGGTGTCAGTAAAGTAAACCCCTCTTTTTTTGTTTGGACCGGCGAGCATAGTTTTTTTAAAATCTCACCCCCTACTGTCTTCTCTCCAAAGCTTTGTAATACTAAGAGGCTGCACTGGAAGCCGGCACCGGAGTGATGAGTGGCGGTGTTGCGCATGCACTAGTGTGCCCAAGAGTTCAGTGACTTCACCGGCTCTCTGGCATGACAAAATTAGAGACGGGAGCGGCGTTGATGTGACAAACTGTCGTGACCATGTAGGGAAGAGCAGGATCGCGGTGCACGCTGTGTGACGCACACAGAAGCGCCGAAGGTTGATTTGCAAATTACAAGAAACTCGTTTGACACAAATACATAGGTTTCTGCTTTTATTCAAGACATGTTCCTGCATCAGTTCATCCTGAGCTGTCTAAAGCTATTTGTGAGTCAGAAGGGTCAGTTTTAAGTGGTAGGTTTCCTTTAAGATGCAGAGGAACCAGGTGTGGCTCAATTAGTCTCAATGCAGCAGCAACCTTAGCCACAGTTCGGACAGAGGAAAATCAATGCCTTCTAAATCAAATTGTCAAAAGACAATGATGGCACAGATGTTACAATATTGTTGCATTCCATGAGTATATCATTTCTCCTTTCAATCAATCTTCTATTGTGTTCTGTAAATGCACTTCAATGTCGCCTTGTATTAGCCCTTAAAAGCACCAGGTGACATCCTAAAAAATTACAGCTATTTAAGCTCCCTGTACCTAAAATATGACTTGTATTTTATACTTTGGAGGTCTATTGTTTTATTTGGGCCATTAGTTCCTGTTGCTGCTGCCACCAATGCCATTGTTGCCACCACCACCTTATTATTATCGACCAGGTATTTTGAATAATTATAATGTCTTAACTTAAACAATTAATATACAATTATCATGGGACGTCTACAAATACTACACTGACATCACCAACACACATATTTAAGGCCAGCAGAAGAGTAGGAGATGATTAAAGTAAAAATCATTTTCAGAAGTCAGGATCTGGATTTCTGTGTTGTAATCATTTTCGGAACTCTTTATATTCATCCAATATAAAAAGGTAACTTTCCTGTGTTGTGTGCTTTATATGAGCATCATAATCAATTCAGTTTCACCTCAATGTATTTCTTCTTTTTAACAAGTTTACAAATTGATAATTACAGTTGGATTTATATTATGATATTAGATAACATGTAACAAAGCATCAATTGACATATATAGTGTAGTGTATAATATAGTGAACTCCTGAGAGATTTATCATCAATTATAGATTGTGCTTTACTGAATCAAAATTAGAAATGTGACTGAAAATTGCAAGATTTAGCAAATGTCCTTGTTTCATATTTTCCATTTCATAATATGAATCTACTTACAGCTTTTGATCAATAAGTCATTTAAAAAGCAGTCGCAAAAACGTTATTCAATCCTCCATAAAATTAACTGTGTTTCTTCAGACTGGGGAAACAGTATTGGTAGTTTTTGCTGTTTCATTTTTGACTGACTTAACCTTGCTATAAGGATGGGTACTCACTTAGGGGTTTTTATCAGAGATTAGCTTCTCTAAGTAAACACATACAGGATTTCATGCATTTTGGCTGAAAAATCAGGATGTGTCTCCCTAACCTACAGACTAGGACAAGAAGAAATACAATCATACATGTTCAGTTTTGTTAGTTTTATTATGGTGTTTAAATTGAAACTGCAATTTTACTGTATACAATGGGACTCATTTATGTCAATCATGGCTTTGTGCTCCTGCTTTTTATTTTGTCTTTTCTGCTGTTCAGATATCTCTTAGTGTTTGTTCTTATTGATTCAAGTGGCATTTGAGGAGTTTAGGTAATTAAAAAAAAAAAAAAGTTGCAAAAGCCTCCATGGGGCACATGAATCAAACTTTTGACCGCGGCGTGTAAGGGTGTTTGCGCTATGGATCGGATCCCCCGCGCCGCTTACCGGGGGATCAGACCACTTCTGGGCAGCTTTGATAGATAGATAATTTTCAAATAATACCCTATAAAAAAATGCTCTAAAAAGTGATTTAAAAAATGTTATGCACTCTAAAATAAGACCACTAAAAAGAACAATCCTTCTCGCAAAAAATAAGCCCTTAAACAGATTTGTGAGGCGAAAAATAAAAAAAGTTATGCATATGAAAGATGGTGATGCTAAAATTAACAACATTTTTGCCAAATTACTTTTTATTCAGTAAAAATGGGAAAAAATAAAAAATCTATTGATTATTAAAGGGTAGAAGATCTTGACTAAGAGATTGACGCGTATGTCTTGGTCTTTATGTTCAATCATGAAAGGGTTAATTAGGACTCACCTTACAAAAGTCAAGAGGGCTGTTGGGGCCCTGCATAAAAATCCCTAACAGTGTGTGTCTTTCCACCATTCCTGTGTTTATCAAAACAGGCCCAGATTTCACACTGAGTGAGTAAAATAAATTTATTAACTAAATGTATAATATGACTGTTTTAGTGTCATTTTGTGCTATTTTGGTTGGTGGTGTGCCGCAGGATTTTCTAAGTATAAAAATTGTGCCGCGGCTCAAAAAAGGTTGAAAATCACTGCCCTAGATTGTCTAAGAAATAGTGAAAAAAAAAAGTTTAAAAATGTTTTAAAAAATTATAAAATATAAAAAATTTAAATCACCCCCCTTTCGCTAGAACTGATATAAAACATAATAAGCAGTCAAAATTACAGACATATTAGGTATCGCCGCGTCCCAAAATTCCCGATCTATCAAAATATAAAAACAGTTACGGCCGGCGGTGACCTCTGGAACGCCAAATGTCCGAAATGCGACTTTTACACCTTTTTATATCACATAAAAAATGGAATAAAAAGTAATGTCGCACAGACCTTAAAATGGTAGCAATGAAAACATCGGCTCATTTCCCAAAAAATTACATCTCACAAAGCTCCGTACCCCAAAGTATGAAAAGGTTATTAGCGTCAGAACATGGCAAAAAAATGTATTTCTTTTTTGTACACATTCGTTTAATTTTTGAAAATGAAAACCTGTATAAATTTGGTATCACCGTGATCGTACCGAACCAATGAATAAAGTAGAGGTGTTATTTGGAGCGCACAGTCAAAGTCGTAAAAGCTGAGACCACAATTTTTCCACATTTGGAATTTTTTTTCCAGCTTCGCAGAACATAGCATGTTAAATCAGTCCACGTGGGATTCCATGCTCTTTGTCAATATATTTTTTAAGGGTATGATGGTCACACCAGATCCTTCTGTTCCGATTACCAGCACGTTTTTCTAGTTTCATTAATTCTACAAAACATTATTTCTTAATTGTCCGATCGATTAAAAACAATATTGTAACGTTTAGATAAAACGTTGCTTTAAGTCCGTAAAATAACATTATTCTATCAGAGTCATTTGAACCAACATCTGCCAGTGAGAAAAGCGCAAGTATAAGAGAGATAGTAATGATTATGCCCCAAATAAGTATATGAGTGGAAAATGAAAAAGACAGAGGGACGACGTTTTTTAAGATCTATTGAGGAAATCTAGGGGAAAAACGTGTACCTTTACATTCATCAGAGTTGGAGACATCGGAATCCAATGTTGATTTATTCCGATAATGACAATGCTGTAAAAAAGAATAAAAAACAACAAAAAAATAATCAACACGGCATCAAAAAACGGAGGAGAGGTGGCAGAAGATGGGGCGGAGGGTCGAAGGTATCTATACCACGCGTAAAATCTTTCAAATTCAAAACCAAGCCCAACAAAAACAAAATATGGACTGTGTGAAACAATGTCATAAAATTGTCTGCACGGTTTTGAATGAATATCAGACAGAGGTTCTAAACAAGGGCTTGGGGGTTTGTTCCCAACTAAGACGTTTAAAATGTTTTGACACCCTGGGATTTAAATAAATTGATTAGCGTTATTAACCATTTAAAAAGAAATTTTTTTGATGATGAAATTGTGCAAGCAATAATATGCCGGTTGAGGTGGTCAAAACATGCCAAATGATAGGCGATATGCTGTTTGACGAACAGAATTAATTAGTGACTTACAAAGATCTATCTAGGTGAATACGATACTGCCCCTCTACTCCTCGTATTCTAATGACTCCCAACCCCAATGCTATCCCATCAAGTCTAGAGCTTCTGTTCTCGGAGGACTTTCATGCTCTGATTGAGGAAGAGCTAGATACCTAACATGAGCAGAAACCTAAGACGGATACATTTTCCATCTAGGAATTTAACTAAGAAACAAGTGTTGCCTTGTATGCACCTAAAGAGGAATCCAATATTGTAAGTCCGCAGTGCGGCCTATTAATTTCTCCTCCCCTAAGTGTTTGTGGCGGTTCACCGTGGTCATTTTAGATGCTAAATTAAGTATGAGAAAGGATTGTATACACCAATGCTGGATAGAGAGTCTTCTACCTACAGAAAAACTTAAAGGGTAGTCTATCTGGGCATCGCATTAGTGTCATTAATCTGCCTATATCAAACATTCTTAAATTAGATGTTATTAAAAAAAAAGTTCCCGTGTGAAGAAATTTCTCATAATGTTATCCATGTTGTCCCTTAGAAACAAGATAGCTTCCATTGGATACGACCACCTCGAGGGATTGAGTGCAACGAAGAAACAAAAGGTTATTGTAATTAAATGGTCCATGGAGTTACCCTACATGTCGCACAGCCACCCTGTGGTAAGATTTCTGAATCTGGGGTCTGGCAGGACTCATAGCGCAAGTCTGGCCACCGCTGCAAGAGGGTGAGGTGGTCGTATACAGGGGAAGATCTGGTTTCTAAGGGACACATGACTACATTTATGAGAAATATCTAGTACAGGACATTTTTTTTAATTAACATCCAATTGAAGAAATGTTACAATAGGCAAATGAGATGTTAATTAAATGTAAATGAACCGCTGGAATACCCCTTTTTAAAGAACACACAGTAGAGTCTTTTCAGAGCAGTCTGCTGAGAATTGTTAGGGGGGGAATAAAGCTCTACGAGTTTTTCCCAAAAAGACACGCACCTAAATTATTGTTTAATAAAAAACCCCATCACACCTATCTTTCACTGATTGCCAAAAATCCACCAACATATGTTTTTCCCACCTCCCCTAAGACCCATTATTGAGCGGTATTGGCTCCCTGAATGAGGGGCTGAGTAAACTGGGTGGATTTGCACCTCGGCCCCTTGTTCAGAGAGCTCCTGGATATCTAAGAGGATACACATCTGTAATTCACGGCACATGCGCAAGTTTGCGTTAGGGATGAGGGATGCAGGTGGGTGGACTTTGTGATGTACAGCTTATCTACCCTGCATCACCCCACACCTGGTATGGAAGCACTCAACACCACCTATACAAATTTACAGTGGGTTATGAGAATTAATTGAAGGAATGTATTGTGTCAGCTGTATTCACTGGTTTAAGAATAACTACTTTTGCTTTAATGGTGCCTTTTTCCTACAAAACAGGGAGAGATGGGGTCAAAATTTAGGTCCAAAAGAGCTAATCGATATATGTCCCTCCTGGTGGGAGGAGGGTGTCAGTTCTATGGATCTGCCCAACCTTTTATAGGTGATATTACTATGGTATGGCAGATTAATGGATGACAGCCTCATTATTTGGCAGGGACCCAGAGGACATGATCAGAATAAAGGTCCTTAGGCAAACTAAAAATTAAAACAAAAAACAAAAAACAAAAAAATAAAAAAAAAAAGGCAATATATTAATAATAATTCTGCAAGCTGGTGTTCACAGGAGACTGGATGGCAAAGGATAAGTATCTGTTGGATTCTGCTCTCACCGCAGATCCTAAATGAAGAGCAATCCTCACAGAGAACAGTAAACCACAAGCAGTTCAATTCAAGAAATTTTTACAGGCGATAGCGGTCATCCGAGCCATCACGATAAAAGCAACCCACTAGGTTAGATGCACAGACTAAAAGAAACTGGGCTGAGATAAGGTTTTTTTTCAACGAGAATGGAGCAAAATTACGCCCAAAGTTAAAGTCTATGGAGGGTCCAAGCGATGGCGATGAGGAAGCAAAAAATTGCAAGACACTGTTCCCAGAAGCACTTATAGAGCTGAACAGGGCTGCAATAAGAAAAAAAAACCAAAAAAAGGAAAAAATCACCTTTCAACAAAATTTAACAGCACTATGGGCAAGTGGTATTATAGTAAAAAATATCTGCCAATGGCTGAATAGTGACAGATAAAGTACGAATATCTTAAGGAGGGAAGTCCAATTTGTCGGCCAGACGAGGGGTAGAAAACCATTGGAAAGCATAGTGTCCCTAGTCTTTACAGAACAAAACCAACAAAAAATAGGGCTTCACAGAAAGGGCTTTTCCTTGTCATGGGGAGGAAGAGGTGCAATATGTGCGGCATATGATAAAAAAGTAACCACTGAAAAAAGCAATGACAGATCCTTTGATTTGAAACATTTATTAATTGCAATTCAGACTATGCGATTTATGTCATTGTAATGCACAGCATGCGCATTAAAAAATATGTGGGGGCAGCACAAAAAGAAAAATAAGGGTGGGACAGAAATAAGTTGAACATATAGGGGATGTGTCCAAAGAAAAGTAAGGGAAATAAAGGGGCGACAAAAAGCAATTGTAGAAAACACAATAGTAGAACAACAAGAAATTTTGAAATTTCTTGGCACATGTGGGGAGAGGGTTAATCGACCAGAAAGACTCGGGTGGTGGAATGGCTAAAAAAGCATTAGAAAAAGAGAGGCTTATTGGATATGAATTTAAAATAGGATCCCCTCAGGTATGAATTTTAGGGAAAAGCCTTATGATGATTTTCTATGAAATGATAAAAAGTATCTGTAATGACAATTGATGCCACTGTGTAACTGTAATTGTAATCTGATGTGTAAAGAGGAAGCTGACGTCCAGACTGGGTGTACACGCCCATGTACCCGCCCCTGTCATCCTCTTGCTTTTTACAATTGGTTGTGACATTGAGCCGAAATAGCGTTACACCATGATTAAGGGAGATTGTATTCTCCTGAAACGCGTGGCTTTGCTGATGGACCCTTTTAATTTAAAGGTGAAATAAAGAAGAAATTGGATTAGTCCACTACTGATGCTGAGCTATTCCTGCAATTTGATTTGGTAACTATTTGTCCGTTTTTCAAACACCGGTCCCAGTCCGTGGCGCCGGCGGACTAGGCTCTCTTGCATCACAGAGGGAGTGGAGAATTGGATTCAAGACTACATGTCCAGGTGTGTGAGTGATATCTACCTGTTCCCTTTCATAACTGCTATAATACTGCTCCTATGCACAAGAATATAATTAATTAATTGCGTGCACCCTAGTAGTTCTAGTTCTCCCCATACCCCCATTCTAATCCGGCCACTGCTAGTCCCCCAGTTCTACAACCACGTGCTGTCCCACAAGTATTCTGAGCGCCCCCCCCCTGCAGCCCACAGGTTTAGTGGCCCCCAACCCCCTGCAGCCCACAGTTGTGGGACCCCTGCCTGGCCCTAGGTGCAGGGTCACCCCTGCTCGCCACCAGTTTCTAGCCCCTTCCCCCCCTGTGCCCACCAGTTCTAGTCCCTTCACCCCTGCTGGCCCCAAGTTTTGGTGTGCCCCCCTCCTGCCCCCAGTTTTGGGGTTGCCCCCCTGCGGGCTTCAAGTTGCAGTTGACGCACTGATCAGAGCAGTCCTGTTCCGCGGGAAGTCTGTGTGAGAGGAGAGCTGGAGGGTCATGTGAGGATGACTTCACCACGGTCCTCGAGTTCCCCGTAGGCAGCAGCCGAAGGTCCTTGGGGCAATGAGTGCATTATGACACACGTTTTATTACGTTTGCGACACTTGCGGCAAAAACGCCGGATAGAGTCGCGACCCTGTGATTGGCGTTGACCCCCGCTGTGGGGCGCACACACAGGTTAGAACGCTACTTTAAACTGAAAATACACAATGTTAACCTGCCAGTTTTTATACCAGTTTAATGAAAATACTAAGGTTACTCTTGTGGATTAGAGATCATTTTGACTTCAATGCTTCAATTAAACTAAAGCACAGAAGCTGGTACATAGTGCTCATAAGATGGTAGGAAACACCCCATGGTAGTACCCAAATGGCCCACATTTCTAAGGTCCTGCTCTAGTTTCTAGTTGATTGCATGTTCCATTTTCAGTGCAAAACTGCTTGCAGCATTTATTTAAGACGGGTCTGCGAATACCATTTTCGGGGAATACGCAGGTGGCAAGTTGTGGCCCACGGCTGCTGCACTATTAAACGACACAAAATTTGCACTGAAAGGGCGTTCGGTGCTACAGTAGATCTGTGCACCACATTTAGCCTGCAAAAGTCCGACAGAATTGTTCCCGGCGCATGGCCCATCTTAATCAAAAGTGCACCACAAAAGTGCCCGGTAGAGTGCGAGATCTATTGGCTTCTGCGATTCGTTACGAATGCCAGCCAGTGGCTCAATTGTAATGAATGACGCAAAATGCCATATATGGCTAATACAGAAGTATGTCAGTATATAATAGACGTCTGACCATCTAGGGTTAAGACCCTAGATGGTCTAAAAAATAGTGTGAAAAAAAAAGTTTAAAAAAAAAAAAATTAAAAAATATAAAAATTTAAATTCAAATCGCCCCCCTGCTTGCATAGAACTGATATAAAACATAATAAACAAGTAAAAATCACAGAACATATTAGGTATCACATACTTATAAAAGCTGGCGGTTAAGGCCGGCGGGACCTCCGAGGCGGGAAATGGCGCCCAAATGTCCGAAATGCGACTTTTACACCTTTTTACATCACATAAAAAATGGAATAAAAAATGATCAATATGTCGCACAGACCTCAAAATGGTAGCAATGAAAACGTCGGCTCATTTCGCCAAAAATGACACCTCATAAAGCTCCGTGCGCCAAAGTATGAAAAAGTTATTAGCTTCAGAAAATGGCAATTTTTTTTTTCTTTTTTGTACACATTTGTTACATTTTTTTAAATGTATTAAAACACAATAAAACCTATATAAATTTGGTATCACCGCGATCGCACCGAACCAAAGAATAAAGCTGAGGTGTTATTTTGAGTGCACAGTCAAAGTGGTAAAAACTGAGCCCACAAGAACGTGCACGTGCGTTTTTTTAAAAAATTTTTCTACATTTGGAATTTTTTTTCAGCTTCGCAGTACACGGCATGTTAAAATAAATAACATTACGGGAAAGTAAAATTTGTTACGCACAAAATAAGCCCTCACACAGCTCTGTACACGTAAAAATGAAAAAGTTATGGATTTTTGAAGGTGGAGAGCGAGAAATGAGCGAAAAAACCCTGCGTCCATAAGGGGTTAATGCCTTGGTATATAGGGAGGGATCTTCTCAGAGATTATTGTAATTATTGCGACTATTATTATTATTATGGAGATTATTATTATTATTGAGATGATTATTATTATATTAATAATCGTCTCCATAATAATAAAAATAATAAAATTTATAATAATAATAATAGTCTCAATAATTACAATAATAACCTCTGAGAAGATCCCTCTCTATATATCAGTGCATTAGTCTGTGTCACAGTGTAAATGGCAGATAACACTTCTTAGTTACCAGAAATCCTCAGCTCTGTATCACTGGGCTTATAGCTCAGTTAGTTAAGCTCCTGTCTATGGTGCAGAGGGTCCCAGGTTCGATTCTCAGCCTGGCCAAAACTTTATGTAATTTAATTAAATAAATAGCTTGTGTCTGGGGAAGCCCTGGAGACCATATATGGACAGATGCTGATCTGACCTGATGACGTGGTCCCTGCTCTCCGCTAAGCCGACACTTCTCTGAAAAGGATTCCCTCCTGATGTCTGCTCTGGGGAACCCTAGGAGATGCAGTGACCATATATGGACAGATGGTGATCTGAAGCTGATGACGTGGTCCCTGCTCTCCGCTAAGCCCAACACTTCTCTGAAAAGGATTCCCTCCCGATGTCTGTAGAAGCCATTCTGTACTATCAGCAGGGCCGGATTAAAGGAGGGGCTCCCGGGGCTCGAGCCCCGGGGCCCCCACCACTTTCACTTTTAAAGGGGCCCCCACCAGTTTCCGACTGAGGCTGGCAGGTTATATACTACAGGAGCTGAAATGCTATATACGGAGGCTGGCAGGCTGTATACTACGGGGGCTGGCTAGATTCTTCCTAAAACATTGTTGGTAGGGCCCCCACCAGTTTGCGCCCAGGGGCCCCCACCACCCTTGATCCGGCCCTGACTATCAGTTCTGGCTTTCAAAGTATTTACTATGCGGACACAGCAGCGGGACCTGGGGGGAAAATCCGTGACAATCTCATAGCTGCCCGTGACGCGGGGCAGAGGTAAGAAAAGCGGGAAAGTCCCGTCAAAATCGGGACGGTTGGGAGCTATGCATCGGATATAGCACAGACACTTTATAAATACATGTACAAGCAGTTTGCACTGAAAAAAGTGCACAAAACTGTTGCATGGGTTTAAGTAAATGGGGGTCATAGTGATTTCCCTGTATTTATAATTATTTAGTGGAAAAAATATACATAATATATATAATGTTGGGGAGGCAAAGTTTTAAAAGAAATCTACCATCAAAATCCATCATGATAAACCAGGGACACTTAATCATAGATCCAGGCATTGTGACTGTGGTAATCTTCTTATACTTGTTATCCATGGCCTCCATCCTTCTACCCTAGCCCCTCTGTGATCTAGCTTTTCAGGCTGTTACACTGTCTCACCCTCCCCCTGCTCCCTTAGAACTTGTACAATGATGACTTTCTTGATTGTGATGGTAGATTTCCTTTAACTACATACCGCTGACCGCTGACTATACAGCTTGAAGTCATCTGATATGTTCTTTCGGTAAGGAAACTTTGGATTGTGTGCAAGACCCGAGATGCTGATCCATGTTCTGTTATCAGCATTTATTACAGGGGCCATAAATGTTTCAGAATTGCAGGGTGCAGCTCTGCTGACATTGGGTGGTGGCAGCTGCCTCTAGGGTTCCTGCACTGTTGACAGAGGATCAAAGAACAGATTTACACCCAGGATTTATGACTGGGCTGAGATCAGCTGGATAAGACATTGCCAAATCCTGGTGTGACTTCTTACCTGAAGGCATGATCCAGAGACTTTATGTAGTTTTCCATTGTCATAATTTTGCATGATTGCAAAAAAACATCCAATAAAATTCATATGTTTTCTGTGTTTTGCTTTTAACGAAAACATGATTTTTAACACTTTCTAGATACTTTTGCAGAAAAGTTTAATTATTGTATTTACTTTGGAATTTTTGTCCACACTCTCAAACACTCTCAGGAAAAAAGATCCCTTAAAGGCGCCAGATTTTAACCCATTAAACTATTAACCCTTTATTGCTTTATGTTAAGTCTAATCCTTTTTCTTTAAAAAAAAAATCACCTCCAAAGTCATGTGAAAATGAGCAGAGAAGCGTCATATTTTAAATCTTTAGTATTTTATATCTTTGGTTCTATAGTACCTGGAAACATACTTTTGGTGTCAAATTGTGGCGCATCGGCGCTGGCATGCACGCGACGGAAATCGTGGTGCGTGGCCAAATGAAAACCCGACGGATTCGGAAAAACCGCCGCATTTAAAACAAAAAATCTGTTGCGGAGCTTGCACTTACCTTCACTCAGCCCAAGCCGGTGAACTCCAGCGCGTTCCGATGCTTTTCAGCGCAGCAGCGCCACCTGGTGGACGGCGGAGGAACTACCTTAATAAATCCCAGCCGGACCCGAATCCAGCGCAGAGAACGCGCTGCTGGATCGCGAATGGACCGGGTAAGTAAATCTGCCCCATTGTGAGGAGGAGGAGGAGAGGGGCCACAATGTGAGGGGGGGTAGAAGGGGGGCCACAATGTGAAGGGGGGGGGGGCACAATATGAAGAGGAAGAGGAGAAGGGCCTCAATATGAGAGATATGAGGGGGAACAGGAGATGAGTCACAATGTGGGGGCGGTGGAGAGCGGACACAATGTGAGGAGAAGAAGGAGGAGAGGGGCCACAATGTGAGGGGGCAGAAGGGCCACAATGTGCTAGATCTATTAAACAGTTTTCTGTCTGCTTGCACATAAAGTGTCCGGGCTAGTTTTGTGTCGCGGCTGCACTGTGTCCAACAAAACAGAAAAAATGTGCACCTTAAAGTTGCGCGGTGGTGCTTTGTTGGAGTTTGCAACAGCGACTCGACAGAAATTTTCTATGTTGTTTCCTTTTCTATTTAAAAAGTGGGAGGTATGCAGCACTTGTAGAAGAGGTATCAAGGGGTCTTTGGGAACTGATTTTCTCAAGTCTAGTCATCAGTAAAGGTTTCCTTCTCACATTTCGGTGCTTTGTCTTGTCATAATTCCTACATCTGTGTGAGCGGGACAAGACTAGGGCAATGTTCCATCTGAAGTCTGAAGGTTCTCTTAAAACAAAAATTGTTTTTAAAAAATGTAATATTTAAAAGAAATTTCCAGTAGGAAGCAATTACTGCATGTACCAGGAAAAATTTAGATTGTAAAATGACAAGCTGTCAATGTGGATTATTGTATGTAAACTGAAGATTATCGGGAGAACAAGGAAGTCATCAGTCTCTGGCCTAGTGCTATGATTTATAAACGTCAGCATCAGGTGTTGTGGATCCAAAAATTCTTCATGTGCTACAACGGAAGATACACTATACCATACACAATAACGCGTATATGTAGATCTGGGAAGGGAGGGGTGAAAAAGAAATCATATTGAGTGTGACAAGAGTCTGAAAGGGGTTGTACCAATTTTTTTGTATTATTCCTAGTATTTTGGATAACAATTTTATGTGCCTGACTACTACTACTCCAAAAACCTGGCAATCATTTTTTTTTATTATTCCTAGGATTTTGGATAACAATCTTATGGGCCTGACTAATACTACTCCAAAAACCTGGGGATCAATGTTACAAATGCATTAAGATTAATTGATGACACAACATGTCAATTAAGTAATCTGCTGCTCCATTCACTGCAATGAGAAAGGCAGAAATTACCCATCACAGCGCTCTGTTATGTCCAGTACTCTCAGAGATTGAATGTTAGTGTCAGAGATACCTGAGCGCTTTCCAGCACTTCCCTACTATTGAATGGAGTGGCTGGACACATGCTCAACCTCCCTCCACATCAATTAGTCAGAAATAAGCCCCCATTTTCATGATCCCATTTTCATGTTCTTGTTATGAGTGGGATCCCTGTAGTCAAACCCGACCCAGATCAGATTTGTATCCCCTACCCAGTGAATAAAACAGATGATGGGGCACATTTACTAAGAACAGTTCAGTCAGTACTATGTGCAGTTTGCCTGTGTATAGTGCAGGGGGCGCCCCCTGCACTGTCCCAACAGAGTGCACCACTTTTTTTTTTTTTTTTATCAAGGAGCGATCAGCTTTGTATGTTAAATGTGTTGCATGGTCCGCCTGTGCACCGGAACGCTCCTTTCAGTGCAGAAATTCGTATCACATGATGACTAGTGTAGCCGCGCCACAAAAGTGATGCGGACCCTTCTTAAATAACCGTGCAAGCAGATTGCACTAGAATGCAATAAAAGTCCGACAGAAAACTGGCGCAAATCCTTTAGTAAATGTCCCCCAATATGTAAATACTTTAGTGAAAGGAGGAAACGATTCATGAATTTGAAGTCAACAATTAAATGTATATGGAATTTTCCTACCCAATTACATTTATTGATTGATTGAAGATTTGGGATGTAACATTTGGCAGCAGCTTACTCTGCTTTCCCCATCAGGATCACATGCACCCTCAGCCAAGACAAGTATGCAAGAATATGGGGGAGTTGTCTGCTGAATGAGGAATCGGCTGACACCAACAGCAACCCAACATGTACAACTACAGAGAAAAAAGTGCCTGAGGCAGAAGAGAGTGAATGAAAAATGAAAAAAACCCTGATTTTTATAGATGTGACCAATGCCTGAGGCAAAAAACAGTAAAGTCTGTGATCTAATTCTAGTATCATTTAGGGAAATGTATCATAGTTTTGTCTCTCTGTGGTGAATTTTAGAGACATTTGGCGGCTCTTTTTTGCGCCTTATGTATGATCCTGTCTTTTTACTTGTGATACATGTTCAGTTTTTCCTATCCTGGCAGGCTCAAATTTTGGCTTCTTTTTTAAACTTTTTGTTGCAAATGTCTCAAATCCACATTGACTTAATTTGGGATTTATGGCTAATAATAGTCTCAATAATTACAATAATAATCTCTGAGAAGATCCCCCTCTATATATCAGTGCATTAGTCTGTGTCACAGTGTAAATGGCAGATAACACTTCTTAGTTACCAGAAATCCTCAGCTCTGTATCACTGGGCTTATAGCTGAGTTAGTTAAGCTCCTGTCTGCAGTGCAGAGGGTCCCAGGTTCAAATCTCAGTCTGGCCAAAACTTTATGTCATTTAATTATATAAAGAGCTTGTGTCTGGGGAAGCCCTGGAGACCATATATGGACAGATACTGATCAGACCTGATGACGTGGTCCCTGCTCTCTCCACTAAGCCGACACTTCTCTGAAAAGGATTCCCTGCCCGATGTCTGCTCTGGGGAAGCCTAGGAGAGCCTAGGAGACTTTCAAAGTATTTACTATGGGGACACAGCGCCGGGACACAGCGGGACCTGGGGGGAGAATCCGTGACAATATCATAGCTG